>VZSZ01003571.1:666445-856215 GCA_013398815.1 Ibidorhyncha struthersii
TAAAGTCCTACCAATGTCCCTTCCATAACCAAACAGCTGCAGGTCATAGTTCCAAATTGTAGGTCTGATGGATTAGTTCGGGTAGCTAAAGGGAAGGCCAGATACTAGTTCAGACATAGATATGGAATAAAATTTTCCCAAAGTTTGGAAGAGATTTGGAAGCTTGCTTGGGGCTTCTTTTTGATTTAAATGGAAAGGTTTGAAGCCTATTACCTCTTTCACAACTTCCATTTGCAAGTGATTAACTATGTTGCAGAATGCCCATTATTAAGTGCTAGAAACTTCATACCGACAATATTTAAGTTAGCCTTTTAGGGTATTTAATGATTACTGCTGGCTACAGTGCTACAGGTACACATGGGGTTTGTAGGCTTAAAAAAAAAAAAAAAACCCAAAACAAACCAAAACAAACCCACACAACACAAAAAAAAACAAATGAAAACCCCCAGAAAAACACACAACACAAAAAAACTAAACCAGTAACAGTGGCCCATTTCAAAGTAACAAAAACATGTAATAATTAAACCAGTTCTCATCTCTCAAAAGGAGTCCGAGTACTTTAATTTGCCCACCTTTGAGTGCCTCAAGGTGCAAGTTACAACACTGAAACAGTGTAGAATATAAGCAGGATTTCCTCGGCACTTCCAATTTTGGCCACATGTGCCTGTCCCACAGACTTTATAATCCAACGCTTCCTGCTAAAAATGCTAGAAATACAAATGCAGCCTTCAAATTATCAGCATATTTTTAGAAAGAAAACTGAGCTTTGTTGCTGTTGCTCCCTCGGTGCACCAAAACATGAAATGCCAGTGAGGGTGGCATGTCGGGGCTGCCCCACGCACCCCGACTCGCTGCTGGCAGGTGCTGCTGGAGCAGCAGAGCTCGCTGCTGCGCGGCCACAGCCCAGGGCTCCCAGCTCCCCCATAAAACGCAAGTCTCGCCATTCGCAGTGCGGCTAACGACTGCTGTGTTACTGGAGTTAACGTATTTCTGATATTCACAGTGCCAAAGCTGTCGAAAAATTCGAGCAATCATAAAGGAAGAGCCTTTGGGCATCAGAAATATTATAATGAGGTGGTTTAAAAAAAAAAAAAAAAAAAGAGAGAAGGAAAGAATTTAAAACAAAAGAACACCAAACAGGAACACAAGTAGTACAAAAAAGTTGCAGTGAATCTGCAAAGGGGACATTCCAAGTTTTTTTTCCAAGGTAAAAAAAACCACAGCCCTGTGTTGTGAAATGTCTTTTTAAACACATATTTAGAGAATGAAATTGAGGGTTATAAACTAGTAGCCAACAAAAGCAAGAAAACTGGAATGTTGGTAACCAATTGCAAGCACTGGATCCAAGCAAAACATCTTGAATTGCTAGTACTGTAATAAATTACAGTTTTCACTTTTGTGTTCTGCAAGTGAAAACAGCACCAAGTCAAGCTTGAGAGAAGGAGAGTAAAGGATGACCTTTTTAATTCACCTGCACCCATTACAAGGAGAGGAACTGCAACACGGAGTGGTGAAAAATGAAAATACAACGCCCATCATTGTGCGAAGGGACAGATCCTGCTCCCATAAAATGGGGTTCCTGTGTCACTGAAGAGTTAATTGTCAGGTAGCAATAGATGAAAGCCAAACCAGACTCTGGGATGGCCTGCTATGGTGGCTGTTATCTCATTTTCTTCAATGGATTAATTTTCCCCTCTTTAACTTTAATTAGATAAAAGTCTTGGGGCTGGAGGTGGCCCTGGAGTGCTCAAAGGGCAAGAAGTGGTCAAGAGCTGGTTTCTCTCAAACTTTGATTGGCCTATTTGATAAGTGATACTAAGCACCCCAATTGGTTAATGAATGAGGGGTTCCCGTGAGGTAAGTGGCTGGGAAATTTAGCCTCCCCCACAAGGACAGCAAATATGTAAACTTCTGTCCTTCAGTTAGGTGTCTAGTGTGGTTAGGAGTAAGGGTGATTTATATCCTATCTGGGTCCTGGAGTGTATCTACATTGATTGACTCCCTTGATCTTGACATCAGTCACTTGGGCTTTCAGAGAAAGGGGGAACATAGGAGATAATGAAAGCTACATTAAAGAAGACCTTAACATTTATGTAAACGTTATTCTATCTTCAAAGGCAGAACTGTCTTTCAACAGAAAGGAGATTTATTTCCTCCTTGAAAATATTAGAAAGAAAATGTTGCAATATATTTAATATCAAACCTCTAGCTTTGGTGCTGGTCTCAGCCTTTGGGGATCGCCTCTTATTTCTTGACTAAATTGCATTATAGTTAAAAGTTTTACTGTCTGCTGCTTGCAAACACTGGTGCAGATACACTAATGTCTTGTGGAAAGAGATACTACCCTTTCCCAGT
This sequence comes from Ibidorhyncha struthersii, assembly GCA_013398815.1. Lineage (NCBI taxonomy): Eukaryota > Metazoa > Chordata > Aves > Charadriiformes > Charadriidae > Ibidorhyncha > Ibidorhyncha struthersii. Next base: position 668,801 of record VZSZ01003571.1, read on the forward strand.
GGGAAGAAGAGGGAAGGAGAGAGAGAAAGACAGAATAAAGAGTTTGGAGAGTAGAAGCAGAAGTATAGAGAAAATATTTGGAAACTTCATACGTTACTATGTTTTAAATGTGGGGCTTTTATACATGTAAATCCGTGGCAGTAGAAACCAGAACATTTAAATAAAACTAAAATGCACCTCTCAAATGCTCCCCTAGTGAATATCACCTACATAATAAGATTTCCCCGGCTGGCTGCCAGGCTCTCCTTGGCCTGCAGAACGGGGGGCAGATTTGGGGCATGCTGGGGCCAGGAGGGAGCCTGGTGGGAGCCAGCAGTATCCTCACTCCGCTCAGCGGGTGACCCACCAGGCCAGCTGCAGCACGAACATCAATTAAAGCAGCATTTTCAACAACGCTAAGCAGAAAGGTAATTTGTACAACTGAGAAGCAGGGCCGCATTATCACCCATGGAAGGCACAGACTTTCCTGGGTAAACATCTCTAATTCTGCCAGAGAGTACCTTCCCTCAGAGAGACATTTACAAAATCACGAGGGCAGCAGGCAAAGAGAATGAACTGTTACTCACCAAAACCTGCAATATCAGATTTGGGAGCTTTTGCTTAAATGGCAAGGAGATCAGTTTAAAACAGACAAGAGTTTTTTTTCTTTGCACCATGAATAGTGAACTTCTGGGATTTATTGCCACAGGAGGCTGTAGAACCAGCAGTTCTAAACTGGATTAGACAAATTCATGGACAACAGGATCATTAGCAGATACTAAGGGAAAGGGACAGGGAGGTACCTCCAACATCTATATTGCAAAATTCTGGATGCTGGGAGAGTACGAGGGGAATGAATTGCAGAGTGTAGCCATGCTTATGTGCTCTCACTTAATAACATCTCCTATTACTGCATTCTGAAATAGTATTGGGCATGATGGACTGGCCTGATGCAGTGAGGCATTTATTATGTTCTTCTCAAGTCTGATTTGGTTCTATCTATCCTTCAGTCATAACCAAACTTAGATTCTTCTGTTAAATTTATGTATTTTTTTCTGTCTAGCCTTAGGGTAAAGCACATTTCTGCTTTCTTTTTTCCTCAAGACACATAGTCAACAATACAAGCCTTTTTCTTTCTTAGCTATGTCTCCCAAAAAGCTTCAAATCTATCCTCACAACATGCAGAACACAGTAGTTGTATTCCTGAGTAAAAGACTAACTGTTGTTAAAGACAGTCTAAAAGTGCAAAAAAGTGGCAACTTACAAATTATGAGGTAGAGAGTTTATAGTCCAGAATCAGCTTATTTAATATGTCAAGGATTGGGACAATTATGTAAGACTGAGTAATTAAGCTTAAAAAAAATAATCTGCAGCAAGTCTTTCTATTAGCTAGTATGATTTTAGGCAAAGAACATGCAAATAAAGTCTTAGTTGTTAAGTCCTATGGGGCATGTTTGGTAACCAGCAGACATAACATTTGTACTTCTAAAGGGAATATGATCCTCTTTCTGGGAGGACTGGTCATTAATACCTAACCTGCAGAGCTGGAATATTCCTGTGATAATGAATAATTGCTTTGCAGTGAAAATGTTAGCACAAAAAATATATAGCAAGGAGAGAGGGAGAGGAAGTTTTCTTCCTCTTTATCTTATGTTGAAGTCTGAACACAGAAACATAGAATTTCACAATTTGAGAGAAAAACTGTTTCATCATCAATATGAGGATGCTGAACTGTAACAATGCTAATCAAAAGAAGCACCAAAATTCAATGCTCTTCACAGTCTTATATCATAGAAAAACTGTTTTATCATCAATATGAGGATGCTGAACTGTAACAATGCTAATCAAAAGAAGCACCAAAATTCAGTGCTCTTCACAGTCTTATATCATAGAATGGTTTGGGTTGGAAGGGACCTTAAAGATCATCTAGTTCCAACACCCCTGCCATAGGCAGGGACACCTTCCACTAGACTAAGTTGCTCAAAGCCCCATCCAGCCTGGCCTTGAACACTTCCAGGGATGGGTCATCCACAACTTCCCTGGACAGCCTGTTCCAGTGCCTCACCATCCTCAGAGTAAAGAATTTCTTCCTAATATCTGACCTAAATCTACCCTCTGTCAGTTTAAAACCATTAACCTTCATCCTGTCCCTACAGTCCCTGATAAAGAGTCCCTCTCCACCTTTCCTGTAAGCCCCTTTTAAGTACTGGAAGGCTGCTATAAGGTCTTCTCTTCTTCAGGCTGAACGACCTCAACTCTCAGCCTGCCCTCACAGAAGAAGTGCTCCAGCCCTCTGATCATCTTCACGTCCCTCCTCTGGACTCATTCCAGCAGGTCCATGTCCTCCTTATGTTGGGGGCCCCAGAGCTGGACACAGTACTCCAGGTGGGGTCTCATCAGAGCAGAGTAGAGGAGCAGAATCACCTCCTTTGACCTGCTGGCCACGCTTGTTTTGATACAGCCCAGGATGCAGTTGGCTTTCTGGGCTGCGAACGCACATCGTCAGCTCATGTTGAGCTTCTCATCAACCACCAGCCCCAAGTCCTTCTCCTCAGGGTGCTCTCAATCCATTCTCTTCCCAGCCTATATTTGTGCATGGGATTAGCCAGACCCACATGCAGGACCTTGCACTTGGTCTTGTTGAACTTCACGAGGTTTTCACAGGCCCACTTCTCAAGTCTGTCCAGGTCCCTCTGGGTGGGATCCCTTCCCTCCAGCGTGTCGACTGCTCCACACAGCTTGGCATTGTCATCAAACTTGATGAGGGTGCATTCAATCCCACTGTCCATGTCACTGACAAAGATATTAAACAGCACTGGTCCCAATACCAACCCCTGAGGAATACCACTCATTTCTGGTCACCACCTGGACATGGAGGTGTTGACCACAACTCTTTAAGTGCAACCATCCAGCCAATTCTTTATCCACTGAGTGGTCTGTACATCAAATCCATGTCTCTCCAACTTAGAGACAAGGATGGCGTGCACGACAGTGTCAAATATCTCACACAAGTCCAGGCAGATGATGTCAGTTGCTCTTATCCACCAACACTGTAACCCTGTTGCAGAAGGCCACCAAATTTGTCAGACATAATTTGCCTTTAGTGAAGCCACAGTGGCTGCCATCAACCACATCCTTATTTTCCATGTGCCTTAGCTTAGATTCCAGGAGGATGTGGTCCATGATCTTGCTGGGAGGTGAGAATGACCAGCCTGATAAAGCCTCCAGGGCTTTATCCCGTGGTACTCTACCAAGCAGATCCCTGAAGAGGGCAAAGTCTGTTCTTCTGAAGTCGGGGGTAGTGAGCTTGCTGTGCACCTTCCTTGCTGCCTTAATGATCTCAAACTCCACTGTTCCATGGTCACTGCAGCCAAGTCTATTCCTTGTCTTCTATTGAGACAAAAGCAAATGGAAGGACTGGCATCTTGCCTAGGTCCAAAACGAAGTGACATTAATACACCTGGTCAGAGCAAGGTAGCAGGAATTACAAGTTGTTTCTCGGACAGTATCTCTGGACAGATAACATTTACAGAGTGATACCTGTAACATTATGCTAATTCTGCTATATTTCTTGAGACATTTTTCTTCAGTACTTCAAACAAACCAACCAACCTATAAGTGCTAACCTCCCACCTAAAAACACCTTAAAAATAATCTAAAAATGAAAGCACAGTCAAGACATCATGAAAAAACCCTTGGCAAGGAGCTGTTCTTGAGGTGTCTTCCCGTGTGGTGAGGGGGTTGAGCTATAGTTGACTTTGAGATTTCAGGTCTCCCACTTCCCTGCTCTTAAATAAACACCAATTTAATGACAAATCAAAGAAAACCACACCTGACCTTACATTTATACCTGTTATTTCATCAGGTCCACAGTGTTATTCTGAGAGAACAGGGGACGCATGAGGAGAATTCCCCAATGGATTTATTGGCTGCTTCTTACAGAAATAAACAAGCATGACTCCTGCGCTGAAGGTGCTGAGCTGTGAGATAATATCTGTGCTGATAGTCAGCCTCTAGATCTGGTGTTGAACTCTTCTCTTAGACACCAAAAATCCAGACCCATAGAGCTATTCCTAAATTGCAGTCCCAAAGGCTCTTAATTGCTCACTACAGGGCAGGCAAATCCCTGTCACCAGCCATCAGAACATCCACTGGGCAAGGAGCCCAGCTAAGCAAATAGTTTGGCCCAACATACGCACGAGCCCACAGCATTAAATGAGAATCACACATGTGGATAAAACCTGCTGTAGATGAAAATATTGTCTACAGAAAACTGCATTCATGCTTTGTCAGGGTGTAGCATATACTCAAGGTGATAAATCACCGCTGCTTCTCTACACTCCCTCCCCCAGCTGCACAGTGACTAAATACCTCTATCAAGCAAGTCTTTTAAGTCAAATCAACCTTTTAAACATTCCTCTTTCTTAATGCTTTAACATGCATGGGTTCACAAAATTAAATTACAATATTTTTATCTGTTTGGGATCAGTACTGTTTCCTCCTCCTCGTGTTTACTTTCCTCAGTAGCTGACATCAAAATGTTTTCTGGAATGCTGGGACTAAATAAGTTATGCTTAACTCAATATCTAATACAAATAGCCCTGGGGAAGCTCCAGCAACACAATCATAAAAGCTACAGTTTCTTTTAATAGCTTGCCACACTTTGCTGATATAGTATTTCTCTAATCACCAATCTTTATGTGCCTTCCTGACCTTGGAGCTCTCTGTCCAAATGACTTTGTGGTATCAAAGGCTTGTGTCATTGGAAGAGTGAATGGCTTTCATTTTTCTCCCCGAAACTTCCGGCTCCTGGCATCTGCAAAGAATTATTCCAAGTGGTGTTTTGCTGCCTTGCGGCCACTGCCCTGCAGTGGCCTGACTGATGGAAGTGACTTTTCCCAAAAAGGTTATTGTGGTCAGCGTTGGGTGGGTGCTGCATTTGGTGCACAACCAGCCCTGCTTTCTCAGCTGATTTTGTCCAACCATTGGGCTACCACAACCATATGCTACAGCAATTAATTACTGTGTTTTTTTGGAAGGCATAAAATAAATAGGGTATATACTGTTTTTATAGGGGAACAAAGCAGTAAACAAAACCCTCCATAATAACCACAGATTTGGAAACCTTAGTCTTACAACAAAGGTGAAGCCTTCAGTTTAAAACCTTCTGAAGAAGTAACAGTTGCAGGGGGACCTAGGGGATCAGGGTTCACTCAACAGAACCTCATACTGTATGAGTGTCCATAAATCACAGTTGTGATGCTTTGACCATTTCCAGCCCACAAGAAGGTCAGTTCCTGGATCCAGAGCCTCAGTTATTTAGCCTGCATGATTTGTCTGTATTAAAGCTGGATTCTTGTTCTCTCCACCCCATTTCCCATCTAATTTCTCTACTCTCAGTTTTTGTCCTTTTGCTTTAGTTACTTATATTTGCCTTTTTTTTGGGGGGGGGGTTGGTTTTTTTTGTAATATGTAATGTAATTGGATCTATATGGGTAGCTACTATACTGAAACAGGCTACATGAAACTTACAGGTTTGGTGGGTTTTTTTTGTAGGTGCAAGTTGTAAGGAAGAGGATTTTCAAGACAGGTTTTCATTATTTTTAAATGTTTTACTGCCTTAGCTCCACAACTGCAGTCAAGTACTCTTAGTGTTGAGCATTGAACCATCACGTTGCAAAGGACAAACTGCTTGAAATCTCCATAGTTAGAATAGATAAAGCCAGGATGAGATAAGGTGACACAAAGGCTCAGGGAGGTTAGACGACTGACATAAGCTCATACAGCTGATCAGTAACAGATAAAATTTGAAAATCCTGCTTTTTCTTCTAAGAGACAAGATTAAGACAACATTCCTCAGAGACAGATTATGTATTTCAATTACTTAAATTAAATTTTAATTCAAAGAATGAAAACAAAACATCTTCAGAGATCCAAATCCTCTCAAAGCAACCTAACTTGACCCAAACCTCTCTAAGGGCTTTCAGCCCCTGGTGCAGCTCTTTCGGCAGCGTGGCCCCGTAACCCTTTCTTAAATGAAAAGGAGAGGCTTTCTCCCCAGCCTACCTCTGGGGAGAAGACAACCACCAGGGACACAAATACTTCACAGCCAGAGGGAGCCAGCCACAGCTCCCTGCTTGGGGCTTCTCACTCCCTCCTTTCTCATTAAAATACAGAGATTGGGTGATAGGACTCACACCTCTGGTTTAGGCCCCAAGTATGCGCACTGGTCACCCCTAGCTTCTTCCATGGGAATGCATTGCCTTCAACAGGACCCACACCCTGTATTCCCTCTCTCAGCCAGGTTACATAGGCACAAACAGATGCCTGTGATGTGAATGCCTAACAACAGCAGAGATGAATTTACCAACTAGCTTTTGTCTTGGATGTTCCCCAGGTCTTTTTGGTTAAGATTCAATGGGCCTAAAATCTCAATAGCTTCAGATGGTAGTTACTGATAAATTAGCACAGTGTTTTTCTTCCTGCTGTGTGAAGTCGAAGTGTGTTATTGCCACTGTAACAAGATGAATTTTGCTCTTAGCAATCATTGCATGAGTAGCAAAACTTTGTTTTCAAAGGAGATTGGCCTTGTTAGCTTGGGTAGCTTCCTGTAACCCTTTTTGTACTGAAACAGTACGTTGAATCTCCAGGTATTACAGATGTTACCCCAGAAATACGGCCAGCTCTGGAAGGGAGCTCAGTAACTGTTTACTGTCACACACACAAATATGCCAGAGATCAGATGATGTAGCAGATGCTTCCATCTGAAGTTATGTTGAACCCACATTTTCAAAGCATTATTTGGAATTTTGTATCAGGATCAATTCCTGGACATACCTAAAATCAGGAGGACTTGCAATTTTATGATCCCTCCCACCAAAATGAGTAAAACCGTGGTACTTCTTTAGGATGCACTGTATTATAACATTGAAGAATATTGCTCTATGACAGCAACAGTCATCAGGGCTTATATCCAGGTTTAAAAAAAAAAACAAACGACCCTGGTCATAGCTTAGATTGATGCCTCACAATTCACATGAGGAAAACTGAAAAACAATCCTGTCTCTTATTTTCATCTGTATAGTAATAGGCTTCTAAATTCTCTACAGACTGACTAAAAATAAGCAAAAAAGGCCAGGTAGCAGCAGTCAGATTCTTCTGAATTAAATTATATCCATGTGTATAGCACATTTCATTGTCCAAAAAGCCATTTGGATGCGTGAATCTAAGCTTTTATAAAAAAAAGAAAAAGGAGTATTTCTAAAATCATCAGTAAAAGTCAGAAATTTGGCCGCAGTCTTATGTATTTTTCCCCTTTTTGAATGTTGCTATTAAGTCTTTAATTACATTTGTCTACTGAGAACAGCAAAGAGAAACCCCAATACCCATAGTCAGAAGAGGATTTGGAAAAGGAGAGAGGGAAGGAGTAGAGAAGATCGTTGCCTGCAACTGGGCCTCAACATCACATTAGCTCTCTTGTTGGGCTCAGGGCTAAATCTGCCATGGTTTAGCATATCTGTTGATATTGCAACCAAATCAGGTTTAATCCCCTGTGGATCCTGGGAAGAAACCTTAAATGCATCCTGTCTCACAGCCCTGATAGGAATGCACTTTGCTGGGCTGGCAGGACCCAATGCTTTGAACCCAGGCCCAAAGCTTTCAGCCCACCTTTGCAGCTATGCCAAGGGTCTGAGAATCTTTTTCAAAAGATTTCCTGTGGCCAGCAGGGTTTGCAGGCCACCCCTAAAGGCGGTGGCACAGACACAGGATGACAGCTGTTGGGAGTGCTTCAGCACTGCCTGGCTTGGAGTGCTGTTGGCATGGCTTTTGGGACTTACAGTGGCCCAGAGTGTTGGTTGTGGCACCCCGTGTATGCTATATATGGGCCCACCTTTCCTCTTGTTTTCTCTGAATAGGTTTAATCTTTCCAGAGGCTGGAAAGAAAACAGACTGGATTTTCCCAGCAAGACTGAGGACAGCAATGAACCCAAAGACAGAATAGCTGAGAAGTTTCTGGGGCTCCTTCACCACGATGTCTTTGTGTGGGCGACAGGGACAACCAAACTTCCTTTAATCACCCAGTCTGTCAGAGCCCTTTTGCACCCAGCTTAAAGCTATGGAGTATGGGCGCTTTAATTTGTCTGTGCAGTGCCTAAAAGCTGTGATGTTTTATAGTGCCCATTGCCCTGACTTCTTTCTCCTACCCTTTTCCAAATCCAGCACAAACAAAACAAAGAAAACTTTTGACTGTACCTCTACTACTATCTGTCATAAAAAGAAATACTGAAAGCCACAGTGCTACATTATTTCCTAATTAAAACAACCAGGAGTGGAGAATATTATTGATGTAATGCAATTATTACTGATGTAATGGTTAAAGGAAGGACTTAGAAATCAACATTTCTAATCCCTGTTTACTTTGGAATCATAATTTGTAGTCTTTTTACACCTTGGTTTCTCCACACAAAAATACTCTCTGTGTAGCAGACGAATTACAGATTATTTTCACGATAGCCTTTAATGGAATGGCATCATGCAAGGGGTAAATATGCATCTTATACATAGATGTTATTACAGAAGATGGAAGAAGACATTAGCAAAAAAACCCTAAACCAAACCAGTAAGTGCAATAGCATATATAAATGCACATATATATTAAAAAAAGAACCAAACCCCCAAAATCACCCACTGTGACATTACATTATATATCTATCTGAAGACAAAAAGGATATCTAAAAAAATTATGCCTGGAAGAAGATTTAAAAAATAATAATCCATTGTCAGTCAATAAGCAAGCACAGCCTTGTTTTCAGCATGTTAGTACCTACAGTTCTACAACACAGGAAAAAAAAAAAAATCCAAGCACTAAAAGATTTCATTTGTTTCAGGCCCCAAATCTAGAGCATTTGGGGACAGCTATAATGTTATCTTGAGTGAACACAGGGCCAACATAATTAGGAATAAAGAGGTAAGAAGCAAGGGGAATTGCCTGCATAACTTCACTTTGTAAAATCTTCCCATGGAAGGTGGCAGGTAGGAAATCTGTATAATAACAAACTTGTCACAAGACAAGGCCAGCTAAATACAACAATTAGAATTAACATTTTGCTTTGACTTGTTCTCAGGATTCCCCTTCCCCCTCCTCCCAGGTTTCACTAGATGTAGTTAAAGTTGTAGCAATTGATTTGGTGCAATATTTTCCGGTACGTATTTTTTTCAAGTGTTGTGTGGCTGCAAGAAGACTGTCTCTCTTCTTTGTGGGGATCTCTTTAAGGAGCTATTCAAGCACCAAATCCTTCTCTCAGATTTCGCAGTGAAAACCCAGAATAAATTTCTTGGTTCCCCTCTAGTCTATCTAGACTTAGATCTGTGTAAATAATCCAGTCTGCCCCCTGAACAGAGCTACAACGTGTTATAAATTATAACTTATTATTGAAGGACACCTTCTCCACCGACTGTCAGGTCCTTTCTTTAGTGGATTACTGGAAGCCCTCTGCTCTGACTGCACCCACATAGCTCTTGGGACAATGGATTTGTGCTTCCCAGGTGGCTCATGTGCCACTTTCCAACAGCTTGTGGTCTTCCTGCTCATGCACTGACTCCGAGACAATCTCCAGTGTATGGATGCCCTCCCAGGGTGCCACTGGGTTATGCTTGGGGAGGTGCTTTAAGACATTGCACCAGCAATGGAGCTGATCTGCAGGGCTGCCTTCCCCAGTATACAAATTGAGACACCACTACCTTAGCTGGCTTTTAAAACAAAGAGATAGTGAGTCTGAATACTAAGCAGCCATCCTCTGGGAAGTTAACCATTTTCTAAATTAGAAAGTGATTTTTGTTCCCTATTTAGGCTGTTTTGGAAATTTTAATAAATTTACCTACCATTGTATTTTCTCTTGTTTCAGGGAGGAAATGGATCGTAGTAAGTAGTAACAGAGCCCAGATGAGGAATATAGACCAGGGTTTGCTCTCTAATTTTGCATCCTTTGGTTTCCTAAGCATTCAGACTTCCTTTCCTGTAAGTTACTCCTGTATACTTTGGATAGAGATCTCTTTTAGATAGAGAAAAATATCATGTTGGATAACACAGTGATAAGATCCTTATGTAGTGGGATCAAACCAATGAACCACCTTCCAGAAGTGCTACACTGGCACAAGTGTTCTTATTGCTCCCACTTCTTCTCCCCAGTTTGTATTCTTTTTATTTTTTCTTATTGTTTTCATTTCTTGTTTTTGTTGTAATATCTTACAATATTTGAGGATTCTGAAGATGTGAATACATGGAAGACTCAGCTTTTGTTGGAAGAAGAATGAAGGCAAGAAAGGACTGAAAGATAGTTGAACAAAGCAAAGTATCTTTCAAAAAACAGAAAGAAAATGGAGAACATTACCATAAAGAAGAAAGGGTGAACAGGGAAGAGGTTGGAGCTTATTATATTCAGTTCATATTTTGTAATATTGCTCCCTCTCCTTTTAGTCCCATCCAGTCTTCCACACCCCTCCTTGTCACAGCAGTCTAATCCCTAACTACATTTTCAGAGGGGATATTTGAAGTACGTTGCAATGAAGCAAATTCAAGTTCAAATATATTCATCCATCCTTCCCATGAAACATAACAAGCTTTACGGTCTTTTCTGATCTGTACTTTGCATTTTGAGGGCTAAGGTTTGCTCAAGGAATGAGAAATTGGAGAATTTATTTTGCAGTCTGCATCATACAATTAATGCTATGCTAGCACATACTATTTTCCATGTTTCATTTTAACCCTCTAGTTGTTCCTAAATCCACAGACATAAGGGTTGCCCCCCCGCTTTTCAATTTGCCCATTCTGACAGTTATCCCACTTGTTAAAAGCAGCAGACCCTATGCTGAGAAGAACATAGTAGGGAAGGCCCTAGTTTCAAAAAATATTTAAAAGTAATCTTCAGGTGTACAGTTCAAATTACAAAAAATTTGGTGTTATCCCAAATAATAAAGAAGTAGTACAACAAGCTGTACTTGTTTGTTGCAGAAATATATTTTTCTATAAATATATAGAGCATTCTGAAAATATAGAGAATACTTTATAAGTATATAGAACAGATGTGAAAAAATTTATTTGTGATAGTTTCACTTTTTTCCCCCATCCACAACATCCTTCTTATGTTCAAATCCTATATTTTTTAGCATCTCAAATTATATCACCATTTCACTATATATCACTACTCTGTGTGCCAAAATCAAAGAAATGAAGAGCTGAGCACTGGAAACATAAAAGCTTTTTTTTTTTTTTAATACCTTGCGATATTTGCAAATACGTACTTTTTTTTGTTTTTTTTCTGTGTTTTTTTTCCCCCAAAAAATACTCTATAACTCTTACTACAAATACGTTGGAGAAAGGAAGTCCATTGACATTTTAGCCACACTGAAGTAAGGTGTGAGATTTGGTAATGTATCTCCGAAATCCTCAGAGGGGCAGAAGTCCTCCAGCAAAGGACTAGAACTAGAACTGTCACTATCAACTTACAACTCTGCTGTCACACAGATGACAGCAGAAGCAGATGGTTCGTGCAGAAGAGCTCTGGTGTGGGCAACGGCAATACACACATCTGTTGGAGTTTGTGCATTAGATACAATGATCTCTGGTGGTGATCTATGCAGAGAGAATAGAATTGGTGGTTATGACTCTTATATTTACTGACTATATGGTCTTTTGATGCCCCCTGTTCTGACCTCATATACCTCCATACAAGATAGAAGGCATCCGCAGAAGGTTTCTATACACACTCATGATTTCATGCTTAGACACTGATGTGTTAGTGACTGTATATTGAAGAACAGGGTTTTTCAAGGTTTTTTCATTATATGTCAGACCCAAGTAGTTTCCATTAATTCTACAATAAATCCTGAACACAACAGTTGCCTATAAAACCAAAGCAGAATCTGTTAAAGTGTACAGAAAACAGATCTTCAGGAGGGCTGCTGCTGAATTTAGACAGAGATTATTATTCCTCTGTGAGAAGGCCAAACTAGTCATTCTTCACTGAAAAAGAAACCATAAGAAGTCTGCTAAAAAAATTAGTTCCAATGAACAACAGAGAAATGGAAATGATTGAAATGATCTGCATAAAGTAACACCAAACTTATTTGCCAGTACTGCTGAAGAGAGTTGGCTGATTGCATCCAGCTCTGGATCCCCTAACATAAGAAGGACAAGGACCTGTTGGAGTGGGTCCAGAGGAGGGCCATGAAGATGATCAGAGGGCTGGACCACCTCTCCTATGAAGACAGGCTGAGAAAGTTAGGGTTGTTCAGCCTGGAAAGGAGAAGGCTCCAGGGAGACCTTATAGTGACCTTCCAGTACCTGGAGGGGGCCTACAAGAGATCTGGGAGGGACTTTTTACAAGGGCATGTAGTGATAAGACAAGGATTAATGGCTTCAAACTGGAAGAGGGGGGTGATTTAGAATAGATATTAGGAAAAAAAATGTTCACTTTGAGGGTGGTGAGGCACTGGAACAGGTTGTCCAGGGAAGTTGGGGATGACCCATCCCTGGAGTGTTCAAGGCCAGGCTGGATGGGGCTTTGAGCAACTTAGTCTAGTGGGAGGTGTCCCCGCCCATGGCAGGGGTGTTGGAACTAGATGATCTTTAAGGTCTCTTTCAACCTAAATCATTCTATGATTTCCCAGAACAATGAAACAGGTGAGACAGGTGATTTTGCATTAATTAGTTTTGGCCAACTAACGGTTTAACAGAATGACTGCTGGAAAGCTGCTAGGATCAGGTGGTTGTAACCATTAAATGCTATTATAAAGGCTATTTATTCTTCATATTGAAGAAAAAAAATACTTGTTAATACTGAAAGTTAGGGCAAGACATGTGGATAACTATATTTTCCCACTGGTATTCATTTCTACACTTCTCTGTATTCTTTTTTAGGAAAGCACCAAATGACTTCAGGAAAGTCTTGTGGTATTTCTAGTAAAAGTAATAAAGTAACAAGAATCCTCTAAAGAGGTGGTTTGTTTCTTTTTTTTTTAAAAAAAANAAAAAAAAAAGACACAACCCCAAAAAAAAAAAAACCACCAACCACCCAAAACAAAACCAATGCACAAATGTTCAAATAGTCCCTTTCTCCCCTTCATTGTACTCCCAAATTTTTAAATATTAATATTAATCTCTGGGAGAGTCAGAAAGGGAGGAAGAGAATCAGCCAGAAGTGCAACCTTTTGAGGAGGTGCTGCATTTTCTTTGGATGCATGCTGTGCACACCACAGAGTCAGCACTTTAGCAGAAGTGACAGAAGTCGAGTACCTGCCAATGTCAGGAGTGGAGAAGGCAGGTCCCGCAGGAGCAGGAAACGGGAGTGAAACCAGCAGCTCAGCTGGACTCCTGGAATTTCCCGCCAGTAGAAAGTGTTCTGTCTTTAGAAAGTTCTGTCTTTAGTCTCCTCGCTGTCACTCCTTTCTTCTTAATCACACCAAACTTCAACTTAATTACTGCCTGGCTCATATTTCTTCACAAAGATAGCTGAAAGCTTCTCAACCCGTGTGGCCACCTTGATTCCTCACATACATAAGACCTGGATGGCTCATGTTTAGATGATCAGAGTTTTGGAAACTCTCCATTCAAAGGAGTTAACTTGCACCATCTCTCCTTTGAAAACAGAGGTCAGCAACCCAGCCATCTCCCTGTGCAACAGTAGGGGTAAAACGTAGGGCCCTGACCCTGCTGATGTGTCCTACAACCAAAGGCAAGGGATGCAACCCCAGCTCCGACCCACACATTTGTTCATGTAACCCAAGGCAAGGTACACGATTTCACGAAGGAGCACACTCTTGTCACCCTGTTGGCAGTCTCTGCTCTTCCTTTATTCCGTGGCCCACTAGACAAAAATATTATTTTAATGACATTTTTTTCATCCCAAAGGTGCTCCTGCACTAGAATGGAAGGGTGGCAGGAGAAGGGCAGAGATCTCTGCAGCAGCAACTTTGCTGCTCCAGGAACAGAGGGAGAAAACAAACCTGGCTGAGAGTGGTGACCATGTCCTGGGCAGTCACTGCCGTAGGGCCACTCCAAATATTAAGCCCTACCTTAGCAGTGGCTGGAACAAGCTTTTCCACAGTCCTTCAGAAGTTAAGGGGAGGAAAGAGGGCACAGGGTTGTTTTGCTGTGAACAGCAACCTGCTGCTCAAGGTAAATCTCTGCCTAGGACTCTAAGCAGTTCTAGGGTACAGCTTTCATCCCACTATTTTGTATCTACACCTGACAGTTGATAAGACTTAATTTCTACTTACCCATTTTCTAGTCAACAGTGTCCCTTGGATTACAGCAAAAAAAAAAACCAAACAAATTCTAGAAACCTCCTTGTAATATGTGACCTAATACACCCAGATGTCTCAAGACTAGCTGCCCTATTTCTTCCTGTCTATGCTTTTGTTTGATCTAAACCCATTTCTACCTATTCATTCTATGTGTCTGTATCCATACTTGCTATTTATTTACTTTTCATAAAAATGCTGATTCTGAATTTGTGGCTGACTACATTTCAGATGGTGATACTGATTTTTTTTGCAGTTCTATAGAAAACGATGACCATGGAAGTTTGTGGCTTTACATGTGGTTTTGTCAAAAATAGTATCAGTAGGGTTTCTTGGTCATGTGTTTTCTCTAAGTGACAGAGCAGTTTAAAAGAGGACCTCTCAACATACTCATTTTCAGGGATACCTCAGACTAATTTCTATTTTAGGTTGGACAGATAGACAGAGATAAGTCATTCCTGTGCTTTCACATTTATGCACATAAATATTTTCAGAAGATCTCATGACTTATTTTTGCTCAGTTCCTGAGGGCAACTAGTTCTGGTTTTATTTGAGGAGAGCAGGCAGAACAGTAGTTCACAAAACTCTTAAGTCAAAAGTGTTACAACTTCTGCTTACATACAGCTCTTTTTGTCCCAATACTCCTTGTTTAACAAGTCATTGCTCTCTGTTCCCCCCCACCCATCACTTCTAGGGATAACCAAGGTCAACCCTATTAATATTTTCATGAGGTCCACGGTTTCCAAAGCACTGTTAACTAGCTACATCTGAACAGTATGAGAAGTTTCTGTGTGCCCAGGATTTCTGACTGAATCAGGCTTTGGATGATGCTGTTCTGGTTTGGGCCAAGGCTGCCATCATGGGGACCTTAAAACAGGACTGATTTCTATTTGCTGCAAAGAGAGGCTGTTTTGTTGGATGCAGCCACTGGCTGACCTGGACACCCCTTGGATGCATCCAGCTACAACTGCACTGGGAAGGTGGGAAGTCAAGGAGGGTGTGTTGGGGAAGACAAGTGGCAGGACCTGAAGTTACTCTGTTCCCATGTTGCTACAGGGGTCTGGGAGACACTAAGGAGGAGGGCCTCCAACAGGAGCCACTGGATAAGACAAGGCAGCAGAGCAGGCATCAGAAATACCCTTCAGAAGAAGGAGCTAGAGGAAATACTTGGAAGGCAGCAGGTCTTCCTGCTGGGCAGGTTTTGTTTTCATCCTCATTTAGGGCAAAACTTCCTGCAGCACATATGTATTTTTCCTCCTCAATAATAATTGGTCATTCATAGGATTTTCAGACAATAATGTGGAAATTATAGGAAAAAAATTAACTAGCAAACAGACCACCAAAAAATGCTTTGAGAGGAAAAACCTCATAATGTTCGTAGTACTGAAGGTCTTTGGGGGAGGGAAGAGGAGGGGAGGATGAGCAATACGTGAATGATTTTTAATAATTAATAGACATTAGCACACGTTTCATTGTTGCTGTGTCTTTAATGCATTCTGCTAAACTGAGGGCTATAAACCTGACCACAAATATATGAGACACTATAAGCTGTAGTCTCATTATTAGGAATAGCAAATTTTGAGTTTCTTAAGAAAAGGAGTTTTCTACCACAATGAAAAAGAAAAAAACAACATAAACCCTGAAGAGAGGAGTGCACATGCCCATACACACTTAGGATTATGGTACAGACATACAAATCTTAGGATTTATTTAGCTGTGATTAAACCAAATCTAATCTAAACACACCAAACAAAATTTAAAAGTAGACTACTGAGAGGCAAGAATTTTTTTTATGAATGAATCCCACATATTTTTTTCTCTGCACAAAACATAACAGCTTGAAGGAGCATTAATTCATAGACAATTCACCTATGCTTTATCATTGAACACAGACCATCTAACAATCCAACTGAATACATCTGTGGGTCATCAGTTCTCACAGACAGGAGAAATAAAGACGTACATCTCATTAAAATCCTCAGAACACACAAAACATGAAACACCAAAACATACAAATCACACATCTACGTGAAAGGAGTATTCACACCAACCCAAATGAATTCCAGCTCCATTTAAACAACAAACTCTACAGTAATACTAGAAGAATAACAAATATTTACCTCCCATGCCTCTAAAAGGGTCATCTTCTCTTTAGATACTGATTCTAAAAATCCTCCTCAAAATAATCGCCCAGGGCTAGAAGTGGTTTTGGGGAAAGACACTGAAGGGCCCTCCCTTCACTCCAGCAGAGGCCCTAATTGCCTGCCTCTACTAATGAACTAATCTCAGGCACCTGGAACTAGCAGGCTCCATGCAGGGCAGGCAGGGCTCGGGTTACCTAAGAAATGCTCTAAATATATTCACACAAATCACTAACCCTGCAGATGTGCAAATACTGCTTTTGTCATATTGCTGGAGAGATGGACATGTGTTTGCAGTGCTGTAGCACATAAAACCTGAAGATGAATTCATTGTGTTGCTTTAATCCCTTCCAGAGGCCAGGTGGGCATTTGGGGAGCCGGATAAGTGTGTTGATTATCCACATTACTCATTGCATTAATCCACCTGCCTGCGTGACACAGAGTATCTCAGATGCTCACAGCATAAAAATGTAGGTGGCTGGAAAATATATATGTATTTCATGAGTGCCTGTTGTCTGTAAAATGAAACCTAATCAGGAAGTTAGTCTAAAACTTTGGCTAAAACCTAAACAAGTCCAAACTTTGCTGATGCTTAGAGTTTTTAAAATTACAGTTGAAGGATCTGGACGTCACCAGAGGATGTAAGCAAGCCTCAGTGTAAGCCTTGTGAGACAAACTACTGCACTTTTAACAAATTTTAAAAGGTTTTCACAGGCAAAGTTTTCTGTCACCTGAGAAATAAAAGCAGGTGTCATGCAGCTTTCCATCCAACCATTCACAAATTTCTTCTCCTTCCCTGGACTGATTATGCTGATAAACATGTGTCAAATTCTAGGTATGTGTCTGGTTTCATCTGAGGAGGGAACAATGATATAAGCAAAACACAGTTTAGCAGGAAAATGCAGGAGAGCAACAACAGGCTCTCTGCTTGGTCTTTGACAAATTGCTGAAATATCTGGCTGTCTGGCTTTTAGGTGGGTTCACACAGGCTGATTATCATTAAAAAAGATTACCTTGATTTGTTCATATGCCTGAAATATAGTGTTATTTCTATTGCTTGCATAGACACAAACACCTAATCCTTTTATAAGCAAAGGTAGGAACATCCTCCTGAATAATCTACGTTTTGTAGAGGGATCTGGCTTTGTAGAATGGAGCTAGCTCAGCTAGCTCCCATGCTTTGGAAGAGTAGGCAGGAGATGATGAATACACTGGCATCAGACAGACAGCGCTGCTGTCACCACTTGTCCCTCGGATGCAGGGAGTAATTGTGCCACAGACGGCAAAATACCTCCTAAGCCAGCATTGAGGAAAGTGAACGTTAAATCCTCAAAAACAAATTTATCTACTTGTGTTCTCCATAGGGAAAATATTCAACACAATAGCATCCATGCATTCTTTCCTTCTCCTCTCCAATCACACACAATCCCAGTGAAGGTTACAAAAGATGTGTATGCCTAGGAGCACAAAAAAATATCTCCACTGAAAATTTATCACAATTAAAATAATTAGTGAAACTAAGTAAAAGCAGGGCATTTCTTAGGCATTTCAGGAAAGAATTCCTGAATGTTAAGTATTGTTCATAAGGAAAGGCGATACATAGACCTCTTCAGGTACCTCAAGATATTTCCTGGAATATATAACACCATCCTGTTATTATACATTAAAAAGCAATAGGAAAAGCTGGGGAGTGTATTTAAAGAAAAGGAAATGGTTCAATGATCCCAAACCATGACACTTCTTGTAAAACCTCTTTTTGCTTACTCATATTTTCTTTCTTATTTAGTCACTTATGACAAAGTCCCAGGTGATTTACTACTTCCATGACCTTATGTCTTTTCACTGAAGTGGTGACCCTAGATATTAGTGTGGGTTTTGAGGCTGCCTTTTAAAACATTTGTTCTCATTTCAGCCGCTATTGATGAGCACTCGTTTTCATAAAGGCCTCTGTTTTCACATGCTGGGTAGACATTCTCACTTCCCATGAGCTGTGGATTCATTTTGCAGCACAGGAGGGGCTGGGGTACTCCCACCTGCCTTCTCGCAGAGCCTGAACTCGGCTTCACCTCTCCAAGCACCCACCAATCCGTCCTTGGCCAGGCCAGGCCTCTGAGATGCTGTCCCAAGCAATAGCAGACAGCACCACTAATTGTCACTGGGTTTAAAAAAAGAAAAAAAAAAAAAAAAAGAGGCCCTATACACCCCATATATATACCAGCATATATGTATACCGAGTGTGAATTTCAACTGAATTCATATTGCAAAGTGGTTAAGAAATCTCTCACATTCACTTTCTGTTGAGTTTCTAGGACTATATGCACAAAAAATAAAAACAGAAAGAAAAGGGTTTTTGGAAACTCTGTGGAGTGAGTGAATGCCAAGGTTTCTACTGACTTCAGCAGGGTTTCAGGCTTGGTCATTTCAGCACAAGTCACCATTTGTTGACAAACAAAACAGAGGAGGAAATGTTCCTTTCTGCTCTGTCTCAGTCTTTTCACACCTGCCTATAGCCGGCCACAGTTATGACAAAAAAAAGATGGTCCCTAAGTGGTATCTCACGTAACAATTCCTGAATTTCTAAATGATTTGTGAAAACCTATGTGAAAATTGTTCCTGTTTTCCAGGGAGTTCTGGGAACTGAGTCCTCTGTAGAAACTTGCCTCAGAGTTGCTCAGAGAATTTGCTACTGAGTAGTAAGGACACCACTTTTCACTTTCAGTGCCGTAGGGAGATTTTATTTTTATTTCTGTAGGGTCATAAAGAGCATATTCTAATATCATATTAGGTATTCAATATATTAGAAAACCCTCTGTCTTTTATAAGCGCCTCTGCGCATGAAGCTGTCTTTTCTTCTGTCAGGGAGAACTGACAGGTTGCTTGCCATCACCTACTCTCCAGCAAAATCAGTCCACAATGTCAGTGTGAAAACATCTGTTGAATGGATTTATTGACTAAGTCTTAGGTGCGAGTTGTTGGGGTGGGTTTTTTTTTTCCACACTGTTTATTACAGTCCTGACCTAATGAACTTAATTTGTTGACATGTTTCCCTCAGTGTCTTACTTGATCCCGTCTCACATTTCTTTCTACTGTGCTGTTTTCTTGGAAACAGGAGTTCCTGGCGCATCGGCATGTCCACCAGTTGCAAATCTACCAGGCTCAGATGGCTACAGTTGGCATGGCAGGATTAGATAAACATCGGCCAGTGTCCAGGACCCCGTCTTCCCCCGCTGATTCCACATTACCTCACCCAGCCATGGACCAGCCCAGCCAGCATGTCTACACAACTGGTAGGATTCCCTAAAGACTGCTTTTAATAGGCAGGGCAAATGCGTTTGTTCATGTAGGATCAACAGATTTAAATGCCTCGAATACCTCCTGCAGCAATGCATTCAGTTTTAGCCTTACTGGTCCTGGGGTTTATGATGCGGTACTGGCATCAAGTCAACCAGTGCAGCTGATAAATCACAGGGTTAATATTCACACAGTCATAAATTACTATTGACTGGTTCTTGCAATATAGCAACAGGTGCGTTTTTGGTGCCTTTAAGTCATTTATAGCTTTTTCTTTCATTTCCCTATCCTCTGGTTCTTTTCTCTGTGTTCTTGTTGCCTGTTTTGTAAAGAGACCACCAATAAGTTGAAGAAAGACCACCAGTAAGTAGGAAATCTTCAATATAACTCTCAATGTCTTCATTTGACAAGTCAGTCTATGCTACAAGGTTGCTTTCCCTACAGAAGGAGCAAAGATGTAGCCATGACTAGAAGGGGATGTTGGCTATAACTTTGGTGTCTTTCAGCACTTGTGTGGAGTATACCAAGGAAGGTTTTATGGTCAGGCCCTGGGAAGTCCAGTCACTCAGGGAACATCTCCTATTGATATGGTCTGGACTGTCCAAAGCAGAGTGATTAGGACCTCCAAAATATTTAGTGAAAGGAAGAAAAGTGACCACAGAAAACACGTTTCTTATTATGGGTAATCTAACCTTGCAGGAAGTTCCACCTTTTTAAGAGCCTGAATCTTAATATAACATTACAGCATGGTTAGAAGCAAAGTTTCACTTTCACTTCACTTTCTGTGCACAAGAAAGGGGAAGTGAATACTTGGAGATACTGTTTATTCAGGTTTCTGCCAGAAGTATTAATTCCTTCATATCAGTTGGCAGAAATTCTCATGTTCTGGAAGCTTACAGCTCTTGAGGCCATGAATGTGAATTGATGTAAGGTGGAGTCCTTAATGGGCCCTATAAGTGACTGTGTGAGACAGAGTACTGTTCCCTCTCTCCAATTAGAATGTGAACCTGGAAAGCAAAAATTTATTATCTTAAAGAAAAAAACTGCCTACAAAAAAGAGATGTCCTTAAAGTACTGCAAGTGGATAAATGGATGCAAGATGACATTCCAAGATGAAAGACATAATTTCTTCTTCTGTAAATACACTGCCAATTTAGGAAATTCACTTGTTGGGTAACAAACATTTGGACTGTACAGAAAGAAACGTGCTAATCCACTTTCCATGAGTTTCTGCAAAAAGACCGGCTGTGTATAGACAGGATTATTAAACCTGGCCACTGTTTTTCTAGTTGTGGTTCACAGAGTCCCCAAAACATTGTAAACTCATTCTAAAAGATTCACAGAGCACAGCAAAAGCAAGCTCCCTGTGTGTAGGCTTCAATATCGTGTTCAAATATCTGCAGTTCTACTGGGGAAGTTGAATGGAGCTGCGAATGTAAAGGCTACTGTTTCAGTCCGATTGCTAAGGTTTACTGACACCTCGCTTTACAGGTCCCCAGATGGGACACTAGGGTCAAAGGGGTTACTTATATCTGGGAAGTTGTGCATCAGTGGAACTGATTAAGAAAGAAAATGTGAAGCTGAGATGGAAGAACAAGGGAAGGAATTAAATGAGGTAGGATAAACACTGAAGTGGGATGGTGTGAGGAAGTCGGACATACCAGGCATAAAGGGCTTGAGATCTGACACAGGGAAGCCGGGTGAGTTCTGTGATGGAGATGCAGACAGTGCATACGCAGAGTCAGGGTGTATTAAGGTCAGGCAGACAGTTTAACCTTACTCCTTTAGTTAAGCATTGCTACATGAACACTAGCAGTGGAAAGAGAGAAGGAAAGAGAGAAAAAATGCTGCTTATTCCAACTGAGATTCACAGTCCTTCACTGAACTCCTTTCTCCAGATCAGAAACATCTTTTTTCCTTCCACTGCTCTTTCAAGATAATCATCTCTACTCATTGAAGAAAAAAATTCTCTTCACTTTCTCTACGACTTTATGCTTCTGTTTCTCCACTTGTGTTTTGTACCTTCACGTCTCTTTTATATCCTCTAGGTACTGGCTGAAGAAGACATAGTGCAGCACTGTAGCTGCTTCCAAGTTGTATCTATGCTAACCGGCCAGCCTGTACCCCCTGGCTGATTGACCAGGTGGCAGGTCCAACAGAGCACACACCTCTGTGTTCACAATGAAGCCTTTCCTTTCTGCTTGAAGAAACCCCTTTCCCTGACATGTCTCTAGGCTTACAGACTTACACATATAACCTTTACCACCGCAGTTTCCGAGTACATTGAAAACAGAGCTATGTTCTATATTATGAGATTAACACCTTTGGAGTGACAATGAACGCAGACTTTGGAACACCAACAGTTCAATTACAATTTCTGTGAATAACTTGATCAATATGTGTATTATTAACATAGGTATGGTATGGAATGGAATGTATTCCAATTCCATTCCAATTCTAGTACAGCATGAAGTGAGGTCAAATTCAGACCTTAGAAATTAACATAAAAACACTTCCCTGCCTTGAATTATTTCTTACAGTTTTGTTTTTTTTTTTTAAAGTCAATAAGAGAAAGAAAAGTAGAAGGAAAAGAGAAAAAAAAATAGAAGGAAAATGGTTGTGGCAGAACATTACATGGGGATCAAATTGAGCCTGTATTTTTGTGAGTCATGAGAGAAAATGCTCTTAGCCAAATATCTGAAGGGAATCAGAATGGTGATGGTTGTGAGAGCGCTATACAATATATACGCAGTATATGCCCATGATAATGAGTTAAAGATGGAAAAAAGTATAAAATCTACTTGAGGATCATTTAGATGGTTTACAGAATACTTGACATTATTTAGTTCAGATATTTCTTCTGAATAATTTATCAGATGTTCTTCCCTGGACTTTTCTTATTGGTACTGTTGTCCTCCAGGACATTTCACCTTCTTCAAAACATGCTGTTAGTCAACAATTTTTAGGTCTCTTGCTCTCCCCTCTGTTTAAAATATTATTAAAAGAAGCTGACTCAAACAAAGTATTTTGTAAAAGAACATTAGGGAGTCCCCACTAGGAAGACCTTGTTTTTTCTGACAATGCAAATTCAGTTTCTTTTGTCCTGTGTCCTCTATCATTATATGGTTCAGTGGTGCCACCATTCCAGTCTGTCATCAGGGCCACATTCTGACCTCAGTAATATTGGTGTAAATCCAGAATAAATCCTCGAGTCTCAGTGGAGCTGCTCAGATTTACACAAGGAATCTGAGAGCAAAATCTGGCTGTAGGCATTTGTTCTGGAGAGACAAAATAACCATCTTTTATTAATATTTCACAGCAGTCTGCAATTGAAAACAGTTGTCTCCCTCTCTCTCTTTTTTGTGGGGGTGGGGAGATTATTGGCTGAATCCTGTTAGGGAAATCCTACCGGCTATTTTTAGCAGTAAGCTCTACTGCTGCATTGTAGTATTGTACCACGCACATGTGCTGTATGACCAGCAGCCGCACATCTGAATTACTTGCACATCCTAAATCAATTTAGATGTTTGCAATAAATGAAAGCATATATTTCAGTCTTTTCTTAAGTCAATTAATCCTGCTAGAAATAAATTTTACACTCAGTGGTGTGAATATCTTGCTATTGAAAAGTTTGGAGCAGATGCTTCTGCTGTGCAATGCTGACCTGACCCGATTAAACTGATTTTTGATTCAGCCAAAATAATTCACGTACAATAAAGTTACATTTTTAGTTATATTCTATTTTAGGAAAAATACCAATGCACTATGAAAGGGATGTTTATATCTATGTCAACCAGAGAAGGCATCATGAATACACACTTCCTGCATTTCACTTCAAAACCATTGTTTACTTGCAAACCTGATATAGGTCATCAAAAAGTGTCATTATTATATAACATCTTGATTCTGTATAATAATAACACAGAAATATATATATTTATTGCTATTAATGGCAGTTTGGACTATGCAAACCTAAGCCTGTAGGGATTGATTATTGATATATTATCCAATTGAAAATTGGAATAAAACAGTCATTGAAAAAGTGTCAGGCAGGAGAGACTGTAAAACTTTCATCTACTTTTGTTAACATTTACCAAGTGTTTCCGTTCAAATCCATTGGATATAACTGCATACTCTGCCTAAGAGCTTCTGAAGGTCCTGATGCGTGTACATTTAGTATCTAAACACTCTCTCTGTTGGACAGGGGGATGGGAGGAGAAGTTTTCTTATCTAATGGTATAATGACCACTGGCAAACTGTACAATCTGGGTATGCAACAGACTATAGAAATTAAAACTTTGGGTGCCAGGAAAAGGAAAGCAAGGTATGTGAGCTTGTACTTACTTGTGTGCATACTTGCTATTTCAAATAATTTATAAGACGTGATGATAGAGCAGCAAAGCTTATAAACGGTACAGTGCAAATAACTGCAGAAAAGGGAAAATATTAACTGCTTTGACAATGCCAGCAAAGATTTTAAGCTGCATCAGTTTATTAACTCCAGATTTTCACTGTTTTTTTTTCTTTAAAAGAAAACAAACTAGGAAAGTAAACACAAGAATTTATTGCTAATAAACTATTTTGTTTGTTAGCTAATCATTTAGCATAAACTTAGTCATGCTGCATATAGGTATTACTGTTGCATTCTCCTTATGTTAAACATATTTTTTGTATTATCATTGTGGCTTAAATAGCAAGATCCCAAAGGGTCAGTTTTAAAGTGCGTGAGTTAGGAAATACGGCAGTATAAGTATTTCTAGAGCAGCATAATTTCTGGCTAGCTTCTGAATTGCCTCAGAACCCTAACTTTGCATTGCCCACAATGTATACAGACTCTTATTCAGTAAAGTTCTTAAAGACCTTAATAAAGTTCAATATCCATTCAAGAAATTTGCTGAATAAGGGCAGTATTGAGCTTGTTGTTGAATCTGGACTTTAATTTTGTGTTTTCTTCACTGGCTGACTTTTTAGTAGCAGGCTAACACAATTTTCCCAGAAATGTGTTGGCATCTGCAGTAGTGGTGGCACATAAGAAAGAGGTTTTGAATGCCAAGTTTTGCAGCTTGGAGAAACTGCGAATTTGAGTCCCTTTCAACTGTAAGGGGAAGAAAACTCCAAATGTTTCCCAAATGAAAATGTTTCACAGGGGTAAGGAAAATATCTTTTGTTCCAGACATTTCTGAGGGAAATGAAAACAACAAGTAAATAAATAAAATAAATTTTCAGTGTTTCAGACTTGTTTTGAAAGGCTTGAAAATTGAGTTTAGCTCGAGCTTACTCACTAAAATTTCTCTTTTGCTCCCAATGCACAGCAATGTGATATTGATAGCTGTTCCATATAAAGTTGTTCTGTCCTTGAATAAATGAGTGTAGAAAATTCAAAAGGAACCTTGCATTGCAGTCTAACAACAGGATTTGGTCCTAATTGAGTAGCGGGTGGAACTTTTCTTTTTAATGAAAAAGGACTCTGGCTGCCACTGCTACAACTCTCTGAAACTTCCATCTGATATGCTTTGAGATCTGGAATTAATATAGTATTAGTTAAGCAATACAAATGCAGGGTAGCATTGTCATTTCAAAATATATTTTAAAAGGTTTTTCTGAATGATTTTCCTTACACTGCTATAAATATATAACCTTTTCTTATTATATACCATTTAACAACCTTAGCTGGCCTTACCCACTACAGAAAGAGAAAACAAGTGATTCAGTAACAGGACTGATTTTTTTTAAGCCACAAAATCTTTAACAAGACTCCACCCAATTTCATTTCTTCTTTGCAGTTAATTGTATTTATTAATATCATTGCTTAAGAATTCATTTTCACCTTATCAGTATTACAAGATGTACCTTTTAAGTGAAAATTCAGAGTCTCCCAGAGGAAAGGGGAATTAAGATCCAGAGTTTTCATCTTTCTGTAACTGTCAAATAAAATCCAGTTGTGCTCTAGTATGCATGACATGGAACAGTATAACTCACATTTGTTTCACCTGCTGTTTCTTATTGGTCTGTCTTTGTGCTGAAGGTGTTGTGTATGACAGTCTGATGCTGAAGCACCAGTGTATGTGCGGCAACTATGCTAATCACCCTGAACATGCTGGAAGGATCCAAAGCATCTGGTCAAGGCTGCAAGAAACTGGGTTGCTGAACAAGTGCGAGGTAATAAAAAATAAAGACCAGATACTTGACTTGTTAAAGTAAATGGCAAATTTATTAAATCCTGAATCCGTCTTACTTCTGTGATTAGAGAGTAATTTGTCTTAGGAATTATTTGGACTTAACTGACAATATTAAAATAATATATTTTAGGAAAGCACACTTCCCAATCAGAAAACAAAGAATTTACACAATGAAAGCCATAGGTCCACATGGATCAGAACATGAAATCCAGACATGACTGTGTTCCTCACCTTGATATAGGAAGGTAGACAAGCAGTTGTCACACAGCAAGTGCAGTCCTTTCAATAGCAGTTCTTAACTTTTTCAAGCAGCTAAGGATTTTACTTCTGTAGTAACATAGAACACTGCTTTTTTTTTTTTATGTACTTTGTATCACTCCATAAGCACATTACATCTTGTCTTATTTCAGACTCTAAGGTCTGTTTTCATAGCGTTCTCATTTGCCTGGTGTATGATGGGTACCAAGTCTAAACCCGAGACGTTCTAGACAATATCAGAGCAAGTGTGGAACTTCCTTTTGCTTTTATTTCTCCCACAAAATTGCATATTAAAACACCATGCTTAAATCAAATATGGCTCTGAGGTTCATATATGACTTGGGTTACTGAAAAAGAGCCTTTTCCTACCATTCACTCCTTCCCATGAGCTGTGCAGCACTGTCAACTTCTGCAGAAGCCCGTGGCAATTGAGGGTTGCTTACTCTGTTGCAGCACAAGTTAACAAAGTTCAACACAAATCTGCTTATGTTTTGCAGCATCCCAAAATTGCCAGGGCTCTTATACTCTGTTTCCTTTAATTACTTTTCTTTATATACTTAGATTTTTACAAACCCAGAGGAACTGATACAATAGGTCCCTTTGATTAGTAACTGTTCCCCCATAGTGACTGTCCCCAAAGATTTTCTGCAGGTAGCCTAGCGTACTGGGCAGTGAGATAGTGCAAGCACTAGAAATGGATTTGTTGTATTCACTCGTCTAACTAGATGGCAGCACTCTAACAGGCTAATGTTTTTTTTAGCTTGGATAGTTTTTTCAGTCTTCAAGAAGACTTTCTTTCAGCAAGGCCCCGAAGGCCACAAATCACACGAGTGGTTTCCTTGGTGGGATCACATACTTAAGGAGTAAGTTAAACATGCAGCTGAGTGCTTTACTAAAATAAAGCCTCATTACCTTGTTGACTCAGGATACATATTATAAGAAAGACAAAAAAAAGGAGAAAAAGTAAAACACAATGCACTACCATGTGTTGCTTTCTTCCATGATAAACAGATATTGCTGAAGTGTAAATGGTGTGGATCTGGAAAAGGTGTAAATTGGTAAAGCGGTGTAGGTTAGTCTGAGATGCATGCTGTCCAATAGCTTCCTGGGAGATTTAAAGTTTCCTCTTACAATTCTGTGATTTCAAAGACTGAAATACAGCCTATTAGGTCTTGCAAAATCCAGTGAGTGGGCAGAGAGGAAATAAGTCACTTTATGTCGAATAGCATTCAGTTAATTTTGACTCCCATTTTGTGCTTTGAAATGAGGCTGGAATGTGAAACGAGCTGTCAAAATGTAAACTCTGATCATAAAGCTTTGAGGAACCTCAGTGTGAAGCTGATGCATAGATCTGGTGTTTATCTTGAACCTCTTATGTAGCTAAAGACAGGATTATATTTGATGATGCAATCTGTCTTTTGTTTCACTGAATTCTCTAGCACTTGCTTGACATCGAACACATCCTTAAATCTGCTCACTTTTCAAAATAAAGAAGGATGTGTTGATTTGCTTAACTGGTGCTTTGATTCAGCTGAATATATGACTCGTATCACTAAAGGAGTGGTTCTTGCATTATGCAAGAAATATTAGGCCACCGTTAAGCTGCATTTTGGAATATACCACACTGAGGATGCAGAGCCAAAGCACTACGGGCAATTCCAGTGTCTCTTTTACTGACTTTCAAATGCCCCCTCATGAACATTAGTATTTCTCAAAATAATTTCTTAGTATAATTTCCCACAGTTTCTGTCAGAAGCAGTGAGGAGATGGGGGGAGATCACTGGTCAGGTTTTGCCATGTGCACTGCCTTATGCCAGAAGGGAAGCTTTGGAACAGCAACCTGCAACAGCAGCTTAGGAAATCCTCTGCAGTAACTGTGAACCTTCCTCTTTTTTTCTTTTACTGAAACAATAGTCCCACAAGAGGGCTGCAGTCCCACTCTTTGTCTTATGAGGAGTTTCAGGATCAAAGCTAATTCAGTCAGAGGTAGCTCAGATCTTGTTACCTTGCAATGTGTGTATCCTTAACCACAAGCTTGTGGCAGAGGGCTCTCCCTGTTCTCCTAATCTACCAAGAAACCCTTATGAAAATCATAGCATTGTAGAATCATCTAGGTTGGAAGGGACCTTTAAGATCATCAAGTCCAACCATTTACCTAACACTGCCAGAACCACCACGAAACCATGTCCCTAAGCAACATGTCTACCTGTCTTTTAAATACCTCCAAGGATGGTGATTCCACCACTTCCCTGGGCAGCCTGTTCCAACATTGATAACCCTTTTGGTGAAGAACTTTTTCCTAATATCCATCCTAAACATCCCCTGGAGGAGTTTGAGGCCGTTTCCTCTTGTCCTGTCACTTGTTGCTTGGGAGATGAGACCAACCCTCTCCTCGCTACAGTCTCCTTTCAGGTAGCTGTAGAGAGCAATAAGGTCTCCCCTCAGTCTCCTTTTCTCCAGGCTAAACAACCCCAGTTCCCTCAGCAGCTCCTCGTAAGACTTGTTCTCTAGACCCTTCACCAGCTTCATTGTCCTTCTCTGGACATGCTTCAGAATCTCAATGTCTTTCTATGTCTATACAGTCTTTGTTATCTATACAGGGAGCAAAGTGTGGTTCCTAAATCACGTGGTGTAGATTAAATCCTCACGCAGCAAAGGTCTATGGCCCTGGAGAGAGATGACTGGCCGAATACACAGAGAACCATCATCTCTAACTGGGCATGGAATAATGGAAGTCATATATACTGGGCCGACACCATGCTTGCTGCAGTTAATAGATTAATTTAGGTAGATTAATCTAGACTTAATCTATTAGCTATATGTATATCGCCCCCATATATAGCATATTTAAAATATAACTTGGTAAAATCATACTAAGGTTTGACTGGAGTACTCAAAGCTGTGCCTTCACTACAAAATAAAATGTTCCTGGGATTGTTCTCCACCACTGTGGCCAACTGGCATGGAACGGCCCATGTTCATACTACCAGGAATGCTCCCTGACCCATGCCAGTGACCAAACCATGTCTAGAAGTTGTTCAGGAGAGTGCTAGTTGCTGCTCAGCCAAAACAGTGTGAAGGACCACTTTAGCAATTTAATAGTACACATGATTGCATTCCTCTGCCTGGAAATGTTTCCTGGCACTGCTTAATTCACTGCTGCAGACACAGTCAAAAGGACTTGCTTCTCCAGACTGTTTTTTGTCTTTCTATCCATAGATATTTGAACTCTAGAGTTATTCAAACAACAGTTTAGAGGATTTTTGCTAAACTGAGAAACTCATTCTAGCTTTTGGATTTTTTTTAATTTGCATTATTCTTCCAAATAGATTGCTTCCCTCATCTGCTTCCCCAAGACAGAGGAGGAACACATCCATATCATGGCCAGCCCTGGAGATTGGGATTTGAGAGACCAGTCCCTGAATGAGTCCAGGGCAAGACAATGGAGTAATTTCCCCCTGTAGTAGACTTTTTTGTGGTCCTGGTATATACATACCAGGAAAATAAAGTTCAGGTTCAATATTTTTGCATTAGGTTAAAAGTTTTGTGTACGTTTACTGAAATATCTATTCTGTGTTTGGTAAAGACTGACAGACATAGAACAGTTATCAAATGTACTACCAGAACAGGGCAGCTAAAAGATGCCAAGATTTTCATTAAAACATCCATTATCTCTTTTTTTTTTGTAATTTTCTCTTGGTAAAGAACATTGTATAGTTGCCCTACCGTTGGGACAAAAACAAACAAACAAAAGGACTGAATTATGTTTTAGTAGTGGTGTCTGCTTTCTACTTTTCTAGGGAGAGGAAGTATTTGCATAACTCCTTTGGGGCCATAATTTATGCACACATGACTGACATTAGGCTGCACTGATCAGCACAGTTTTAGAAAAGAAAAGAAGAATGTAGACATGGTCCCACTTTTTGCACTCAACTCTACTTCCTGCAGGGACTGTGATCCAGCAGCATTTTTCTTTTCAGCCTGCAATTTGATCTGAATTTTGGTAGTTTTCTGGATTAGGGAGACACTTTAAGTCTCCTGCTGTCCACATCTCATGGACTGAAGGGGAGAAAAGGAAAGAATTGAAAGATTTAAAAACCTTTGAGTCTACCAGATCACAAAGACTGAAATATACAAAAAAAATCCGATAATACAGGAAAATTAGCGCACGAAGACACTTCAAGAGCAAAATTTGAACGTATTCAGGTTAAGAAATTGAAGACCAAAACATACGAAGAGAATAAATGAATCTCTATATGGGTGCATCCCTGTCAGAGATATGGTTGCAATTCCCACATAACGGAAAGAGAGCAAGGGGTGCGAGCATACTGACTGGCAAAACATCCATATTATCTATGTATATTTTTAAAAACAAGAGAGAATTAAACAACTATGAGAAATCCCAGAAAAATAGAAAAGACTATGAGGACTTTGTTTACAAATTAGATAGCCTAAAGGAATTTCAGAAACATTATCTCCATACAAATAGCTGCAATAAAGGCAATGGACACCTTACACTGACTCAAGTGAGAAATATTGCTCAAGCTATGTCAACGATTCCTGTTAGTTTATGAGAGAGAAACGGGAGGTGTCATCTTTGTCTTTTGGAATCTCTGACCATGCAAGAGTTTAGTCTGCTGAAAGTCTAACCCAAATCTTCAGGTTAATAGAGGTTATCTGTGTGAAACTTTAATGGTCTACTTTAAACAGAAGACCAGACTAGA
Organism: Ibidorhyncha struthersii; assembly: GCA_013398815.1. Taxonomy (NCBI): domain Eukaryota; kingdom Metazoa; phylum Chordata; class Aves; order Charadriiformes; family Charadriidae; genus Ibidorhyncha; species Ibidorhyncha struthersii. The sequence continues at coordinate 699,674 of VZSZ01003571.1, forward strand.
CACCCCTCCTTGACCTTACATTATATGAAAGGTGAAAGCATTTTCCCGTCGTGGGGAGAGTAACTTTCTAGTTCTAGACTGATTTTTGAAGCACTCAGGTGCAGTATTTTGCTCTCCTGAGATGTGGAAATATCTCCACTGATGAGGGAACTGCATATGTCAGAGAGAGCCAACACACAAATTGTCATACATATTAGAAAAGGATGACTTGCCTTCTCCTACGGGTGAAGTAGATGGATGGATGTAGTATACAAGTCCCCCTGAATGAAACAAATACTGTTCATAGGTTCTTCTATGCTATTTCTCTTTGTCATTGGCTTTATGCCAATTTTCTGCTTTCTACTACACTTTAGGCTTTTGATACTACCATGGCCGATGAAAAATAAGAAAGACACTTTAAAATAAAAAAGATGTGGTTAAAAGTGTACGTGTAAAGTTAAACAAATGCCTATGTTATATTGTCTGATAACTCATGCCAGTGAGAGACGGAAATTATTGCTTTGCATAACTGAACTTACATGATTCCAGATTCTGGCAACAGACTCATGACATATACTTTTCTAGATCTGCTAAATCCTGACACCATTGTATGAGAAGAACTGTTCTAAGTAATTATTACAGGTATTTTTTAATATGAATTATTTTTTTCCTCTGTGTAGAACCTTAGATAGTTGGAATTTTAATGTTATTGCAAATGGCTTGACAGGTGGAGATACTGCGAGGGGGGGGTGAAAGGTACAGTAAATGAGGAGGTGGGAATGTAGAAACAGCACAGATGCGTGCACTGTTTACCCTTCCTTTTTCTCCTGCCATTTACTGTGTAAATGTGCTTGCCGATGCTCAAAGTTAGAGCTGGAGAAGCTGTGGAGAAAGAGCAGCTCTGGGCTGTGCCTGCCCTGGCAGCTCAGCCGTTGGCTGTGTCCCAAGGACCTCACTGCTGGGAGCAGCCTGGAGTGGGGGGTCTTGTTCTGTGCTGTTCGATTTCTGTACCAAACCTGCTTCTGCACAACCAGTTTCTGCCTGAAACAATCTGACTGGTAATATTGGGTAGTAAGTAGCTCCTTGGCAAAATGATTTGGGGAAGCCACTTGCAGACCCTGCTCTCTTAGGGCAAATTGCTATATTCCATAGGATATCACAGAGCTCCCTGTTGTAAGAGTAACAGCTAGCTGTGGGTCTTTTTATAGTTAAAGTGATATGGCATTTAACAGCCCTTTAAAAGAGCCAGACAATTAAGTCTCTTAAACATCTCTTAAAGAGTTTTTGTATAACTTGTAGAAAATATATGACCAGAGAGTATTTTACTCAAGCTTCTTTGATGTGATCTTCATAAAATACCTCTTTACTTTTCTCATACATTTATTTTAGCTGTCCTAAAAGCAAGCCTCCCTTCCCAATTTTGCTGTGGAGAATTGGGTATATAGACTTTAAAGCAGCTTATTAGAAACATAGACCTTAATGAGAATGGATGAACGAATAAATGTTGCCAGTCACCTCACTTGAGAAGAATAACATTTTATCTGACCCAGAAGAACCATTACAGAGTTTACTGACTCCATGAAGTAACATAATGTGCTGATTTTGATTGTGCAACTGTGTGTTAAAAGGATGTGAGCGCAACGCTACAAATTCTCATGTGAGACTGGGAGAGGCTTGAAGAAATTAGAGATGAAAAAGGGTTTATTAAGTCATTTAGTTCTTGGATCATTCCCTAAAATGTTGTTTCCACTTCTGTGTCCAGTCAAGTTTTAAACACTGCAAAAAATAGGGCTTCCACCATTTCCCTGAGGGAGAGCTTTATCCACAGTCNTTCTTGTCCTAGTGAAGAAGCCGGCGCCTTCTGATGTGCATGAGTAGGTGATGGATATAATAAGAATTACAACTAACCTCTAAGAAAACTAGAATTGAATGGTATTTCTGTAACATATTAATGTCTATTAAGAACAGGATGGTCTATTTAGACAACTTCTGTACCTGTTTATCTGTAGACCTTGACAGTCAGACAGATCCACAGTCTGTTTTGAGAGGTTTTGCCCCAGGTATTCATAAGGACCAGCTCCACAAATAGAGTCCAAGACCTTAAAAAAAAGCCTCTTTTCTCTCTACATTATCCAATATCAACAGGAAAGATGATTTTGGGACCAGAACTTTGTTGACAGTGCTGTTGATTATGCCCAAATCTGAACAAAATCTGCTTCATGTTGCTGTGTCTGCAAAGGCTGTGCAGCACTAGCACAAGCAGAGAAGTAAATATTTTTATGACAAGCCATACTTCCAAATACGTAAAAGGGACAGATTTACTGAATAAGAAAGTGCTAGTTTTATCTTTGCTTCCTTCTTTCCTATCTTTCTTCCTTCCTTCCTAAACTGATTAAATTTCAATGGATTTAAAGAAAAACATCCCAGGTTTTTTTAACACTGATTTAAGTGGGGAGAGTACAGGCTGGAGAAACAGTTAAAGAGACAAATTCCACTTACAAAAATTTAAGGAAGCAAGTGAGTCAGCATGTGTGACAGCAAAAATGATCCTGGGATATCAAACATATATTAAAAGAATGAAAAGATATATAAATATTTTATTAAAACATTTAAACTTTAATTTTCTGCTTCTCCCTGGCTCTCCTCACTGTGATCACATTCTTCCTAGCAGCATGAATCACAAGTACCAGTAGTAATGCAAAAAACACTAATCCTCATTCAGAACACATCTGCGGTTTACAGGTGTGAATAAGTTTTTGCTCTTTAAACTAGATTTTTTCTAGCTAACTTTCTTACTTAAGAAATAAACCTTTTGGTTTGTACCTCTTATCTCTGTAATGTAGAAAAGAGGCCGAATCTTTTCTTTTTCTTGTATGTGAAACCCTGTATGAAGTTAACTCTGCTAAGACTTAAGTGAAGCCTTCGTGATAAACCACACACACATTTGTTTTTCGTATAGCATTACTTTAATAAACAAATCAGTGTCACATTCCTGCATGACGCAATTTCAACCCATTATTAATCATACTAAATGTTATTTCGGACCTTTACTTTTTTTTTTTTCTCCCTAAATATTGTCAGTGGAATATTGTAGGCCTCTGCTGTTTTCTTTCAGCGAATTCGAGGTCGAAAAGCCAGTCTGGAGGAAATACAGCTGGTTCACTCTGAACATCATTCACTGCTGTATGGCACCAGCCCCCTGAACAGACAGAAGCTGGACCCCAGGAAACTCCTAGGTCTGTACAGGCCTCTATTCTACTGAGAACAGCACATTCCAGCACTGTCATTAGTCATAGCTGGTGTCAGTTTAAAATACTTGGCAAGCAGTGTGACAAAAATTCACTTTTTCCAAATGCATTGCTATGTGGAAGGAGAATGTTACAATGGGAGCCAAATATAGATTAGCAAAATGCACAGGCTGGAAAGCAGCAACAGAAATTTCTCCTCATTCGCTTCAGAAATCACCGAAGTGTTAACCCTTTACTGCAATTTGTTCTCCATTGGAGGTCAATGGCAATTTTGAACACGGTTGGTCTTCTGTCTCCTTTTGTTCTTTAATTTGAAAATGGGAGTTTAAGATACACTTGCTTGTCAGATTTGCTTGTTTGCTGTTCTCATTTGCTTTATTTCAATTATTTCAGCCATGCTGAGTGCAGATACCATGCCTAAATCTTGCTAATAAGTGAACTTTATTTTGATGTCTTCCCATTATGCAGGATATGATGCTTTTCTGAATAAGAGGGGGGAAAAAACACATTAAAATATTAAAAATTGGATGGATGCACAGAAGAGCAGAAAACTGACAGGATTTTTACAGCAAATGCCTTAATGTACAGCAAATGCCTTAATGTACAGCAAATGCTCAGTGTATGCTTTTTATAATAGAAATATAGGGTTAAATTGAACTCCGCCATGAGTGTAGCATGAAGCAGATCTACTTGTCAGACCTGCTACAGAGAATGTGAAAGGAAACACACAAAAAAGTAGCACATTTTGGAAAAAATCTGTGAGTGAAATCCTGCCCTTTATGTCCCAGCACACTGGATGCAACGCTCTAATTCTCAGCTGTTTTTATAACACTTATTCTAAGATGTGGAGCTTTTCCTGAATGTAACGAAACCCAACCCAAGCGAAAACAATACTAACCATCAAAAGAAATTGCTGCCACAGTGCTAGTAATACATAGCGATTATTTTGTTTTGGAAACTAATGCTAAGAATTTCTTCTGTAAGACAGACTGGTGCTTCAGGGAGTCATGAGTAGATAAGAAAAATGTCTTATGTAAGTTTATACATCCTCTTAGCCAAAACAACATCAAAACAAAAATACTTACAGTATGATAGATTCTCAGGAGCTTGAACTTCCAAGGTAGGAAATCCCCCTTAAAAAAAAGAACAAATAAACACCCCCCAAAAAAGTTTTCAAGTAAAATCTTTAAATTCCTGCAAAATGCAAATTTGGAAACATTTTGATTTGAGTTCATCAACATTGTCAAAATGTTCCGTTTTGATACAGTCAAGCATTTCATTTAAATTTTGTTGGGTTTGATTCATTTCATTTTAATTTTTACATTATTTAAAAAAACATACACTGATATAAAATATTGTTCCTATTTTGGGTCTCAGAGTTGACCACGATATAGGATGCAGTGTGTAGTTGCAGCTACGAGGTGAAAAAAGGAATGGATCCAGGTATCCTCACTGTGTTTCTGCCTACGTATAGAGAATACAGAAAGCTTTGTTTACGCAATCTCAGAAAACCATTTCTTTGCCCACAGTTCTTTACTCAACACTCTTTGACTTTTTCACTTGACACATAGTCCAAAACATTTACTCTCTGAGTTTATATCAAGATCACACTCCTAGCATATATTCTGAGTGTATCCTTGGCTTATTGCCCTTTTCTGTCTCTGTTTCTAAGATGTTTCTTGCTGCCTCTCACATGGCCTTTTACCAAGACAACAGTCAATGAAACACCCTTCCCACATGCTTTTGCATGTGCCTGTTTTTTTGGCTGGAAGCTCCAATCTTTTGAACTACCAGACTCTCGCTTAAAAGAACTTAATTGTCTCTTACATTTTTCCAAAATGCAGTGTGACTGTTCCACCTTTCATTGTCCCCAGTTCAGTGAGGTTGAATCTAACTAATCCTGACATTAAAATTAACATCTTGGTATAGTATAGAAATTCAAAATTATGTGTAGCAAAGAAAAAAAATCTAAAGGAAATGTTTCTCATCAAAAATGTCATCATTGTCTCATAAAACATTTCTATTTCAATGAAAGTGCATTTTTTTTGCTACAGAAATTGTTCCATCAAACTATGGCTTTGCAACCTTATGAAAAGGACGACCTACCCATTCTTTCCCTTACTCTTCTACCCACCCAAAAAGACAGAGGCACCATTTGTTCTTACTTGTGCTCCAGAAAAGCATTTGTTCCCTGTCCCTGTTCAGAAGAGTACATCTGCATTGTCTGAAGGTCTAATTCTTTTGCTAACAAGCAGCTTCTGTATCTTTCAGACAGAAGAGAAACACTTCAAGGAATGACATTTAAGTATGACTTGGTCTAGAAATGTGCTACTTGTCAATAAATCCTTGTTTCAGTGTCCCTGTTCAGGAACAAAACTTCTGGAAGGCTGCAAAGCAAAACAGCTGTAAACCACTGATATCAGTGAGAATTATGCACACAGTTATAGTTCACATATTCTTAATGCTTCCGAAGTATAAACTTGGCTTTATTTTCCCTGCATCGGGACCTACAAATACAGCTATTGCAAATGATCACTTCAACTTATACACTATTGCGTAGGTAAGCTTTTGGTCGATCATATTTCAGTGCGGTGTGTTAAACAACATGTTATGTTGCATTACGTTGTCTTGACATGAAGGAAACTAATATGCAAGCTATGTGTCACATCACATTAAGGTTTCATGTGACAGAATACAATCTTTCAAACCTCTTTGAATAAGTTCAAGGGCAGAACAGTTATCAAACAGGTCTTACAAATTTGTTTGCTTTTTCCCTCTCCAACAATAATTAAGAAAGTGTTTCTAGAAATCAAGTTTCCAATGATTACAAGCTTGTAAAAGTGAGAAATATTCTGTCAACACATCCGTGACAGTGAGGCAGTATTTAGGGTACAACCAAAAGACACATTCACAGACCACCTGTGCAACTGCAATTTCAAGTTAATGAAAAAATGAACACTTAGCAGAAATGGCTTTGTTCTTGAGGGGTGATACTGAAAACAACTAGGTTCCTCAAACTGTGCCTTTTCACAAGTGAACACACTTTTAAATTTATTTCTTTGAAAGAGAGTTTTTGCCCATCATTTTCCTGCTCATCAGACTCTCAGTCCCCAATTGTCAACCTCCTAAGCAGCTTTCTTGACTTCTGCAGGGGCCCTGACCTCAGTCAGTGATGGGTGCCTCAGCACCTAATTTGTCTAACCAGCTTTTACCGCCTTTGTGGATTGAAATTTTAGAATGCAAATCTTGGATAATTTTTCTAGCTCTATCAGTAAATTACTGTGCTGAATCTTCTCTAAAAGATCATTTTTTTCTGAAGTGATTTGCTGGTGACTGCAAACTCTTCTCTAAAAGATCATTTTTTTCTGAAGTGATTTGCTGGTGACTGCAAACTATCTAGTGGTGCAAAGCCAAAACCAGTATGATTATTTAAAATGTGTCTTCTATCTTACTTGAAATATCCCAATATCTTTTTTATTATTATTATGGAGGTATCCTGGGGTGTGGAAAAGTGTTACTTGAAAAATGACTGCTATTTACCAAGTTCTGCTGGGGCATCAACTCCAAACATCATGAGAAATTCTCACATCGATTAATTTTCTGGGTTTGCTTTTTGCTATTGATTTTCATTTATGACAAGGAGTGTTGTGAGCTCTTTCCTTTCTGTAGGGCTAGTTAAGTCATGGTCTCACTTTCTCTTAGTAGAACCTTTCCCCACTGTTCTTTTAATGAAATCTCAATATTTTTCTTGATCTGCAAGGTCTGTTATCTGCTTTTTTTGACAATCATGCAATAAGAAGTGAGTATCCTGGAAAGTTTCTTGATATACTGAAAAGGCTTCATGCTTGTTCCCCCCGCCCCCGTTTTAGTACTACCTGTTGATTGATTTTAGTGTCCTTCCTCACCATCTGCTTTCCTGTTTTTACTTTGTGTTTGTTGTTTTTGATAGTGTTTACTATGCACAATATGCCCAGCTGCAGGGAGATAAATGAGAAATCATCTGTTCTCTCTTATGCCCCAACTCTGCAATGGAATTTAAGAAAAAAGGTCTAGTCATTCAATATTCTAAAAATGCCTTCTTTTATCTCAAATTACAGCTTATGTTTCTGTTAATGTTTCTTGGCACTTTAACAGCACTCATTTTTTAGTTACCTGCTCAAGACTTTTTGATCTTCCCCACAGTAAAAAGTGAAAAATTGCCGTTCGCATTGGTCCCTGGATCTGCTTAGCAAGAGATCTGGAAAATCCTCCTGTAGCTCTACTCTGACAATCTCCTGCAGCCGACATCCCCTGGCATGTCTGGGGCCATTAGGACTCACAGTATGAGAGTAATCTGCATAGCTGTTGCACCTGCATTTCCCCTGGTAGCTCCACAGGAGGGTTTGTTTGGCTTCTCTGGCACACTGTGCAAGCTGATCAAAGGCCTTTAGTCGGTTAAAAATGCATCTTGGATTTTACTCAAAGTATAAAGCACTTTCTTCGTCTCAGACCTTGCAGTCTGGTCTCTTGTACTTCAAAGATGATGGCTCATAATTGTCTTTATGCGTTTCATTGGCACCTGCTAAACATGAGTAACTGCAGCATTCACCCCTTCCATAACAATGGGTGGCTCCTCTAGGTAACTTGAGTGATTCACTATCTAACGTTTCCTCCAGATGGCAAAGTTACAAAGCCAGTTCTGTGATACAGCAGGGGAAAAGCCTATGTTCTCTTCCACAGCTGCCTTAGGATCAGATTACACGCTGGGTTAGGAACTGCATCAAATCCTGACATCCTTACTCGATTTTCACAATGTCCTTATCAAGACAAACAGTGATTTTAGTGGCACAAAAATATATATATATATATGAGAATGAACAAAAGGAGAGTATAAATATTAAGATAAACCCTATCATGTTATCTAACGTATAGAGCAGAGTAAGCTAGAGATTAAATTCTAATTAGAATGTATATACAGAGTAAAACTGAAAGAAGTAGTATTTCATTTTACGTTTTAAAAATATTAGCGTATTCATTGATGGTATGTAAATGAAGAGGACAGCATTTTTGCATCGATAGGAAGACTAAGACTGCGATTTTCAAAGAAGAAACTTTTTGGAGAGATGAAGTTAAGAAATAGTCATCAGTTTCATGTAAGCTTAATGAGGTTCCCTCTGCTGTCAGTGAAAAGAAACAGGCACTTCTCAAGTATAAGTCATCCCATCAGTCATCTAGGCTGGGTAGAGGTGCTTACCTCACTCCACTGGCTGTAGGAGAAGCTGAGATGACTAGTTTAGACGAGCTGGTTATCAGCTACAGATACTGAGATGACTAGTCACCCTAGCTCAGAGTGACTTTCTGTGGAGATTCAATCATTATACTCCTCTGAAACCGTTATTTACAAATCTTAAGATTTGTCACTGTTGCAAAAGAGTACCTTAAATGTCCCATGGCTGATTTGCTTTCGAAGTACGATTAATATTATTTATTCTAATATATGGCATTTTCATTGCGTGATACCGAAACCTGAATTACTGTAAAGAGTGATTACTTATCCAGTATTTAAATGTCTTTTTGATAAATGATCCTTATTGTTTCTTTTTTTCTTTAATATATAGGAAACGTGTCTCAAAAACTCTTTTCCCTGTTGCCTTGTGGGGGACTTGGGGTAAGTAGATGTTTATTTTTTCACAAGAGGGACAGCACGCAACATATGTATTCATTCATGAATTTTGTAGCACTATTTCATTATCAGTTCAAAGTCTTCAGAAGCTGATAAAAAATAGAGAGATGAAACCTGAGCCATTATCATACTGTGTTTTCACAGACACAGAAGACAGTACATTACAATAAGCATATGGAACAGTTAGATAGGAACGTATTTTGTGGTAATGTGTACATTTCTGCATTGTCTCACTTTGGGTTTTTCACATGAGCTCTATTTGTGAGGAAAGTAACATGGATGCAATTGTTCCAGCAGAATGAGCTTTGGAGAAGCTGTTTTGTGTGCTGTTGAAAAGCAAATATAGTTTCATTTTCCGCAGAAAGGACAAAGAAATTATCCAATCTAACATTTAGCATGAGAGGTGCTCATTAGCTGCTAGCTAATAACTTGGGTGCTAGCTAATAACTTGGGTATAGTTAAACTAATAAATTATTTGAGCATTTTTGTATCCTGTTTTGAAATGAAATCCTGAAATACAAGCTTGTGAATATTAGGACACAGTAGACAAAAAATCTGCAGACACAAATCTGATGCAGCACTAGGTAAAAGAATAAATCTAAATTCTTGAAAAACATGTAGGATGGAGAATTTCTACTGATGTTGATGTCATCCTTCTATGAAACTCTAGTGAAGATAATTCCAGGGAGAAATAATTTTTCATGTACAGGTTTTTTTCACATAAAAGTATTCTACACTTTTGGTCCAGCTGGGTTCCTTATTTACTGATGTCAACAATATCAAAGTGAAATTATGATATCACTAGATATTGATGGGCTGGCTGGCTGGTGCAAAAATTTTTTAGTTCCCTTTCACTTGTTTCTGAGCATACAACAACACAGCCACAATTTCTGGAGGTCAACTTCAAATGTAACCTTCTAAAGTTTTATTTACTTTTATCCTTCACAAAGGATAAATTCCATACCATACTAGTCTTGTTTATAGCAGTTTTTTTTTATTATTATTATTATTATGAGATATCTGACAGAAGAAATACTAGTTTTGTAAGGTTTTAACACATGAAAAAAGAAAAATTCAGTTTTAGCTTTCAGTATATAGCAATTTTTGAGGATTTCTGAACTGTGAGTTAAGGAACAAAGAATTAGGAACTGGTAATCATTCCAGTGGCTCAACTGCAGACTTAGCTTGCTGCGGATTCTGCCTAAAATTTGGAACTTGGTGACTAGCAACTTGCTAATTTTGAAAGTTGGGGGTCATTTCTGTATGTGGATCAGCTAACATTACAATTGACACGTAGACATGCATGTCCACATCCACCTTTGTGCACTACTGTCTGCACATGTGCACACACAGAGGCATATATGCACACATTTCTGTATTAAAAAAGGTAATTTTTCCCACTGTTGTGGTTATTAAGAAGTTTAGAGAAAACTGAACAAGAGATTAATAAAGTTGAGAAAGAACGTTGTTCAGGCTTCTGAGTAAAGAGAAGCTGATATAAAATTTCTTGACAGATCCTTTTGAGGGCTTTGGAAAGTACATAGGACAGTGGTATGCTTTGAAAACTAAAGTATAAGATTTTTCTATGAAAAAAGTTACTATAGTATTAAAAAATCATGATTAGAGATGTGCTTTGAAATCATTCTACTAATGAAAGTCATTCTAATGGACAACTAATGTTGTCCATTCTAAAGCTAACACAAGTCAGAAATGCTCAGTATAACTTCATTTTTTTTAAGCACTTAAACTTTTTCTACACTTTTTTTGAGTCTATATGCTTTATTTCTTATTTAAAAGCATGGAAATTTGATTAAAGAGCATGTTGTAGAAATGGATCTTTTATTTATTTTTTTTCTAGTTGGTTTGTCTTCCTACATATTATTATTGTCAGGCTTGCTGTGGGGCTCTTTTAAAGGAATGGGTTACGACCTTTTTCAGGGTAAATAATCAGATTAGGAGCTCTCTTTCAGTGATATTTATCTGTCTATTGGTTAAGATGAGCTCTGCTTCAGACTGTATGGAAAGCAATTCTTAAGTTTACTTTCAAAAATGACGGTGGAAAGAAAGAAGCAGCCTTGCCACTTAGTAGCTTTCAACTTAATTGAGGGTTATAAAGCAATAAACAATGTAAAGAAGTACGAGTAGTTCATGCAAAGATTTTAAAGAGGGATGGAAGAATTAATTTTTTTACTTTTGTTCTCATTTATTTTCTTGCTTGCTTGATTGATTGCTAAGGAATACAGTGAGAACAAAAAAATCCTTCCGTTTTTCCAGGAGACTTTATGGCTGCCTCTTGAACGATGGTTTTCAGAGCTCTTTGATCCTATTGTCTTCTAACCATATGGAGGCCTTGCTGGCTGTTATTATGCACCTCTTCTGTTATTAAATATATTAGTGGCTAGACTGCTCACGCAGGGAATGGGAAACCTGGGCTCATTTCTCTCCACTGCCAAGGCTGGATTTAGTATCAGAGCCCCAGTCTCTTAGTGGATGTTGTTAGCACTGAGGAGCTCATACACTGTTTCTGGTTGGGGACCCTCACGCCATGCACTGAAGCTGTGCCACTGTTGGAAAGAGCACTGGGACAGTAAGACAGAGCATTAGTAGGATAAAGCCCATGTATCTAAGGCTATGATCTACATATACATTTATAAGTAATGTGAAGTCCCGGCTCTGAGCCCCTGCTCCACAAACAGCATATATGTTTCACGTGAAAAAATCACTGGACAAAATGGAAACTGGTTTTGGAGCAAGGACTGGAACCTAGGACTTCGCAGGCGTTGAAGACATGATCAGCTTATGGGCTATAAAGACTATATCGGCATGAGTTTGGGATGGCTTGCAATGTTCACAAACAAAGGTCCGACTGACCTCTGTAATCCTGAATTCTATTATATTATTGATTTTGTTGTTATCTAACAGTATCAATAAACTGCAGTCAAGATCAGGGATCCTCTTCTCTGGTCATTACTTACGCTTACAGTGAAAGAAAGTTATTTCAAGAATTTTGAAAAACAAACAAGAAGCAGTGTCCATAACTAATATTTTCTGATCCTGTTCCATCAAGGCTCTAAACCTTTTGCACCAGTGCAAAATGCATGTAAAGCTACTGTTTACTGATTTTGCAAACATTTTTCATCCATATGAATTTTCTTTCAAGTACTGATAGGGACTGCTTATGTCAGGTCAATGGTGAATTTGGCTTGGTATCTGTTAGGTTGAGAAGAAATCAAACAATAAACCTCATAGTTTTATAAGAAACTATACAAGTAATAATTAGCTCTCTTATATAAGAGCACAAAACTGTTTCGTACTGACAGCCAAACTGAACAGGTCTCACAGAGAGAGGAAAAAAGTGTTGTCTAAATCTAAGCTGCTAAATTTACCCCTAACAGGTTTTCTTTTAATGATGGTTATTTTTTTATCAGAGGATTATCTAGGGTCAGCAGTATAACATCCGCTGAAGTATAGGACCACCCTCTTGCAATAATGCTTTCTAGTTTTTTTTCAATCTTAACGCTGTTCCAGAACCAACTGTTGTTAAAGAATTCTAATACTGGGGGGATGAAATTCCTTGTGTTGGAGAGAGACTAGCAGCTCTACGGCCAGCAGTTTAATAACAAGAGATGGATTCTTGCAGCTGGTCAGAGGTTTGGAATGTGAAAAGTTTTCCAGGAGAGGTGGGTAGATTGCAGGTGAAGTGGCCGAATGGGGAGAATAACCACAAATTACTTTTTGGTTCTGTGGATTATCAGACCGTTCCACAATTTGTCATCTCTAAACAGCCACTAGAGCTATAACTGATCATTTGATCAATGCATCCATCTATTGCAATTTTTCCCTTTCTGTTCTGCTGTGAAAATGACAGTAAGAGAAGCAGAAATCTACTTTTAATGGGAATAAGTTTCATCTCCTTGCCTCAGTCTGTCACTAAAAATAGTGATTGTTTTTCTGCCTGTTTGACCTGCTGCTGTGTGAAGAAATCTTGAAGTCATTTCTCAGCCATATTTTTTTGTCTAGTTGATAGGCAAAAAAACCCACAAAAGCAAAGAAGAGCAGGCTTTTATGATAATGTCATCATCGGCTCTCAGCTTCAAACACTTCTGCGGCTTTTGAATTGTCATTTATAACTTGGAACTGAACCGACCCATAATTCCCTTGATGCATTTAGAGAAATTGATAACAGACTGCTTCTTTTATGGCTCAGAGGAGGCAACTCCAATCACATCACTATTGGCAGTCAATATTATTTTCTGACATGGTTGTAAAAGTATAAAGGGGCTTATGGCATTTGTTTAGATGAGGAATGGGCTCTCAAGCTGTGCTGGGGTTTATGGGTCCAGATTACTGAGAAGCAAAGGGAATATGATGTTTGCAAACAGGATATGATTTTATTTAAGTTTGGGTTTCATACGTTGTTCCCTGGGGACTGCCCTGCAGACAGAAGAGAATTTCACTTTTATCATATGAAATTGGGCAGTTATCCAATCCCCCCTGCTCTCCCCCCACCCTCAAAAGACACTGCTCCGAACCTGTAGTGTGTAAAGCCAGGTCTTTAAATTGTAAGATGGGGAGAACACCACCCTGTAAGAAATCAGACTTTTGCAAAATAAATATTCAGTGAGCTGAACAGAGTATAAAGCTATAAAATCTCTCTACATTTTTACCAAACTTAGAAAATATTCATATTTTCTGAATGTTGAATTTCTTCCTGGCATTCCTTGCTGTGGTAGCTGGACAATACTACTTTTTGTCCTGACCACACAGGAAGAAAAGCAATAAGAGAGGCAAAATTTCATTAGTATACAACTTTAGTAAGTCATCCAGGCAACAAATAGTTTTCTGCTGTTTCTCAGGTCATCTTCTTCTGCTTCTTCCCTTGATCTTCTCAGTCTGGGCACAGGAAAAATTTTCAGCCTTTACACATTACGACTCTTCATTCCTGTTATTTGTATAAGAACTAATGGTGCCAACTTGGTTCCATTACCACGGTACAATAGTGTAAAAATTAAGAAAGTATCGGAGATGGCATTGTCTCCTTGTAGCAGATTTTAGGCTCCAGGCTGCTTAGGGGTGTCTCCTTATATCTACATGCAAATCTGGCTGTAAAGACATCAGACTGCCTATCGTTTGGGCACTCAAATTAAACATCACCTCCACACAGGTGTTACAATTAACTTGTGTCCTTCCCCTGTATCCCAGGCTGTACCAAAATAGGTATAGTTCTTGCATAGTATCAACCAAAAATATGTCTGTTTCCTGGTTTGGGGAAAGCAATCTGTTATTTCTAGAAGCTCAGCTACTCAATACTGTCTTCCATTCTGAAATCATTCATATACCATGTTGCCAATATATTCATTTATTAATTTAAATTCCTTGCCTGAATGGCCTTATTAACCTACTGAAATTTGCCAGTTATAACATTTTGGAGCAGATTATGGGAGACTTCTGGGAAGACCTGTTTACTGCCTAAGCCTCTCTGGCAGCTCGACCATCCCTAAAGAAATTACAAGACTTTATCGAAACATCCTCACAGGCACATAATACTTAAATTGATACGTTTTGCACGACTGTTTAGGACTCAAAATTACATGGCCTTGACTGTGTGATGTCTTCTGCCACAGTCATCAAAATACAAAAAGGTCATCCTAGTACCATCCCAAGGCACAACTTAAGGCCGGTGGGGCTAGGACTGCAGTGAGGGCTGGAGGTTTGTCATGCCAGAGCATTCAAGGGTCTGCATGCTCAGCCACTTAGTGCAGTTCCAGATAAACCTATTTAGGCTATCCACAGGATGAGGGAATGAGGGTGTAACGTACTCCTATCTTCTCTGGTTGAATGCACTTTTTGGGTGGTATACCCCATCAGTTCTGGCAATTCATGAGAGTCAGCTGTTTCAGTGGACTATATTTTGTAGGAACAGACCAATTGACATTGCACTTTAGTCTAGATCTCATGTGTAGAGAATTTTAGGCTTTCTAGCTGACAAGCTCACACCTTCCTTGAGCAGGCAAACTAAAGAAGTAATAGGGAAATGAGAGAAAAACTGCCCATTTCCTTGCTTCCCGTTCAAAAGAACAGCACCTCTCTGAAGACCCGCTTTTCCAGCTTCATGTACCTAATTTTAGACAAATTACTGAAACAGCCAAAGCAGGACCCTGATCACCTTTGCTTGCCTATATAACCATTAAAGAGCCCTGTGCATCACTAGAACAAGTCAGTCCACCTAAGATCAGAAGAACTGACTGGAGGTGCTTGATTTCCTTCATCGGCAGGGACTTGAAGCAACTAAGTTCCTATTTTTAGACACATTAATTTTAGAAAAAAAAAGTCAACAAGCGTGATAACAAGAATCTGGATGATCAGAGCAGGGAACACATTCTTCCTTTACTGAGGTACAGACATGATCTCTGGATCTGGAAAGTGCAACGGTGTCTCATCTCTGGGCAGGGAGGGGATCCTGCATTTAACATATCAATACTGTGGCCACAAAAAAAGGAAAAAAATCTCTTCACACTAAAGAGCAGATATTTTGTCCCATGCTCGTCCGTTCATGGCACTGAGGTGGCCTTGTGCAATCCACCACAGACCTTGATGTTTAGACCAGTGAGAGGTGAAACTCTTCAACAGAGAGACATAGTTTCTTGGCATCGCTGCAGGCAGAACAGAATATTTTAGAATAGTCCCAGACTGCTTTAACTTGCAGGAGGCAAGGATAGAAAGCTCAGGGGTGGTAATCTGCCAAGTGATCAGATGCAGAGTTTGATCCCTCAGATAATTTGTTTTGCCCTTTTTAACAGAGCACCTTTTATTCCTTGGTACTAGACCAGATTCAAATTGTAAACAAAGATACAGTGCACAGAACACAGAAAATTACTGTGAAGTTAATGAGCTACCATTAAGTCAAACCTTTAAAGGTCTTACTTCATTTTATGCATTTCCTAAAAACCATTGTGTTGCCAAAGGCTAGCATTATGCAAAGAAGCCTTCTTATTTGCCAGAATATGAAACATTTATATATATATACACACACATGCACACATATGTTAAATGTAAATAGTGGAATAGTTTCATATACAGTTTACTAATATTATTCACTCTCCCCAGACTTAATCACACACATATACATATGGATTTGATGGGAATTCTGTAACTAAAGCAGAATTCACATTTGCACTTTAAAAACACACCATGTGTTTATTGATAGAATTTAGCCTCCAAGATGGACAGAAAAGCTCTCTGAAGAGGAAATGTTCATGTGTTTTTTGTCTGAGAAAACACCATCTTCTAGCACAGCTCCATGGTCAAGACCATCTACATCCAAGAAGAAAGCTGAAATGCTGTGTATTGCTGAAAGGTGTTCAGCAGCAAATGATCAAACTTTTGAAAAATAAGTCTTGAATTCTGCCCATAAATGTTGTATTTTCTGTAACTGTATGCATTACAACCAACTGCACATTGTTCTATCTATTTGGCCATGAATGGCTGGAAACTACATGATCAAACACAAGGCAGTTGCACAAGCATTTTCACACACTAATCCATTAAATACTAAAACAAATGTCAAGTTAAATTAATAGAGTACTCAGGGTTAGGTCTGAAAGAGCAGTAACATTTTTACAAGCATCTGGTGATATATGCCACATATCTGAGACTTGAATCTGGGCCTAAGTGTTTTATTTATGAGTTTTTTCTAAAAACAAGTTCTAATCCACATGTAATCCATGCTATCCTCCCTCCATTCCCCTACCAGTGATCCACACATCACTGTTTCACTAAAGTTTTGAGATCCTTTATGGTGTCTAATATATGCTTTATGAGACCCAGGAATTCTGAACGTGTGTCATAAAAGTTAATTTAGGAGAGTAACTGAATCAAACTATTTCTTCTGAAGTTATTATTCTATTCAGGCTGCTGCCTGACTTAGCCTGATTCTTTTCTGATTCTCATTTTGAATACAAAGCTATAGACCTCACATATTACTTGCTTTTTTACAAACTTTCACGTGAATTCTGTTTGTACAGAAGCAGGGGTGCTGCATTTTTATCAGCGGTTGACTACCACCATCAATAACTCTGCTAAGCATTCAATTATTAATTTTTACTTAGATTTTTTTGCTGAGTACTTTCTGAAAATTGGCTTTGATTTATAACAACTTGACAAATTAGATCACTAGTGGCACGTAAAACTTGAAAGATGCTAAATATTCTACATACTGTGGGTACCTGTACTGTCCGCATTCCTTATTCTTGCCCTGAAAGAGGTTTTGGGGGTCAGAATTAACAGCCTCTAAAATTCTTTTTAGAAGTCAATTTCCATGAATATTATTGCTGATAAATTCTCCTACTGGAATTATTCAAGCACAACAGAGAAGACAATGCAAGCTCAAGTGAATCCCATGGCTTTTGTTCAAACAATGTTTTGTGAAGATCCTTTGAACTATTCATCCCACTGGAGCCTAAAGATCGCATCCCCTTCACAATTTATTTGTAAACTACACTGGTAGGCAAGAAAGTATGAAAAGCTGATATTCTGGGTACTGTCTATGGCAGGCATTTTAGATTAAAGCAGCTAGAAATGCCTTTGACAGAACAAATCTCTGATACAGCTGTAAAATAGCAGTAAAATAAAGGAAGTTCACTGTACATATTTTTCCTGAAGTAGCCCACTTCTACACACTTCCTGTATGTGGGATTTATGGAAGAGACATCAGCCATGCAAACTTTTTCTCTTTTGTTCCTTAACGAGAGACATGGCTGACAGGCCATTCATTAGAGATTGTTCCTTGGAGATGATGTGCACACCTTCGCTTCTTTAGTCATGGTGAGATGAAACAGCAGCTGAGAAGCACGTCAAGGACCTTTTGCTTCTTCGTGGAAATCACAGCGGTGATGAATGACCACCAGGACATCTGTAGGAGTGGGAGGTGAGAGCTATGAGCATGGCACCGGGGAAGCTGCACTGCTCATGGTCAGGAGCAAAGTATTCCAAACTTATGCGCTAGTGTTCGCTGGCACCAACTGTCTCCAAGAATGACAGACTCCTTGCTGGAAGTGATAGCAAAATGCCACACACAATTTTTAGAGGTTGCAAGACTTCAGGAAAATATTTAATGTCTATTTTCATGCCAGGGAACTAAAAAAACCCACAGTGATGGAAACATATTTGCTTTGGCATAAGAGGAAGAGTGTGAGACTCTGAATGCTTTTGAAGCTAAAGCACAGGAATTTGCTCTGCAATACACAAGCTCTGTTAAATTGCAGCATCACCGAGGAGGTCTGTAATTTACTATGTTATTTCTCACAGATTTCTTAATCAGTTTGTTTACTGCATATAGCTACACTGTTGTCAGCTGACTAGATTTTATTTACTTCTCAGTTTTATAACCATTTACATCAAAGGACTATTTTTTTATGTAGTAGTTTTTCCAAATTTGTGTTGAAATCTATCCATTTGAAATGTATACTGGATTAACTTCCATCTAAGAACAGTTGAGCCCAACCTCTGCTTTTTAAAGAAACGGCAAAGAATCCTTTTAAATTACTGGAAAAAAATGCTGCTTTTTAACTTGTTGTTCAGGATATTGGACACATAGAATACAATCACTTCTATCAAAGGATCATCATAGGTCAAAATTTCCATGAACAGGTAGATGACAGATTACATTTTTGAACTATTCTCAGAGAATAGAGCAACTCTGGTAGGGACATGTGGTAACTCTAGGAGGACTGTTTTTGGTTTTTATGATGGCAACAGTTCTGCAGAGAATCCAGAGCAGGATGAGCAATTCAGTATATTTTTAATTCCTTTTAGGAGTGAAATCAGAATTCCACCGTGGAAGCCGGATTTATGTTAAATTGCAAATTGAGGGGGGGTGGGTGTGGGGGGCAGGCTCTATGATGCTTTGTCAGAATCCATCCCAAAGTAGTAGCTTGCGCTGTCTTTTATGTTGCCATGTAATTATCGGTGGATGTGTATTTAAGGCAACTTCAGAGTTTACAATAATTATTTAAGAAAGAGAAATAACTGACACAGATGAATACATCATGCAGGGTGTGAAAAATTGAATGGTGTGTCAGACTGTGAGCAGCATCTCTGGTCAGCAGAACTGAGATCCAGTGACAATTAGGCAGGTCCTAGGAGGTTTCTGGAGGAAAGAGGACTGAAACAGAGGATGAATGAAGAGGTTTTCTAGCAGGGGAAGGGACAGGTAAAACAAAAGGCAGTTACAAATATATTTTAGAAATTCTTTAGAATTATTATTCATGCCACTTTTTTTTTCACTCTGAGGCAGGTTCCCATAAATGTAAATAACAGGACAAGCAGCATTTCCAGTGTCAGCAACTGTGGTGATTTCAGAAAGGCCATCTCTCTCTTAGATGTATTTCCATATCTTTCCTCTCCACCTTCACATACACGTGCCACAACCTAAGCACAGTATAAGGAGCTGGTAACTTTCAAACTTTATAGTCAGTCTTCCTTAACATGAAGTATTCCAGCCACGAGGGCGAAGCTTTCTAGCTGCTGAAACATCTCTGCTGCAAGGCTTCTTGTTTCTTAGCTCATTTTCAGTATGCTTAAAGTCTTCATTGTGAAAGTCAAGTTATCACACAGATATTTCTTGCAGGAAGCATTCACATCAAGTTCTTTTTGTAGTGCAAAACGGGGAATTTCTGCACACAGGGCTTGAAACATTAGTTGCATTCAGTCAGGAAAAGTTACCTACATTTCTTTTCACTTAAGTCATTCCTTTCCTCTTTAATGCCTCCACATCCACTTCAGGGACAGGTAGCTTAATTTCTATCATCTGTAGCTTTACAGAGTATTAGCTTTGCTACACATGCCAATGATTGAGCTATACTAGACGTACTTGAAAAAGCCTACAACCTACAGTGCTCATTCAGGAAACTCGGAGTGAAGTAAATCCATATGTGTGTTAGAATGTCAGTGTTCAGATAGGGCTCTTGGCACTATCATGCACAATCCTTCTTTGAAGAGCTGCAGTAGTGATAGGATTTTTGATAACGAAATGTGTAATATGCTCAGAGTTTAACACTGACATTTTGGTGCTTTAAAAGAATGTTCCTTTTCATTTGGTTAGACATTCAGAACATTCTCCTACCCTGACAATTTTTTTAAAGGACTCTTACATGAAAACAATATATATAATTAAGCAGAAAAAAAAAAGAGCTAAGATTCTGTGTTAGAATTAAGCTACAAATCCTGTATTTTCTGTAAATTTTGTTTAACATTTTTCAGAAATACCCTCCTAATCGAGATAGGATTTTTACTAATCCTTTGGCTGTTCCAAAGCACTTGCAGAACAAAAATAACCTCTTATAAAATTCCATCTGACTTTTTCATAGTCTGTGATTCAGAAAGCATCACATTTGTCACAAATTCATGCATACTTAGGATCTAGATAGACTGTCAGATACATGTGATATATACATGAACCAGAACCAGAAACCAGTGTCTAATCCTATTCCCTTTACTTGTATAAAATCCAAGCATTTCATCTCACACAAATAAAGAAAAACATATCTAGTGGGATTTTACATTTACATTTAGCTGCATTGCATATACAGTATGACAACTGGGCCAGCTAGTAGCTGTAATTTTAATGGGTTTACCATTTATATCACTGTATTTCAACAGCAATTTACCAAGTAAACATTGAGTAACACTAAAAGAACATTTCTGTTTAAACACCTGTAACATTTAAGGCAATACGTAGCGCTAATAGAGATATAAAATAGGGTGGGATGTTATTTTCCAGTCATTACAGCTAAAGTGTCGGCTGTAGGATGAAAGTTTTTGTAGGTTGTTCTTCATGAGATATTCCCCAGAAACTCAGTCTGAATTTTACATGACTATGAAATAGAATTTGACATCTAAGTTTATAATACTCTGCCTTTCCAGGGTAATTATTCATATGTTTATGTTAGTTTTCTTGTATTATAGTAAGTGTGCACTAATGTATGCAGCTTCAGTTGGCTTGCCATTTGTTACGTGTACCATGTCCAAGCGATCAGCTAAAATATACTGGATTTCCAGTGTACATTTAGGTGGTCATTTTTGAAAATGCCTCAGGAAACACTGTTTTGTTTTCTGATTGCCCGTTTTCACTTCCAGTCCAGGTAAAATCAGGTAGCAGCCACTCAAGTGGTCTAAAGGAAGTCTTTTCAGTGCAAGGTATTTGGTCTTATTGTCCTGGTTCAGTCTCCTCACACTCAGCTGAAAGCAGAAAATGATAAATGCCGTATCTTGGCCAATACTCAGTGTCTGGCAGTTGGAGAGACTGCCGTCTCATGTGTCAGGGCAGACAACTGTCTTGAAGGGTGGGTACTCTCAAGCTGTGGTTACAATCTTAACTTAATCGGCCTTCCTGGAAATGAATCATAGTCCCTTTGAGGATGCAGGCTCCTGCTTGTGCGCTGGTGTACCGAGCAGCTGCCATTGAATCATTTTCATCAGCCACTCCTTCATGTTAACCTTAATTTGCTAGCCATAAAAATGGTAAGAAAGTACACCCTCCCAGCCCTCTTGTTGATACTTCTTTATTTAAAGAACTGCCCAGTATTTTTCAAACTTTATTATGGTTTGATTAAATTGATTTAACCAATGACCTCTACTTATTTATCTCCTTATTTGTTTTAAAAATGAAAATGGATTCACAGTTGCTTTAAAGCAATAGAGACAACCTGAAGGCTTGCCTAATGTTAAAGATGCCATTAGTTGTTCTACTATTGGGTTTCTTTCTTATTTCTTGTAATTTTCTTAGTCGCCTATTGATTTGTGTGCATCTTTAGGAAAGCTCTTTAATTTCTTTAAATCTCAAGCTGTCAATCTGCAAAACAAATACGATAAATCACCTCGTATCAAGCTGATGATGCTCAGTTGTTTTTATACAACATTTTGAGTTTCTCAGGTAAAAACACAGTGTTAATCCTGTTATTCTAAACATAGCAAGCAAAATTCAGTTGTCTTATTCAGGTCTATTGTGAATATGAACTATCCTCATTAGTTCTGCTGCATGACATAAAACTGATCAAGATGATAGAAAACTCAGGTCCAGTACACTGAAAAATAAGATCACTTTAGTAGCTTGAAATATAATATTATTGTAACAGTAATGGCGGAGACATTTGACAGGTGTAGAGAAGATCAAGCTTCTTTCTGTTTCAAATGACTAATCAGAGAAACTCCTCAGACCCTCCAGAGTCGAGTAGCAGTTGCATCCATTTTCAATTACTTGATTTCTTTCTTTCTTTCCTTCTTTTTTTTTTTTTTTTAAGAAATTAGGAACAGAAGCTTCTGCTTCAAACTGAAAACATGTCCCAGTGTGCTTGGAAGTTATCCAAATAACATCTGCCACAGTATTTTGTCTATCCCTAAACGTTTTTCTTTTCATGATAAATTTGTATGGTATGATACAATTAAATGCACTTCCCATGGAGCATTGCGGAAGCCTGGCTGTCTCTTTGAATGACTTTTTCAGACTATTTCACACCGCATCATTTCACATCATGTCTGCTTGGCGGAATGTCATACAAGGGCTATACAACATTTCACGTATACTTTTTGGTATGTTTCTGCAAATAAATAGTTACTAAAAATAGATTTCAAAAGTAAAATCTCAGCATACTGATTGAAGCTGTAGAACAGTGCTTCTTAGCCATCTTTATAACATTTCCTTTATAATGTTTTATCTTTATATTTTACCTTTCTATTTTATATAATATTCATGCAATAAGTGTCACACTTGCTCATTTAGAAGGCACAAAAGATAATTGTCTCTGCTTTAAATAACCACATTCATCTTTTAGAAAGTGGGACGTAAAGCTTTTCAGCCAAAACTTATCTGTTCGTCAAAACTGGAGACACAGCAAGGGTCGCGCTTGATTTTATTTCATTTTATTACTCTAAACAATTAATTGTTCTGATTTCAGTCACTTAAAAACAACTTCTGCCTGGTAGGAAAGGCGAGTGTTTACTGCTCTTTTCTTTTTTTTAAAAAAAAGGGGGTAATGACCTGAGCCGCCGGTGAGTTTTGGTGGCACGGGTTGCCTGTGACGGCTGCTGGAGCCAGCGGTGGCCATCCCCACTGGACGCTTTGTCCTGGTGATGGCAGGTCCCCATCCCCCCGCTGGCGTGAGGACCCGGTGCACGGCATCTGGCGGCCGGCGAGCGGGCCCAGCCCGGCCGATGTAACGCTGTTTGTAATGAGAAATCTAAACAGGGAATGGCAGCGAGGCATGACAGGAATGTGTTTCCATTGGAGAAGCCCGTGCAGAGAAAAAGCATAAGCAAAGCCATGTCCAGAAGGCCTTTCAGCTGGCCAGGACGGAAGACTGATGTTATTGTACACGGGCTGTCACGCTGCCAGCCCTCCCTCATGGGTTTGTTTTCTCTCATGCTCTCCCTCTCCCTCTCCCTCTCTTCCCTGCCTTCCTCCCGGGGCCGGCTGTTTGCTCAGGTGGACAGTGACACCGTTTGGAACGAGCTGCACTCGGCCGGGGCGGCACGCATGGCGGTGGGCTGTGTCATCGAGCTGGCGGCCCGCGTGGCCTCCCGGGAGCTGAAGGTGAGGTCCGGGCCGCGCTGTGGGTGGGAGAGCCGGGGCGGTGGAGCAGTGGGGGGCTGAAGGGAGGGCGTTGTTCAACCGCCGGGCTGCGGGCAGGGTGGCGGGAGGAGGGCCGGCAGGACGGCCACCAAGGTGTGGCAGTGCGGGCGGCTCTTGCAGGCCTCACCGGGGACGTCCTTGCCATCGATAATGCTGAAGCAGTGGTGGGTACTGTGGCCCGAGGTGAAGTTACTCATGGCATGCACGTCTCTGGCAATGGGTGGGGCACTGCCTGCTGAAGGGCGTTTTTTTAATTTTTATTTTTTTTTTAGTATGGTTGTTTGGTCACGTGCGTTAACCTTAGGATACCACCCAGAGAGAGGGGAGGCACATAGCGGGTTTGCAGGCCAGGGGAAAGAGGGAGACGGATGGTGAGGAGAGTGATGGCCCAGGAGGTGCCTTTCCACCCGGCTGGCCGCCCGGCCGCCTTCTCCCTGGCCCCTTCTCCTTTCCTATCTCTGGGCTGCAAGATCAGCAAGGCATGATGTACAAAACCCAAATTATCCCCAGTCTAAACAATTTATAAAAGCTCCAGACCTGACGGACTTTGACATTTTATTTGGTATTTTAACAGCCCTATTTAAAGGTACACCATATGCAGCCAGAGTGCAGGCTTGCCCCAATAAACACTGTTGGAGCTAACATGTCTCCTTAATGAAACTGTTTATTCACGTTCCAGTCCAAATACTAATAGATTCAGTCCTGTTTCCAAAATCAAGATAGAAATAGATGTTTTAGAATTAGTATTGTATGATGATCTTTAAAATTCCAGAATGTGTCTGGACTTGAGAATTTTCTTCCTGTATATCTGTCTTATTTCAGTCAATATACATTAGCTACATATTTGGGGAGGAGTACATATATTTATGTGTATATATAGAGAGATATAGAATATACAGGTACATAAATGACAGCATGCTCAGGTGAAATGCAGTACTATAGCTCTGACCCAATTGAATGTGGTTACTAAACTTTCATATTCAGACACCAAAATCATTAGCTAGGTACTACACAAAATGTACAAATTTTGAAATCTCAGTTCAAGGACAGCGTGCATCATATGGGATCCTGTTGTGCATCCTCTCTGATGGGTATTTCATCCCCATTAAGCTTTTTGGGCACAGTAGGCTTCAATACACCACTCACTGGGCATTATTCCCACCCAACAGGACTAATGAAAGCAATGATTTTTACATAGTTTTTACCTTTGGCAACTGTAGGACATATGTCGGTCTCTAAGGCAATATAAAAGCAAGTTTTGACAAGAATAATGATATATGTCCTGTGTGCAGTTCAGACGAACAGGGTCTGCTGCAGAATCTTTACCGCTTACCTCTGCACATTTTTGGTGTCTTTCCACAGCGTGAATGCTTGTTTATGTGTGTGTGATGGACAGCTGAAAAGAATCAGACTTCAGCCACTGCGAGACCTTGGTTGCTACTGGCATTGCAACATTCTGAAAAGAAATATTTTAAATCTAGTACTAGTTTTTAGTTTACTGTAAAGTTATTGTTGATCTTAAATAACATCTTTGTCTACAGTGCAGAGAATTGAAGCAGTCTCATGCAACGTCTAGTTGAAACATGGGAAAGGTAATTGTTCAATAAACATGACAAGTGGTTGGTTTATACCAAATCATCAAGAAAATATGAATGGAAAGGATTTGCTGTGAAAGAGAATCAGGAACACTTACGTCATTCCTGATAAGTGTTTATCTAACCTGCTCCTATACATCCAGCATGAAGCCCAATGACTTACATGCCACCTTGCCAACTGTATGAACTAAAAATCCGCATGTGGTATTTATAATTTAAGGTTATGGAAAGGTTATTAAGGCCTGACTGACAGAAGAAAAGCATGCGAGCAGAAGTTCTGGAAATGCACCAATCCTGACATTAGCTATTTTGGCGGAGTCCTCTTACGTTTGCTTTGTCACTGCATCCATACAAACCTGTTTTTTGCTGCCAAGTTGCTCCCAACACCTTCATGTGGTAAATGACATTAAGGAGATTTTTGCAGTGGATTCTGGAGTTGTCTGCATGGTGTTCAGGATGAGATTTTAGGAAGCTGTGAGATTTTAGCTGCACAGATCTGTATGTTCCAAACTACCTTTATGACTTTACATGTTGCTTTTACATCTTGCTGCCCTTTTTCCTATAAAAACACAAGTTTCATTGATCAGCTTTTTCTAGTATAGGGAAAAATGACAATTCTGTAGTGTACTTGTGAAGATATGAAGGGAAGTAAGTGAAGTTGACCACTTCCATGTGCATTCATTGAGCAAATATGCATGTGAAGCAACCATTTGGGGACTGTACTGTGAGCACTGAGTAGGAGGATTAAGCTCTGATGGGAATCTGGAATGATCTGCCGCAGCTTCAGAATCTTTGGATGACAAAAACTGCTTTCCAAGTATTGTGTGTAAGCTATAACAGCTCTGCAACATGTAAACAGCAACATGAGAACAGTAGAGAAACATGCTGTAATTTTTCCCTGGAAGTTTACCACTGTGGATTGCTATCAGATGGTGTGCTGTCAGATTGATGTCATCTTAAGAAAAAAAGAATAAATTATAAGACAGGACACAGTGATTTGTTCTGAAATCCCACAGTTCCCTGAGAAGAGCTGCATGTCCTGAAGTTCACAGTGGCAGACTTACAATACACAGCAAGGACTTCCCACAGGGCAGTGCTCCAGATTGCAGCAGGGGAGGCAGTGGACTATCTTCCCACTGCAGTGGAGAATCACAGGTGCCTTTTTCTGAAACAGCCACGGCAACATTAGGGTAACCTCAGAGTAAAACTATCTAGCGTAGACAAAGTCTGAGACAAGAAGCCTCAGAAATGAGAAACTGAAGTAATTAAATTAACAAGTACTTTTCTGACATGGGAATTATCAAATTTGTTGGTGTAGTTGGGTATGAGCAGCCCAAATATTTCTTACAGCTTGATGAGTCTCTATATATATGTTTTAAAATATCTAATATGGTTTTCCTAATATTAAAATGAATATAATAGTTCATTTTATGGACATCTATTCAATTAATTTAAAAAACAAATTACTTGCAATACTGAAGAAAAATGTCTTCACTGCCTAGCTAGAGTGTAGAAACTAAAAAACATAAACTGCTCTGTATTGACTGGCATCTGACATTTAAAGTCCATTTCGTGAAGGACAGGACATCTCAATTTCTATGCTTATTCCATGGTCTACCGATATCACTTGCTATTGCATAAAGTGATAGTAATAGGTTTGAACTATGAGTACGTGCTGCTAAGAAAAGGGTTGAGACTACAAAATAAATTATGAAAATCTGCAGAACAATTGAGAGATTCACTACAGAGCTGGGCACGAGTCAAATGCATATGAAGGCAAAAGGTTCTTTATTTTATTCTGAATTTCCTGAGACTATCAGTCCCATTTCACACAGGTCTCGTCTGAGAACAGCAACATTTTGTTCATCTGATTTGGACAGTGTTCAAAAACTGATCAGGAGTTAAGAGTTCTCTTCACTGTAGTTCAAACCCCTTGTGAGACATCAGGTTTCTTTGATCTCCTTGACTAATGGGGAAAGCATCAATATGACAGTGCTAAGGATGTAAAACAATAGCATTTACTGAAATTCTACTGCTGCCATAAAAATAAACTATTGTGGGGTTGTTTTTTTTTTAAATCAAGACAAATTTTCCCTTCTCTGGGGAGTCTTAATCTGGATGTTTTTTATTTGATTATATCAAACAACCAAATTTAAGGATTTGGGGGAGTTGTTTAATATTATAATGAGTACTCCTTGAGATCCACTTGATACACTTTTGAGATAGTATTTAATAGAGAATAAAGAGTCACACCACTGAAATGTGATCATAAATGTAATGATGAGGAGCAAGTTAGAGATCAGTTAGACAAACTAGATATCCACAAATCCATGGGGCCTGATGGGATGCAACCTCGAGTGCTGAGGGAGCTGGGGGAAGTCATTGCTGGGCCACTCTCCATCATCTTTGAAAGGTCCTGGAGGACAGGTGAGGTGCCTGAGGACTGGAGGATAGCCAATGTCACTCCAGTCTTCAAAAAGGGTAAGAAGGATGACCCGGGAAACTACAGGCCGGTCAGCCTCACCTGCATCCCTGGAAAGATGATGGAGCAGCTTGTGCTGGGTATCATCTCAAAGCACCTGGATGAAAAGAAGGTTATCAGAAGTAGTCAACATGGATTCACTAAGGGGAAGTCGTGTCTGACTAATCTGATAGCATTCTATGATGAGGTCACTAGATGGGTGGATGAGGGGAGGGCAGTGGATGTTGTCTACCTTGACTTTGGCAAGGCTTTCGACACTGTCTCCCACATCATCCTCACTGGCAAGCTTAGGAAGTGTGGGATAGATGGATGGACAGTGGGGTGGATTGAGAACTGGCTAGCAGATAGAGCTCAGAGGGTTGTGGTTAGTGGTGCAGAGTCTAGTTGGAGGTCAGTAACAAGTGGTGTCCCTCAAGGGTCAGTACTGGGTCCAGTCCTGTTCAATATATTCATCGATGATCTGGACGAAGGGATAGAGTGTACCATCAGCAAGTTTGCTGATGACACTAAACTGGGAGGAGTGGCTGATACGCCAGAAGGCTGTGCTGCCTTACAGCGTGACCTGGATAGGCTGGAGAGTTGGGCAGAGAGGAACTTAATGAAATTCAACAAGGGTAAATGTAGGGTACTGCATCTGGGGAGGAATAACCCCATGCATCAGTACAGGTTGGGGGCCGACCTCCTGGAGAGCAGCTCTGTGGAAAGGGACCTGGGAGTCCTGGTGGACAACAGGATGACCATGAGCCAGCAATGTGCCCTGGCGGCCAAGAGGGCCAATGGCATCCTGGGGTGCATCAAAAGGAGTGTGGCCAGCAGGTCGAGGGAGGTCATCCTCCCCCTCTACTCTGCCCTGGTGAGGCCGCATCTGGAATACTGCGTCCAGTTCTGGGCTCCCCAGTTCAAGAAGGACAGGGATCTGCTGGAGAGGGTCCAGCAAAGGTCTACAAAGATGATTAGGGGATTGGAACATCTTTCATATGAGGAGAGGCTGAGGGATTTGGGTCTCTTTAGTCTGGAGAAAAGAAGATTGAGGGGGGATCTTGTTAATGCTTTCAAATACTTGAAGGGAGGATGCCAGGGGGATGGGAGCAGTCTTTTTTCAGTGGTGCCCATTGATAGGACGAGGGGTAATGGGCACAAACTTGAACATAGGAAGTTCCATCTTAACATGAGGAGGAACTTCTTTACTTTGAGGGTGGTGGAGCACTGGAACAGGCTGCCCAGAGAGGTTGTGGAGTCTCCCACTCTGGAGACATTCAAAACCCGCCTGGACGCTGTCCTGTGCAACCTGTTGTAGGTGACCCTGCTCTGGCGGGGGGGTTGGACTAGATGATCTCCAGAGGTCCCTTCCAACCCTGACTATTCTGTGATTCTGTAATGTTATACTGAGTCGAATGCAATGCTTTTCCTTTTTTCATGAATTTATTTACACGTATGATGAATGTCATCTTAGCAATATTAAAATAGGAGACGAACCTAAAGATTGCATGAAGGTCACACTTTTTGAGCTTTTTATAGTTTAGGAAATGTGCCAATGAGTTGTTTATGTTACATGGAATTGGTACCACAGCTCTCCCGTCTAGCTGTTTTTCTGTATCTACCTTTGCTCCTTTCTCATTTCCCAGCAGATTTATGTAGATGGCTTTCAATAATTTGCCGGCTCACCACAGATGTTTAGAAGAGTGGAGTATTCAGAACTGAGTGAATATAATTCCACTGCAGTCTATAGCTGTATCCATTAAATAATTTTAACAGATAAGAGAAGTTTTATGATATATTCCCTGGGGCTTGGGGAAGAAGTACAGGTAGCATCCTGCATATAATTTCTTGCATGCAGTATAGCTCATGAACTTGGGAATCATTGTCTCTAGCCTCTATCTAATGATTGTACCTTCAGAAAGAGCGCCCTAAAAGATCTGCATCTGTGGAAAGAGCATTTCTTTCCTGGAAGTGACTCTTAAGGGTCTCCTTCCTCTCTCACATTACCACAGGAAAATAGAGATGTGCTAGAAGCACGTTGCAAAAGGAAACAGTACATGTAGAGGCTCAGGCTATGACACACGTCCTGTAGGATCGGAAGGCAGCTCTGCAACTCCAGTATTCCAGTCACTGCTCTGAAATAACAAGGCAGATTTCAGGAGCACATGGTCTAATGGCTTGGTGGCACTGGGAGGTGCTGTCCTGCCCTGCCTTCCCATTTATTTCCCAGCCCGGCCCTGCTGCATCGACTCTGATACTCAGCTCAGTTCACCTCCCCTCCCTGCTGGCACGCTACTTCACTCACAGGCACAAAGAGACTCTCCCCTTGCCTGCACCCGGCTATCCTGCACAGCAGGCACTTCCCTCCTGCTGCTGAACTGGACGAGTACAGAGGTCATCCAAACCCCACATTAGACAAGTCTTAGAGGAAAATAAAGGAGGGTTTCTGCATCTGTGGTCTCTCTTGAGTTTCAGATTTCATTTATAACTCTTAGGCCCTGCAGAGAATCTCACCTTTAGGACTTAGCTTGCCAAATTATTGTTTTTTCTGAAAGAGTTTAGGTCACTGATATTTCCATTTTGTTAACCAAATTATTCATGCTGATGCTGCCACCTTTTTCGTTACCATATATTAGGTGTTTATTAAATGATTACTACTACTTTTAAGAAGTTGGAATTCAGATAGTTGATTATGGTAGTATGACAATTTTGCAATAATTATACTTTGTTGAAAAATGTCCTTCAAAATGTTATTTGTTCTTCTAATAGTTGCTTTATTGTGTGCTGTTTTGTGAACATTAAATGTGCCTTAATTTCTTTTCTGGTAACAAATTGTACATTTCTCTGGCTGTCTCTTGATACTTTACAATTGATTGGCAGGAAAAATACTGTATCACGGAAAAAACACAATTTAAAAAGAGTATACCTAACAAGAACCTCTTTTGGCAATGGGAGATGGCTTTCCATCATCATGGGCAGCTCAGTGTTAGAGCAGACCATGGAACTACTGAAAATCTAGAGGAACATTTCTGAAATGGTTTTCTTGAGCCCCAGATGACCCCATCCAGTAATATTATAAGCTGGAATTAATTATTTTAAATACAATACCCATAATAAGGATTACTGTCTAGTTTACTTTGCATATCCTTTAAATATGTCAAGATTGGCGATGGCAGCACTCTTTTCTATGATGGAAACATGTAAGCACCATATATTTTTAATTTGAAACAGAAGAAACCTACACAACAAATTGTCAAGAACTGGTAGGATTTGTATTGTTATTCCTTATTTAAAAAAAAAAGAAAAGATTAAATAAATTAAGAAGCATTTTTGCAAAAGAACACTCAAGAAAAAAGGCATGTAAGTTAAAAGCATGGTCTGAGACTGTCTTGAACATCCACTACAGATGAATCGAGTGAAGCACAAGCCCTTTCTCTGCCTTATCATATGTATGCGTGTGTCATGTGCACACACAGATGTAGAGTTGGCATGTTGGTAGTAGGGGTCATTTAACAGAATGAAAGCCATTTTCCTCCAAACCAGAATCTGCTGTGTTCCTGGGATGGTTCTTTCTCATATGTCAGGTTGAACCAATACCAAAATTAACCTCTTGCATTTGGTCATTGCTACTCTGGTGTCTGTGTAATCTGTCGATAACTTGCATTGAACTTGAAGCTCTCATTCCAAATGAGGTTGGTTATTGCTGTTCTCAAGACCTTTGTCACACACGGCTATGGAGGAATCACCATATGGCAAACTGTACTAATCTAGCGAATAAGCAGAATTAGCTTAATCAACCCTCTCCTCCCCTCAAGTGCTTAGTTTTCTAGTCTTAAAAGTATTCTGTATAAAAATCACTCAGTCATCTTTCACAGCTCTACTGATATATTTTCTTAGAACAAAAACTAAAATGAAGTATCTTTCTAAAACCATAATAAACAAAAAGACCTGAAAACAAATGTCTCCCTAGTCCCACAGTGTCCTCCCTCCAGTAAAGCTTCAGGCCAGCAGATTTCCATGCCTGTCTGAACACCACCAATCCCCATACCGCTCCTTTTGTTACCTACAAAAATCTCCTTTCCTGTAAAGTGCTCTGTGCTCAGGTGCCTCCTGGACAGTACTCCTGCAGGCTCTGCCCTACCCTTGTTTCTACCTCCCTGTCTCACCCTCTGTCCTGTAACATTCTTTCTCTACCTTAAAAAAAATTCCCAGCAAAGTGTGGCAGACACAAAAAGAGGCTTTTTTTTCCACGCCCAGGCACAGCATTTTTAACAATGCATAGTTTATAAGAAACAGTAAAAAATGAATGCCTATTTTACCAGTGTTAAAGACATAATTGATAAAAGCCATCAAAGTTACCAATAAAGTCTTTTAGACAGTTGTTCATATTCTTTGATGCTACAGAGTTACAAAAGTACAAAATTTTATATGGAACCATCTCTTATATACTTTATTCCAGCAATTATGGTTATATTTATAGCTGAATGACTGCTATTATTTCATATAGCTGTACAACTTGAATTATATGTGTGGTATATCGCTTACCTCCATAACCACTCTGTTCTTAAAACTCTTTGTCTGCTTTCTTTCCCAATATAGTTAACAATAGTTGTGGCTAAACAGGCCATCACAGTTGTATACAAGTTAGCCTGCAAGGACCAACTTTTCATGTGTATTTTCTGGTGCTATCCTTTAAGACCTTCAGGAAAGCAGACAGGGAACTCTCTGTTTCCATCACAGAGTTAAATGTTTAATGTCCATTTCTGTGTTCTTGGCCTCTTCTAGCTTCCACTGCAAGACAAAATGGTATTCCCCCATGTCCATTACTGTTTTCTTGGCAAATCTACATGCTGCTAATACTGCTTTGTTAAATCATAGGTTCTTGTTCACTGCATTCGTAGACCCCCAGGGCCAGATACTGGCTCCTGCTCTGGCAGTATGAATAACTTGTAAAATTGTCCTAAATGGGTACCTGAGAATTGCCTCAGCCTTACACCACTCACTCTTATGCTTACCCTCCCTGCTGGATGGCATAGCCTGGGATCATGTTACAGCGTAAATGACACTGGCAAGAATATGGTTATCTTCTTAAGGGTACCAGTTGCAAGGGGATTGTTGTAGGCAGCCAAGACTTCAAGCAGCCCTGATATTTGTCATTGTAGGAGTTAACTAAGCCATAAAGAGCAAGGGTAAAGACGGCACTAAGGCCAGCTCAGGGGTTACACCCTGTCAGATATACTGTACGGAGCACCTTTTAAATTTAAAGAAATAAGTTTTTATATAACTTTATAAGGACACAGATTTGTGTATATATAAAACATAGGGAACATAAATTCTGACAAGAGCAATGGATACATTTCTGTATAATAACGAAAAAATTTTCTACAAAGAAATGAAGTTGTAGCTTCAGTGATTTGATTCTTATTCTGAAGCTTGTGCACATTGAAGCAAAAATAAAACCTTTCCATTAAAAACAAGTGAATGTTCCAAAATGCCATGTTTAAGCACTGCTAATTTTAAGACCTGAGGGCTAGGTAGGTTAAGGGATTTAGACATGTAGACAACAGAAACTTTAACAGCTGACTTTAGGAGAATGTTGAGTTTCAAGTGTGGAATCCAGACCCTGAGTTAGGTACCTTGTCTCTCTATGAAATATGACTGAGTTTCCTGAGAAAGCTGAACTTAACAGTGTGTACAGCTGCAATTAGCTAGTGCATGGGACAAAGTTCTACAGAGAAATTTGCTCATCACTAGGGATTACATCCATTTTCTTCAAAGCGTTGTTTCAAAGGTTATGAACTTAATAGAATCACAGAACATTTGATGTCCGAAGTGACCTCAGGAGGTCATCTGGTCCAACCCCCCTGCTCAAGCAGGGCGACCTAGAGCTGGTTGCCCAGGACTATGTCCAGGTGGTTTTTGTATATCTCCAGGGATGAAGACTCCACAATCTCTCTGGGCAACTAGTTCTATTGCTTGGACAGCCTAGCAGTAAAAGAGCATTTTCTTACATTCAGACGGAGCCTCCACTGTCTCAATTTGTGCCTATTGCCTCTTGAGTAGTTGGGATAGATGGCATTGTTCTTTCATACAGGGTTTTACAGCTTAAAATACAAGAACAGCTTCAGTTTCATATCTTTTCAAGTCCAACAAATCCATTTATAAACCCCATATAAAACTGTTTTATCTTAAATTTGAGATTCAGTGGTGGTGTTTTGTCATCTACTGAAGGACTGCTACTTGGAGTAAATAATTAAAGATTTGTAAGTTTGAACAAGAATGGAGGAAGAGCATGACTAGACCTATTGTTAGAAAACTCACTTAGACTGAAAAGATGTGTCTCAATATCTGCTTTATGGACCACATAATCTAAATACACAAAGAGGTATGGGAAGAATACTTACAAATTCATCCCCATGTTCAAAAAAGAGTTCAACCTGAGTCTTCTACTGTTTCAGTAAGTGCTCTTGGAGCATCTGCTGGGGTTCATTGCTACTTCTTGCACGGCACTGTTTTTTCTTGGAGTCAACAAAAAGCCAGTAGGTTTTACTGGAGTAGTGTCAGGTTGAAGATAGTATGCACTGCTTTTTAGCCAGGCTTCTCAGCATGCCTGGAGTGCCAGACTGACTGGGTTGCCTTTAGTCCACTTAGCATCTAGGCAGAGCAAGCTCCTCACTGCCAAACAAAAGGAAAAGTAATTCACACCTTGCCACAGTCACCACATATTGCTCTAGGGAAAAATTGTCTACATCTAGTTTTACCTCCTTGTATCATTGAAATACTAGTGGAACTCTGCTGTATATGGTCAGTCCCAAGCACTGGAGTAACCACCTGTGTTATGGTATTGTCTTGAATGCTTGTCTGGGAAAGGTTCGGGCAGAGGTATAAAAGATGCCCAAGCATGATGTAGCCCAACACGCTAGCCCAGCACACTACAGAAAGGAATCAACTGTACCACCAAAGACAGGAAGCCCACAGTAGCATGTACACCTCTGTTCTTTGGAAATCAAGCAACCAGCTACCTATTTGGAGTAATAAAAGAAGAGAATACTTAGCTTACTGTGGAAAAAGACTAACATTTTTTGAGTTTTCATTAAAAATCCAACAAAGTGAGTCTGTATGCAATGGATCTTCTTTGTAAACTGAGTTTGGGCAGACTTCTTTTTGTTCGTTCTTCAAATATGCACAGGTTTTAGAATATCTATTCAGGCTTTACCCTTTATCCTCAAATTTAACTAAAGGTAATCATATAATGGCACAGACATG
The DNA here is from genome assembly GCA_013398815.1 of Ibidorhyncha struthersii. Lineage (NCBI taxonomy): Eukaryota > Metazoa > Chordata > Aves > Charadriiformes > Charadriidae > Ibidorhyncha > Ibidorhyncha struthersii. The sequence continues at coordinate 734,511 of VZSZ01003571.1, forward strand.
AATCCTTTTCCTAATGTTCATGTCTGTCAGTCAGTTTAATGTTCTGTCTACACATAAAGGTGTCTGTATCCTAGTATAAATAAGGCTCTGTACAAAAATGCTTTGAATTTATGTGTGTTGGCTTCATTTTCAACATATAACTCTGTGTTAGTCTTTCTATCTTTAAAGCAGATTTTTGCCTTTCTGTCTACTGTTCTGAGCTCAGTCTGGTATTTAAATATTCCCTAAATAAATTAATTCACGTTCCGTTGTGCTCATGTACACTGTGTTCATACAAAGTTTCAAAGTAGGAGAAATTAAGTGTTTTATCAATTGCACAGAAGTTGCTGTTAATACTGTATGGTAACTATATTTCAGTGTTTGGTAAAATTTGATTATTTGCTTTATCATCAACATAACACATGGTATTGTTTGTTTTTTTTTTTAAAGAAAATTTCTCATGTGAATCCTGAACTTCTTGTAATGTAAAAAAATATAAAAAATAGTCACAACACTGATGTGAATGTCCTGCATGCTCATGGAGAACTGTAATAGTTAACTTAAGCTCTGATACCAAAAATTAGCCAGCTATAACAAAATGGGGTTTCCAAACAGTCTTGTCAAAGTAAAGGAACAGAAAAAAGAAGCATATACTGTAACTGTCATGTTGTCAAAAAGAGCAGTGTTGATATTTTCTGTCTATATTGCCCATTGAAATCCTCCCAGAGATAATCACCTTAATTATATTGATCTTTTGGGAATGCTGCTAAAGTTACATGATAATGAGCTGTGAGCTGAGCAAAGGCAGCTGTAAGACTTGCATGGACCTTTTCCAAATTCTTACAAATATCAAGAGAACAAAATACAGGTAGCATCATGGTCTCTCTCTAGTAATACCCTCTTCTCTGAGTCTTTCTTCAGTTCGTTATCTGTACGTTTGTCAGCATACACATGCTTTGGTTTTTTCATAAACTCTACAACAGTATTCTTCACAGAATTCTTCTCTAAGTCATGCTTTGTGTGAAAAGGAAATGTTAAAAACCCCTCAGAAGGGTAAGGTTTTAGCTGAGAATGTGAAGCTGGTTTGGTTCTGAAGATTAGTGAAGTCCTCAAGGCCTTTTTTTTTCATAGTGCGTTTGGTCTATAGGCAATTTATATTCCACCTCCAGGAATGCCCGGCTAAATATGAACGTATATATTTGTTCTGTCTTTAGTTTTTTGGGGTTTGGTTTGTTGTTTTTTGGTTGTTTTTTTTTAATGCAGAATTTAATGCAAAATAAGGCATGATGTCAAATCCTCCAGATTCTTTAAATGGTGGCCAGAAGAACCACTCTTACAGATGTACTCCGTTTGCATTATAGTTTGAGTTTGCTGAAGTCTGATAGAACTTTGGCCACACTCCACAAAACTTTGCAGCTGGCAGCTTGGATTACATTTAGCAGCAAATTATATGAGATAGCTTAGTCATATTTGTTTATAAATTAATGCCAGTGAAACAACATAGGTAGACAATTGCACAAATACACACCAACACACTTCCACAGGATTATAAATAAACAGATTTCACAGGCACCAATGTAACTATATTTACTGCCATGTTGTTCCTTCTTATTTACACCCATGTGAGTGAAAGCTTAGTGATTATCATGTTTGTTTCAGATTAGTAAAGGCTGAAACATTGACATTGAACTAGTTTAAGTATTTCAAACTGAACTACTTTAATACTGATTATTAAAATATAGAAATATTCCACCTTTTTTCTTCCCTTCCCCTCCTTTTATTTTGAAGCATCTCAAGCTGGAGTGATGTAAGATTACAGGAACTTAGATCAAGAATGGATCAGTGGTCTCTGGTTCCTTTTAAATGTGAACTCTAGACAGGAGTATTGATAACAATGGCTTTCTCATCCTGCCTTTTTCCTCCTCTTTAGATCATGTTGTGTGTGTATGTATGTATTTGCATGTGTGTATTTATAGAAGTTTATATGCCACTGTTCTTAAATATATTATATCTGACAGTACTATGAAAGGGTGATTGGACAGAAAAAGTGCTCAAAAGCCTCTAATAGATTTCAATCCAGTCTGCCTGCTGCTCTGTTTTGCACTGAGTCAAGTATTTTTTTAAGCTGATAATTGAAAACCTATCTTGTTCTTACAGAATGGCTTTGCTGTTGTAAGGCCCCCAGGCCATCATGCTGAAGAATCAACAGCCATGTAAGTACCAGGGAATATTGCCCATCTTGGAGCACTAAGGTTACTGGCAATCACCTGCGTTGTGCATGTCTCTGAAGAACTGTAATTGTTAGCAGATGACTGAAAAGGCTTTCTAGGTACTCCCAGAAGCAGATTTATGGCCTCAGAGATCATATAGCATTTTTTTAAATGTTCTGAACATTATTTATAGCTGTTTTCCTGACTGATTTGCTTTCTTATTTCTGTTCTTCTTTATTCCACAGGGGGTTCTGCTTTTTTAATTCGATTGCAATTACTGCCAAATACTTGAAAGACAAGCTAAATATAGGCAAGATATTGATTGTAGATCTGGTATGTATACTTGGCAAGCATCGCACTTTCAGTGCATCCAGATAAAAGATAATGAATTTGTATTTATATGTCAGACTTTCCTGCTTTTAATACCTACAAGTAATAAAGGTGTGCATTTCCTCTGATTTTGGGAACTCATTAAAGCCAGGATGGTAGTACTGAAGCCATAAACATCTATGTTTCACTTTAATGGTGTTAACTGCAATTTAATGAGAAGAAGGCACAGATCAGGGCAACTTTTATGGTCCTTAAATGAATTGATACTTCCACCGTTAAAATAACCCTACAGAACCCAAGTTTACTTTTCCCTACAGAATACAAACTTTAAATAGTCAGATGTGCCTTAAAGAATGTTGTTGCTTTGGTAACCAAATTGGCCACTTCCCCCAGCTAGCAATGATTCGACTTGTTGTATAACTTTGATATTATTAAACAAATCAACAGGTCATTCCCTCTAAGAAGTTTTCAAGTCACGTATGCCAGCTTTTGATGGTTCCCTGAAGGAAAACTACGTGATTAAAAATCCACTTCATTGGATTAGTCTTGTATTTTAACAGAAGGCATTCTTACACAATACTTAATATGTTTAACAAATGGATTATTTAAATGCAGATGACATTTGGCATGTTGTCTATATTATTTTCATGAATAATGAATTGGAGCTCTGCCTTGCACTTAAAGGATCAGCCCAATGCACAGCCCAAGGAAAGCTGAATGCTGATTTATGAGCACCATTTTTGTTTTCCTACAGTTCATGAGGAGGTGTAATAGGGTGTCTGACAAAGCATAGACAGGAAATGAACCCTGGCATCAAAACCTAACCTGTTACATCTGCACTTAATTAATTTTTGCAGGTGATAAAAGATTTAAAGACAAAATATGTTAAAGGGTTTTTGAAGTGCAGGGCTTAATAGTCTAAATCTTGTTCATATCTGCACTCATAATTAAATCTTATTGTGAAGTCATGGCCTTACCATCTAGCACTTTTGTTCAGTTAAACATGTGTACTGGCTGTTGAAGAGAAGCAGAGAAAGGGGGAGTGTGGGAGAAGGAATGACAAGTGAAAAATGACTGGTAGAATGAGTGTATGGGTTGGTTAGATATTCTTCGACTGTTTTTCAAATGTTTCTCAAAGTGCTCTACTATCAATTAGGAACATAATTGTAAATTGCAAGAAACCAGTATTTTTGAAAAATTCACTTCCACTGTACGTTGCATCTGTTTGCTGACTTGAACATTACAGTTCACTGAGTTTTACGGCTGTAAATACTGGCCAAAAGTGAACTCTATGTTTATTCCTGGTTTTTAATTAGAAAAACCTATTCAAAGTTTGCATTTTGTGAATCTTTTGAAGCCATTTTGACTGTAAGTGTTACACTTACCTTGTCAGGAAAAGAAATCACTTCCATTTGACCTACTCAGTCAATAAGCACTTAGAAATTCAGCTTCAATTTTGCAAGGTGAGGTTAAATGTGCAAATCATTACCTGTGCAAATCATTACCTGTGAAGCTGCCTATCCTTACCCAGGAAAGTAGACAGGGAATGCTCAGCCTCTTTCTGACTCTATCCCATTGGCCAGAATAACTCAGCTGGTGAAAAGGGAGAACTATATGGTTGTAACAGATTACTTCATTCCTGGAGCAGTTGCAGTCCAGTCCCTAGTCTGCTCCACAGTCAGTGCAACGATGTACATATTCATATGGAAAATTTCTTATTTATGCAAACTATGGATAAATCACAATCCAAATTGAATTAATGAAGAAGTTAATAGTAATGTCTTTATGTCCACCAACAGAGAGTTTGGGGCATCTGAAGGAAAGAATGGAATGACAGATGTTAGATCTGAAACTAACATCTAGGGCTTTATTTTGATAGCGACCAGCACAGCAGGACCCCATGCTGGTTGGCAGCTATACGTGTTACTACAATGTAAATATTAAAAAGTAATATTCAATCCCACACATTAAACTGTACTCTAGTTACAAATTAAGTGTAGTCTTCATAGCTGCTACATGTGTTCACATATAAATGCTTAACTTTTTAATTTTTAATCTTTCCTTCATTTTTTTCTACACTAAAATATGACCTCTCTGTCAGCTTTTCTTTCCTTATTCCACCATTTGAATAAATCTTCATTTTGAACTGATGTATATCCTGAATACATTTGATCTACTAAGGGCAGAATATGAACACATTTCCCACATGATAACATCCGCAGTCTTGAACAACACATTCCTTTGTCTAACTAGAGAAGTTACTGCTCTTCAAAACAGAGTAACCCTTGGTGGAATTAAAGTTGAGACAAGAAAGCTAGTTTTGAGATTTGAATAATAATAATAATAATAAAGACTGTGCCCATTTAATATTTTTTCTTCTCAGTTGAAAACTGTTACAGTAAGAATTTATCTAAAGCCCCAAATACACGTGGAAAAGAAAGACTAATTAAAATCACAAACTGAAGTCCTGTTATGGTTTTAGTCATAGTCTCTGCAGATATATCTATATGGCCAACATAACTTCTGAGGTGGTTGTTGCAATCCTCATTCCTAGATCTTCCATACTTCCATGTATGTTAGCATGATCTGGGTCTGTTTTGGAATAAACCAATTAATTCTGCCACAGTTGAAGACAGGATGGGATTCTGGGGTTAGTTTGCATACAGATTTTACTTCATTTGCCAGTCAGAGCCCTCTAACACTATGCTGGCTGCCTTCCCCTTCCAACACCCTCACACCAGTGTGCGCTCCCTTGCACCTCCAACATGTGTTACGTTTAACGTTGACATTAAGTCACAGTTGGGCTGTAACTTCATCCTCATGTTGTTTCAAGTACTTTCAACTGAGAAAAGAAAAGCAACCATTACAATATTACCCCACAGAGGTCCCAGAAGAGGTCCAACTCAAGCATAATGCAGTACAAGTAAGACTCAATCAATGTCCAGAATCCTGAACAATGTGGGTGAAAGTCATGGCCTACATCAGCTGGCAAAGAGTACAAGCAATAGGCAGTGCTTGCTGTGCCGTTGCCAATGTATGCCTAACTTGAACCTTCCTGCAGTCTAGGCATCCTGCGGAACATGTGACCATTGTTTCTCTGATACTAAATTTGGTTCGGAGCTCATAGTGTTTGTAAAATAAATACAGTCTGGGTGATAGTGTTGCCATGCAGACTACTTTGTCTGTCCTCCTTCTGAATTCTCTCTTTAAATTAGAAATTTCAAAAGGATGGATTAAAGGAGGAGAAACAAGAATATCTATATTTTTTCAGCTTCCTACAAATGCCAGAGGAGAAGCTTACAAAAAAGACTCAGTTTTCTTTCACTGAAAGGCAAGCGGATTTTCCATTTTCACTTCTAAAATTTCTTTGTCTAACCGCGTAGTACAATAGTAGAACTGTGAAAACAAAACTAAAAAGGAGGAAAAGTCCACATCATCAGCCTTTGTTATATAGGTATACTCTCAGCATTTCTTTTTCAATATTTAATTTAATGACAGGATTTCTTTTCACTGGCATTATATAATGTTTGAAATATGGAGACTGGCCAAGGTCATTCCTTGATTGTGGAAGGCACCATCCTATCTGCCAGATGATTTAATAGCTAATGAGATCATATTCCTATGTCTTCAACTGTTGCCGTCATGATTTTGCAAAAATGAAGTATGAAGTCCTTTCTGCATCTGGCATCTCGTTTGATGTGGATCTAACTGCTGAGGGACTGCTAACTGAACTGAATGTTTCAAGAAAGCCAATTTACTCAGCTGGTCGCAGAGCCTTTGACCTCAATAGTGGAACTTGGCAAATCAATGAATACACTAATGTTTAGTGTTCTGTCAAGAATTGTGAAAAAGCTCTGTAAACCATAGATCCTTCTGCAAAATACTAGTTTGTAGTTTAAACATTAGTCTTTCTTCAGAGGCCAATGAGGCTAGTTAATTAAGCCTGAGGGGTTATGAACTGTTGGCAGTTAATAAGTCATAAAATTCCTCCATAAAACAGGATGCTAGATTCCATCACTGAGGCAAGGAGTACAAAGAGCCGGTGTATAAATATCTAATTGTACAAAAGGACTGGGATTTCTCAATGACTGCTCATCTGGAGTCTCCAGGGCACGCTCGCTATGGTTTCCTGATTTTTAGAAGCCAGTTTAAAAAATGAGTGCATTAAAGAGTAATTTGCCTGAAAGTTCAGGAAGTATGGGGTGGTGAAGGGAGGGGGAAAGGGAAAGACAAAAGGAGGGCAAGAGAGAGGGAGAGAAACAGAGGGGGGGGTAAAAGAAAGCAGAACTGAGTTCTCTACACTGAGTTGGACATTATTACTTTTGTCATCTGTTTTCCTTCTCCTTTAGGATGTTCACCATGGCAACGGTACACAGCAGGCTTTTTATGCTGACCCCAGCATCCTGTATGTTTCCCTCCATCGCTATGATGAAGGCAACTTCTTCCCCGGCAGTGGAGCCCCAAATGAGGTTAGGTTTATTTCTTTAGAGCCCCATTTTTATTTGTATCTTTCAGGTAATTGCATTGCATGATTACCCCTAATTTTCTTGTCCTTCTCTGGTTCTTTAAATTACACCAGATTACCAAATTGTCCACTGGGAGCAGAGGAACAGTGGAGAACAAGTGCATAACCCAGAGCAGTCCTTGTCAAACAAGGCTGGGCTGATCTGACATGTTGTTTGATGTTTGTTTCTAAAGCACACTTGAGAATTTTTTCTTTTTTTTTCCTCCTTTCCTTCTCTCTTTTCTTCCTCCTTTTTCCTCCTCTTCACGCCTTTTGGAATTTTATTTCTGTTTTTCAGGTTGGAAGTGGCCCTGGTGAAGGGTATAATATAAATATTGCTTGGACAGGTGGCTTGGATCCTCCTATGGGTGATGTTGAGTACCTCACAGCATTCAGGTTGGTACCTTTTTCTTTTAAAGTTATGAAAACTGGTCGTAGAACATAAGCACATGAATAAGAACTAAAGTAATCTTGAATGACAGGAGAATGACCGATGGCGAATCTAACTTAATACTGGTATCCCATTATACAAAAGCTTAGTAAATAATAAAAATGGATAATTTAATTGTTGTGATCATCCCACTCAGAATCAACAAAATAAAAAGATCTAATGATTTAATTGGTCACTCATTTTATCATTATTCTATCATGCCAGTAAAATGAATTTGAGCTGGCTCATTTCTCTACCTACAAAATTTAAATGTAAGCATTTATACCAGAGAGAAGAAAATTACTGTTCCATGTTCATGTTGATTGCAGTTACACGCAAGTAGAGAAGATAGAAAGCAATATGAAGTACGGTCCAAATCCAGCCTTCCTCATTCACTTTAAAGTCTCATCATGATGCTCACAGATTTGACCAACTGGCTTTTTCTATAAATTGCAGTAAAGTGTTATTTACTTAAATGTAAATAATTGTGAAATGTCTCAGTAAGAATGACAGGAAACGTTGCATGTTGTACTTCCTTTTGCTTTCAATAGCTCATTCTAAATGAAATTTTAATTCTTTCATAGGTGATGTGTCATAAACTTTGGTCTTATTTTCATGGGACTAGAGGAGATAAAACCTGTTTAAAACACACTCTTTTAGACTCTCAGTAATCCTCTCTTACATACACCTTTTCCTTTCATTGTAAAGTAGTCCAGTGGAAGGGTTTAGTGGGCACTCCACTCTGAAGAGTGAGCAAATGCTACGTGTTTGAAAAGAGGTTTCATTTAGTGGAAACTGATATGCAAGGAAGGCAATGAGACAACTAACATGTATCTCCAATCACTTTCAAGACTTATAGTTTGACGTAGTCTATTTACTTTATAGAGCTTTTGACTATATTCTATTGAAAATACATCACAAAAAGTATGTAACTCATTGTATGGGTTGTTTTTTTGTAAGCTACTACACACTGACTAATTATTTGCAGACATACCACTAAAATAAATGATTAATTATATCTAATTTTTAATGCAGATAAATTCAAAGTTTGGCATCTCCCTTAAAAGAATTGCTGATGGTGTGAAATGTAATGCTGCTACTTTAAATGCATCCATTTAACCTTGTGATTAATGTTTTAATTAATGTGAAGGTTATACATTGTGTTAAATAGTTATTCATTACTGCTTTTTTTAAGAAATGTAATGGTGTTGACTGATTGCAATAGATACTGCTGTTTTCCTTTTCTCCAAAAGAGTAGGAAGGACAGGAAATGTTTCCCTACACCTGAAGCCCCCTTTTGCCTAGGCACAGTCTTTGTGCCCTCTGTAGGGCTTATTGATACAGATTTGGTACTACTGGTAAGACAGTTTTGGGTGGGCAAAGGGCGAATACAAGAATCTGTAAATTGAGTAGGATAGATGAGGTAGCTGTTTTCTATGGATTGGGTCTGAATGGTAGGTAAATTTACAACTCCTAGTAAAGAGGCACTTAATCTGTGGACCAAAATCTATCCCCGCTGTTATCCAAAATGTCACACACGATGTAGCCTGTGCTGTCAGTTTGGCCAGGACAGAATTGTGAGACAGTAGTCAGGAAAGAGAGATCCATAGTTCAGTCCTTTAGCCGTAGATAGAAAGTAAAGTACAGTCTTGGTGAAAATGAATAGAAAAGTTGCTGAAAAAACCCAGCTATTGTTCTGGAGTTTTGACCTGCAACAGGTCAGCTTTTAAGAAAATAAACAGTGAGTTTTGTACATAGAAAAATGGGCTTGGTTTTTTTTTTTCAAATAAATTGATTTTAGAGACAGAGTTACAGAGAAAATCCTAACTAAGGGGTGGGGAAAATGTTGGACATCCTCAATGATGTCCTCAATTCTCTATTCAAGAGAATAGTAAGGGACAAAACTAAGAGATTTTCTCTGCATTCGTACTCCCCAGTAGACAGAGAGGTTATGCAGTATTCAGTCCCTAGAGAAGGCAGGAGAGAGTGTTGGTGAATAACCAAGGTGTGAGTAAGTTTGTAGATAGGTGGAGCCCGTTTGGAGAGAAGCCAAGTCTTCCTGCTTCCTGCCTGCCTCGAGAGCCTAATCCTTTGAGTTCATAGGAACTGAGAAATTTGCATTAAAATCATCTGAAGCTCCCTAGGGGGTACACATAACCTTCACTTTCTCACCAGCAGAGCCCCAGTTTCTTCCTAGAATTGCACCAAGCACATATTTGAAGTGTCAGCAGCCATGACACTAGGTAGCTCGTTACTACTTGATTGACTGTCAAATTTCACAGCAGAGATCCTTCTGAATGATGCTATCCACAGAAATAGAGACCAAGGCTTTCTGGTTTTGAATTTTTGACTCCACTCTGTTGTCTGGGTTTTTTTTCTAGTCTGTAGCCGCCTTAGTGTCATACCATAGAAACACACTCTTTGAGCTTTTTCCCATCCATGGCTACCATCTTTGTATTTTTCCCACAAAGACATCAGGCTTTTTTTCTGCTTCTAGAGTTTGGTTCATAATCAGGTAGTATATATGATGATGTATTTGATATCAGGTATATTGTTCTTAGGCTAGAATCTATTTGTAGAACAGTATAAACATTTACATGCACACATGCATATACATGCAGGTAGCTGAATATTAGTTATTTTCCACTGCATAAATCACTACGTAAATCTATTTTAAGTAAATCTTGTTGAGAATGAATGAGGTTCCACCTCCAAACTGGCCGAGAAAATATTTCTATTTCTTCAGGAAAAAGCAACTTTCATGAGTAAAAATGCAGAAAATTTTAAGATGAGTTGAAAGCATAACACAGAATAATGACTTCAAAGGCATGCTGAGTAAGCAGCTCCCATGGGACTTTAGGGGGAAACAGGAAAAATTATGGTGCTGGTTTGTGTCTGCCATTTTGATTTCAGTGCTACATGAAGAGCCTTTATTGTATTTTGAAACTAACTCTTTCTAGTGCAAAATCAAATTTAAATGGCCGTAGCTGGTTTGAAGATGAAGACTGCTCTTTCATGTATAAAAGAATATGTTTTCCTTTCCATTTCTTTCCCATTTCTACTAAGAAAATATGTTTGCTCATGTTAACTACAAGGAGGTAGTAGAAAATACAGGAGATAAGTTTCTGTAGAATGGAGAAATGAATTGAAAAATCAAATCACTATACATTTTAATTTTGCCAGAAAAGTTTTGGTTTATGTTTACCATAATTAAGCAACTGGTTTCAGTATAAAAATCCTTGAAAGAATGTCCCTCTTCTAAAGGGCAGGCATCTCTTCTTTTCCCCTATGATAACAAAAAAGCACAGCTCTTTTCCATTATTTTCAAGGCCTGATCTATCTTTCCCTCTAGAGAGTTTTGTTTCGTCATTTACTTCCACCTATTCAGGTTAAATTTGCTTTAATCTCTTTGAAAGCAATAGAAGATGGTGGCTATTTTCTAACAGGATGATTCTTCGCTCAAGTTTATGAGGATGTAATCCATTGTCTTCTGCCAACAGTTATAGAAAAAATAAGAGCAATGGTCAACTACTAATGTTCAAATAATTATTTTCATAAGCTCCACATTATACCAGATGTGCTCAGTAAAGGAGGCAGTAGTTAAGAGGCTCAGGTCTGTGTTGTACATGCACACGTGTGTATGTATGTACTTGGAGTTTATAGAGGGCAGGAGACATGTTTCCATAAAGCAGAATATAGAAGACGCAGGAGGCAGTGGAAACAAACGTGAGTGTTCAGAAGAAGGAGAGAGAAGCAAGAGACAGAAGGAAACTGGGGTGTGCCTTCCAACCGCTTTGGACTGCTTTTATTCAACAAAGGAGCTGTAAATTTAGCTTAACCAGCCAGTATGCTCTGGCTGCTCTGCTCTACTCCAGAATAGCATAAAACAGCCACAGCATTTCAATGAACCTGGCCATAAAAGCTTACATAAAATGAAATGTGTGTGTATGTGTGTTTCTTGGAATGATTAGAAATAACTCATGATAATATTATCCTTGAGTTCAATTTTTAGCAGTCATATTTATGATTTTAATTCAAGAAGGTGAGCAAATTCAAAAGACAGGGGACATTAGGGCAGAGTTAAAGGAAGAACTATAGCTGCGATGTAATTAAAAATACAGTGCAAAATTTATAATTACCTCAAAATAATAATTTTAAACAAAGAGAATTAAAAATTAAAATCATACTTGAAACCACATATATTAAAGTGTAAAAATGAGAGAAAATGAAGGTGTGCAGAGAATCTTCACTATGACTTAACAAGTCTCAGTACTTCTTTGGGGAGAAAATAAATATGTTTAAAAATCTCTGTATTCTAATCTCTGATCAAAAATATTAAGAAATATTCATTGTAGTCTTGTGGCTTTGCAGGTAAGAGTTAAGATTAGTTGAGAGATTGCATTGATGTACACGAACCCTTTTTTTGTCTTATTTTTGTGTTTCCTGCTCTTATGACAATTAATTTTGACATTTCAGATGAAAAACTGTAAATGTATTTTTGTTGTTCAGATATATTCTGCTTGTTAACTCTGCTTCAGCGTAGTAGTGACTATGATTTTTTTTTTACTTTTTAGGCTACCATTTCATACGTAAACCCTAAAAAGAACACTTAGACAAAATATTGCTGTGTTTTCCTTACGCTTTTTCATATAAGTATACATAGACAATATATATGTATATATTAATTTAATTTTCCTGAAAATTTTACTTTTATAACTTTTTGTTCACTAAGGAATTGAAAATAACAACTTTAATAAGTTTTGTGTGTGCTGTTAGTATTGAGTTTCATGGTCTTAAGCATGTGTGTCTGAAAAAAAAAATCTTTGTTTTAGCTCAAATCACTCCTCTTCCACTTTCATTAAACATCCATTTGTTCATGTACTACATGTGTAGATGAAGTGCACATTCCTGCCTATCCATATTTATTATTTTAAATACATTTGCGTTATCTGTGTCGTGTCCTTTCCTACTTTTGTTCTCTCAAAATACAATATTTCTGGTCTTTTCAATCTCTCTTAATTTAGAAATGTATCCAGTTACCAAATCATTTTAATTGCTTATCTCTGAACCTCTGCTATTTTCTAGAAATGAGCTACATACACCACATGAGGGCGAACCATCGATTTATATTATTTTTAATATTATTATGGCATTCCTTGACATCACTGTTCTGCAATATTGTATAACTCTCTGAGTAGAAACCTTGGTTGCTGGTAAACATAGCAGAAGAATATAGGAGACAAAAATCAACATTTTTCCTAGCAGTACCCAACTACAGTGAGTCATAGAACAATGGTATATTGTCCTAATGTTTAATGAATTCCACCAAGAATAGCTTTGAGAAAAAAGTTCTTTTAAAAAATTATTCTAAATACTTATAACTTAATGCTATTAATTTTTATGGCTGTAATGTCCAGAGGCTGCCGTTGAGGCTGTATTATGCTAGGCTGAGTCTAGAAAATATGGTAAGACTCGGTTTCTGACTGAAATGTGAAGAGATAAAAAGACAAAAATGTGGGACAGGAAATAATAAAGCCAAGTTAGCTGCTCAGTTTCATGAGTCAATAAAAGAACCAGAAGTAGACAGAACTAACATCCTCAGATCTCTAATATATTGTGTTATTAGTAAACATGGCAATAGCCATGTTTATCTTTACTAACAGAAAAAAATTATTCATTTCTCCATATTTTGCTTTACGGTAACTGGTAAAGATTATCCCAGCTATTGTTAACTCTCTTGTTTATTTGCTGACAGCAATGTGTTCAGCATTTCACTGCATAAAGAGGAAGGCAGAATCTCTGATTCGTATGTATGAGAGGCAGATAATGATTTACCCAAATGTAGGTGGACATTAGTGAGAGCGATAATTATCCACAATCCTTCTGCGTTGTCATGGGCATAGTACTATTTTTATGAAGAAAAATACACCTGAAAGAACACAGTCATGGAAGCTCTAGGAAATCTATACAATGGTTTCTGAGTGGATGTATATAGTTTGCTTTCAGTCACCCACAGCATTCTGCAGAGTCATAAGTTACAGTTCAATCAGTTTTTCATTTCTGATTTTATCCACTTCTTCCAAATGTCTTTAAAAGATGAGCATTTCAATCAGAGATGTCTTTCTTTTCCCTTCTGCCATAGAAAATGTCTTAGGAGAATTCAAAGAAAGGTACACCAAACAGCTATAAAAAGATGACTTAAGAGTACCTGGACAATTCCTTTTGAAGAAGCTTGAAGAAGGTAGAAGTTTTCTGGGAATAATATTTTTTAAATCTGCTTAGAGTATAAGTTTCATATGCAAATATTCAATAGTCCTGAGGATTTATGGCTTTTGAAAATTTTTTTGAGTGTGGTGGTGGGGTTTTGCAATAATAGTAAATTTTCATGCTTTTTTCTTTTTTCTTGACAAATGTTCTGAGCATTCAGGTGTTTAGTATCATGGGGATAAGGACAGAGTCCTTAGGAAATGGAGAAGCAGAGTTAAAAGCATCAGAAGCACTGGTATAAACAGCTTTTCAACATTTTGTTATACTTCAAAGTTCACCATAAAACTAAAACTGGAAACACTGTTTATAACCTGCGACCTCTTGTTCTTCCTACTTGTTTATTTTTATTTGGAAAATCTAACTTCTCACCAAACTACCCTAAGTTTTCACCTTTACTGTACCAGGATTTTTAAAACTGTATATGATGCTCTTTCATTCACTGGAACTACAGAAATGAATCCTTTCATTACAGAAATTAATTAATGTCGGGTTACTTTTCTACAGATGCAGAGTTTCTTTTATTGACATGGCAGAGTAGGGGGTGGAGGAGAAAGGATAATAAAATATGTCATGTGTCAGGTTTATGCAGTTCAGGTTAAAAATTATTTGATAAAAATCCCAAGCCATACATGGTCTGTAGTTTCAAAGTACTGAAAAGTACCTGAGCTCTTTTCTGATATAACCTTTTTCCAATTTTTGTCAAGTCAGAAAGATGAAAGAATAGAGGTGTATGGATAAAGAATTGCCGTATTGTCAAATACTTTGATGGAAAGGCGAGAAATATCACCAGAAACATCCTGGAAGAAATTAAACAGCAGCAAGAGTACAGAAGATATTTTTACCCTAAAAGTCAAAATATCTGCGGCATGTAGATGGAGATAAATTTCAGGTCTGAATTAAAAGTCCTACAGCAACACTGAACGATTGTGTAGATGTCCAGCCCCAATTTAAATTTTGTTGCTTTATAATAAGTTTTGAGAACTACACTGTAGCCTGTAAAAAATATCCACGTGTTCTCTGCTGGAACAGCTCCAGACTGTAACAGAACCACTAGATTGCACCCTGGTGCTTTATGTATTGTTTAATTGTTTTCCTTTGGTGGATATTTTTATTAAAAGCCCATTATCCAGAATCAGACAGAAGTGTTGTTTCAAGAACAGCAGAAACAGAGGCCTTTCAGCTACATGGTTCTTATTCATGCTTTCTTTCGCCAGCTTAGCTAATGAGTCCTCCACTATTCTACTTTTAATACTTAAAGAAGAAAAAGAAACTGGAGTTTTTATTTTGCTCCTTTCAAACATAAGTAGGATTGCAAAGAAGTATTGTGAAGTTCTGCGTGTGCTCACGCACCTGCGTCTCAGTGTAAGTTTGTGTGGGTACCTCCAGGGCATGCCTAGATGTTCTCATGTTTTTGCACCAATAACTCCTTTGAGATATTTTTTAATCCTAATGATTTTGTGTACCTGTGCTACACTTTGCCTATAAAGTAATTGAATGAAAGGAACAAGTCTTCTTCATAGAAAATATGTTCTAGCAAATAAAGCTCCAGTAATTTTGAAGAAAAATAGAAAAAGCTGGCAAGAGTCAGATTTTGAAATCCTGAATTATGCTGAATAGCACTGTGCTCAGTGGTGCAAGATCTTATGAGGTTTCTTGTTACTGGATGTTGTTGGAGCCCCAACTCTGAGTATTTTATTACTTTTTAAAGTCAGCTTTTAGTCTTGTGGAGAGATGTTTGAAACTATGAAAACATAAATGTCTCAAAAATAGATATCTAATGAAAAAGTTCAGGGGGGTCTATGACTCATGATTATGTGGTATTAGCAGTACTGCTTAGGCCACCAGTAATCCCATTAAATCAATGCAGCTTCTTGAAGAATAAGTTGTTACCCAGTGTGAAGGAATCCATCAGACTTCAAGCTGCTAGACATTGTTTCTTACAGGCAGTAGAAGAAAAATGCTCAATTGTAGAGTGACTTACCATGTTTGGCATATTTGTATATCTTTTCATGCAAAGTGGGGTCTTTGTCTTGTGACCACATATACTAGGGTCAGGGTTTTAAAATAAATTGATCATTCGTATCATTAGCTAATGCAGGTCTCAGTTCTGCACACCTGCATAATTCATGGCTAAGATGTAGTGTTGTTACTTACACGAAATAATACCTGCTCGCAAAAGTAATTGTTAAAAGAGTTGTGAAAGCAGAGGCTCTTCACCAAGTAAATGTGGCAGGATCTGATCTTAGATGCTGTGACTACATTTAACCTAATTAAACGGTCAAATCTTTAAGATTATATACAAGCACTTTCATGAGTTATGCCTTGAAACACAATAAGCTTTTGAAGTATTTCATTAGTTGATTCATGTTTACCTACCACAAGCATTCTAGTCATATTTATATCAGGTGTTAAAATAAAGATACCAAAATTATTAATTTATAAAAAAATATTGGAAAATGAAAGCGAACAAATTACAGCACAGCATAAACCAGGTTGAAAATAGCTATGTCTTGGATGCATTTCTCTTATGTCATGCACAGGAGTGTATGTGCATATCAGATGATATAAGGTGGAGGGCTGGTGCAGCTTACTTGGTTCTTTTCTCCCTGACAGTAAACTGACTGTTCTCTGCTGCTTTCTCCATCTTGTGCAGGGTGTGCATTACTAAGTAGGGATGACTAAAGACAGCAGTTCCAGTAAGTAGCAACTGTCCGTGGTTTTGACATGATTTTCTTCTACACTGGAACAAAACCAAAGCTATTTGAAAGTTTCCAAGAAAACAACTAAGTGTGTGTTTCAAACCCTTTCATGACAATGTTCATCTCTAACCTCATGGTGAGGACATCGCTCCAGGAAGCAATTAAACCTTAAGTGAAAAATCCCATCCCTGAATGTTCGAAAACAATTTTTTGTCCCCCATTCTTACAAATCAGGGACTTGAACATTACCTCATCACATCTGAAGTTAATGCCTTTGTTGTCAGACTATTTGGAATGGGGTTTTCCCCCTCACTCTTACAAGAATTCTGCCTCTGAAAAATATCAGTGATACACATCTACAAAAAGATTATGTTTTGGTAAAATAGCTTAAAGACCCTGTGATTTCCAACTGATCAAGAGGGCAATGACTTCATTCTCACTCTGTACCATCAGGTGGGGCACTGCTAAGAGGTATTAGCTGCCCCTGAAAGTGAATACATGCAGGTTTTGAGTTAATTTTGACTTGCTTTATGTCAAGTTCAGTCATTGGTCCCTATGTAAAAAATGACTGAACAAACCCAGAAATTTTTATGCTGTTTTTGTGGTCTTGCAAAGCAAATTTAAGAACTTCAAAGTATTGGAAATACTTTACCGATAGTACCAAACAGAAGAAATAATTTTCCAGTATTGAAAATACTCCCCCCTCCCCTTTTCCTTTCACATTTCTCTCTTGGAGTCATAATTTGATGACTCACCAAATTCTTCACAGCAGCCTTAACTCCCACAACTCTGTCCTACGCCTCTCATCACAAAGTTGCTCCTCGTGTTCTTCTCAAACTCTTTTGGTTGGCACCATAACCTCATTCTTTTTTATCTTCTAATCTACCTTGGACACAAGCTTTTCTCTTCCCCCATTCAGCTACTTAACCTCTCATTCCTCTCACAAGAGGCTTTTGTCCTTTATGATACAATCATGTTCCATTGAAAAGAAAAAGTGCTGGTTAAGCTCGGTCTCTATCATCCTCTCTCGTTTCTCCCTCTCTGTCCCCAAGGATTGCTTGGGGAGTACAGATTGCTGTCTGTCATCTGGTTCAGTTCTAGACCTTCTCCAAAATAGCATCTCGGCCTTCATTTCCTCTGAAACCACTCTTAACATAAACCCCGCTGAGCCCAAATCTCAGAGTCTTTATTTCACCTGCATTTTCCTTAGCCTGTGTGTCATCCACATTGACCTTAATGATCTTTTTCTTGAAAATTCATCCTTCCTTGGCTTCCATGCTTGGTAGTCACTGGCCTCCACCCAACACTTCAAGCAGCTCCTTTAACTTGTCTTTTGGAAGAATCAACATTTTCCTTCTTGAGCTTTCTTCAGTGATTCAATGGCATTCTGCTTTTGGTCTTGGTCCCTTCTCCTACTTCTTTGTGTCTGCCTAGAGGCCAGTTCATCCACAGTGCAAATTCAGTTATTGTTTGTCAGCCAATTACTTCTCTGCTCTGTCTCCTCTGTACATCATGAAAATTTATAGTAACTTTATGATACACTAATCAAGGAAATCTGCCATTAGTTCAAGCTCAACCTTACCAAATTTTACCCCCAAGCCATTCCTACTGCCACTCTCTATAGACAAAACCATCTTTCTGTCTGTCACTCTGACAAGTTCTTATGTTACCTTTGACCTTCTCTGCTAGAAGTCACAACCCAGCAATGTCTAAGTTTTGCAGATTCTTTCTGTAGCATGTCTGTGAAATACAGAATATACTACCATTCCAAACAGCTAAAGCGATTTCTAAGCTTCTGGTTTTTTTTATGATTGCAATGTCATTCTTAGAAAGCTCCTATGAATTTCATTTTCCAAATCATGATACCAGGTACAGATTTTCTGCTTTTTCTGGTGACAATGTTCATACTTGTAGGATATTCTCATAAACAGTTACAAAAGTACTTCATTAGCTTGCTTGAAATCTTTTATTACATTTCTTTTTTGCTATATTGCCTCCCACAAAACTGGACAGTAGTTAAATTCCTTTACTGCTAAGATTGCCTCTAACTTTCTAGCTTGTACAGGTTCTACCAGTAGTTCCCCAAGTAGTCATAAAGTATGTAGACAAGAATAATCTTTTTATTCCTTCTCTGCAGTGTCTTATGCAATGGGGTTTTGGTTCATGACAGTAGGTCCAGTGCATTGTACTAATATAAATTTGTTTGTTATTAATGAGGATAATAGTAAGATGTAAGGAGTTAAAAGGTTAATTTAGGAGTTGTTGTATTGTTCCTCTCTCCATCATGTTGCATGAGAGGTACAAATCCCCAATACTGGTGACAGTGGCTGCATGTGAGACATGGGCTAGAACCAGGCTAGAATATGGTCCTCTGATCTGATGCAAAAGGGGGTGTCTTACCAGGGCTTGAAAGAGAGAGATGAGTCCTCTAGCCCACATGAAAGACATGGAGTTCTTTGTCTTTTATGCCAATTTGAATGACCCGAATTTATCTGGGACACGGTGACACAAATCTGTATTCTGGAACTGTTCTTTGTCACCTGAGACATATGAGTATGCTACTGGTAGGAATGACTCCTTTCCCAAACAGGCTTTGGAAGTGTGATCCACGCTGTGTTCAACCATCTCAGGAGCACAGGTATCGCTTGGTATCACTTCGGCAGTGTCTGTGATCTCATTAAGCCCATGAACATAGGTATCTTGTTGACATCTGCGGAAACATGATGATTATCAACAAAATGTAGGGCCTGTTGTACACTGTATCACTTCAAACACAATAAGGTTATGAAGGCTTAATTACATAAGAAACAACATACATGTTTTGCAAGCTTGTAGAATGTCACTTGCAGAAGTTAAGCAAGATATAAGAGTTTCCGAAGTTTCTATTATAGTTTTATTTCCAACAGTATTCTTTGACAAACTAAATAAATTACTGCATGTATTGGACCTCTGAGGCTTGGGGCAAAGAATGGAAAAATTATTTACAAAAGCTTGAAAATATTTAATCACTGGAGGCAGGGGGCAACTGTGTTTTAATTAGCAGTTCCTCAGGCCATTGGCTGGCTGGAGGCTTTCTCAAACAACCACACAAACGCACTGAATAGCTGTTTGCCAGCCTTAGGGTCAGGCCTGAGATGAAACAGATAAGATAATTGGCTCTAATGAAATCCAGAAGGCCTTGGCTTTCTTGTTTGAGCTTGGATTTGAAAAGTGCGTGTGGAAGTGAGGCTTAATTCAAACCAGTCCTGAACTAGGCCCGTTTTTCAGTGACTTTGATATTGTTTGAAGTTCTGAAAGTGTTCGCCACACCACTAGCCTGCTGGGCTGGGCCTCCCCGGTCACCTTAATTACTGAGCTTTATTGCTGACTTTACTACACAGGAAAGGAGCCATTATATGTTCCATCAACATCAGCTCTCCTCAGATTGGAGGAAAGGGCAGGGTGAAAGGCCACTGTAGGAAGGCAAAAACTTCACTTTGAGGTAGTCAGATCATTTACCCGTGTTAAATTTCACTGTGCTATGCGTGTACATTCCTCACAACACAGAAGCCCAATTTCCATTTTTTTTTTAGCAAGTGATTACTTTTCAAAACATTTTGTTTGTGTATGATTAGCAGAAGGGACATTTATTCTTAGAGGTGGAAAGAAGGCAAATCGTAACAAACGCCTAATTAATCATCACAGGGGAAAGAAATCTAGTTAAAATCTGTAATAAAGAGAAATTGTTCTTAATGCTTCTTTGAAGTGGGAATAAGTGAGGAAACCCCTATGGTGTGTTTGCAGACCTGACACCCTACAGAACTGACTCCTTAGAGCCAGCCTGATATCTTGAGGGTAACTTGTAACGTGCTCTCCAAAAACAGAAAGGCTCCTGTGAAATACTGTAAGGGCAAGCAACACTTGAGGTATTTTAGCAATGTTAGTTGTGAGTTATTCTCTTCAGGATAATTACTTTCAGAGTTTGGTCCTAATCTCTTTAGCTGCTCCAGCTGGTGGTGCTGCTGGAAAAAAAAGAAGCTGAACTTGTGTGCAGGAATGGGTTTTCAGATCTAGAGTCTCTATAGCAGAAGAGATGTCTCTCCAGCTTCAGGATCCAGTGTCTGGGGCCACCAAGGTCCCTGGGAAGACTGCTGTCAGGAAACCTGGGACAGATCCTGCAAGTGCTTAGACGTGTGGCTGAATATATTTACATGTTAACTCATTATTAAGTCAGTCAGGCTACTAGCCTGAGTAAAGTTACACACATGCATTATGTTTGCGGGATTGGGCCTCCTGAGACTAATGAAAGTGTGTAATATTGGCCAGTTTGGGCAAGATCCCATATTACCAACACTAGCACATAATAAAAGAAATATTGATGAATATTACTTTCTAGTGAGACCGAAACTGTGAAGTTCAGATCAAGATACACAAACATTTTTTCCATGAGCTCAGGAGGAAAATTAGAAAGGACTTAAAAATCAGTTCTGTTGCTCTCTACTCTGTGAGCATTTTATTTTGTTTTTTAGTTCCTTTGTGTTTTGCTTTTTTTCATGGAGCTAATATTTCTGTTTTTCTTAAAAGCTTGAAAATGTCTTGGATTTCTTCATAAAAATTAGAAATGTCACAAAGATACATTCTGCAGAGTATTCAGCCCTTTCCTTAAGGCAACCCTGTTTCACAAAGAAGGCTTCTGTAATTCAAGATAGTTCCACCTTATGTAATTTTATAAATAATATATATGCTATAATGCAAATTTTATGTTGTATAGCTGAAGATTTTTTTAACACAAGGGACTCCTATTTAAGAAGCCTGAAGGCTTCTTGTTTTTCTTTCCTTTTATATGGCCTGTCATATTAACATGTTTTATGTTAGTAGAATGGCAAATTGGTTATACGCTTTAAAGAGAAGCAGCAGGTTTTAATATTTTTATCAATATTTTGTGAAATTTTAACCTGTTAAACTCATAGCCAGTATTACAGGGAGCTGGTTATATCTTAATGCATATTTTATTCGCACTAATGAATCTCTCTCTAAGCTGAGAAAATGTCTTTTGAAATCATCATAATTCATTACAATTATCAGAAAACAATGATTTCCCTTCTAATACAAAAGGTTGTTTTGTGAGAAAATAGCAATGTAGGTGTCATAGCGTGAGAGTTCCTATATGCAATATTTCCAGATGGGCAGATGTTCTGCTTTTTATTAAATAGAAGATTTTGTTTGCTCTCATTTTTTATAACTAAATAACAAGACACGAACTTCCTTTTTGTACCATGCTTCCTAAGAGGTAGTTTGGGCTATCAATGTTGTAAATCATATTCCTTATCTGACTGTACTTTCAGTTACATTCACGTTTTGTAGAGGCTAATGTAATTTAGATGACCATATATGATGATATAATAATTATAGTATATCGGAAAAGATTTATTGATTAGAAGAAGTGAGATTATATAATCTATTAGTGATTTAATTCATACCTTGCACATATGCCTAATGATCTCTTCAACAGAAGGAATAGGATTACAAAATCTACTGGTGATTTAATTTGACCTTTCACATCTGTCTACAAACTTTATGGAGTAAAGTTAAGCTTAGGTGGGTGGTGTAAGTCAAGCGAGGGATAGTGACTGAGGAAGCATTTTATTGCAGGAAAAAATTCCCTGGATGCTTAAACCACTTATTTCCAAGATTTCCAACAATGTTTTTAAGGTAGTACAACGCTTATTACTAAAAAGTGTCCTTTTTATATGTGGGGACCTGAGGGCTACACAGTTTCATAATTTCCACCTTACTTAAAATTGTTTGTAAATCTGCAATTTAATAAAAGAAAATCTAACAAAAATATTCATAAAGTAGCCATTATATGATGTAATGGTGTTGTGTTGTGTATTTTCAAAACACTACAGAGACCACACAGCAAATCACTGGCTGAGCCAAGAAAAAATGTTGGACTTCATTACTTTCACTAATTCTTTGAAATTCCTGCATCTTTAAAATGACAGACCTAAAAAATGACCAGTAGTTGTCATCTTTCTATGTCTGCTCTCCTGCTAAAATTTTCAGTAGAAAAGCCATCTGCTCTCCTGTTAAAATTTGAAAGTAGATTTTGATTCTGCTTTTTGTTATTCTTCCTTTGTATCATTTTAGAATGTGTACAGAAGAGGTAAATTGAACCAATTGGGTTCAGTAAGCCACTTTTAGATGCAGTGACCAAGACATGTGTTTTGGCAGCACTGCATTCTGTTCTTCATTACATATTTTTTTTACACTCTTTGATAACAAGAGGCTAACTGGAAGATAAATGTCATAAAGAACATTTAATGCAATGCTGGATGCTTTACCTGTTTATATATAGATTGCTTTCAGGCATCCTTTACCCTGGTAAAGAATAGTGAAAGAGTTAATACAGACATTACCTACCTAAGGTATATACACGTGGTTTTTCGGTTGTGACTTTTCATTGCTGTACCAGTAACAACAGTGGGAATAATTCACTGCAGAGAATTTTCACAGACGATGCCATAGGTATGTAATTTGTTTGACTGAGGAATTCAACTGGGATACATTTCTCATATCATGGCATATGTTCTATTCTTATGGATTTGTGTGATGTGGGAGATCAAAGGACTGTACTTTTGTTTCCGTGACTACAATAAACTTGAAAAGAATGAAAGGGAATAATGGTGAATATCATGTAAAACAAATGGAGGAAATTTGGCGAATTTGGAGAAAAGAACAATTAGAGAAAAAATGAGGATAACATGCTTCTTTATTGTTCTTGGTTGTAGTGTAAAGTCTTGCACCTGCTTGTTAACAAGGTCAGATTTAGAATTAAGAAAAAACAGGGAGTGTTTTTAGTTGCATATTTTCTCCTAATAGCTCTGTTTCCTTAATTTAATTCATATGTACAGTATTCCGAAATAACTGCAGTGATTGATAGTGTTGTAATAAAACACAGGAAAATACACACAACTTCTGTGCTTCTTTAAAAATTTAAAAGACTTCCCATTGTATTATATTTATTATTGTGCTTAAAACGTTTTTAGCACATTTAGTGAAGTTCTATTCTAACTGTAACATGAAGCATTACTTTGAATTTGCAGTCAATCCTATCTTAGATGTCTTAAAAAAGGACTAATATTTCACACATTTTAAGTTAAAAAACAAGTAGTTTTTTATTTAATGGAAGCCATTGTGTAACTGAAGTTCCATACTATTTGTGGCATATTAGGTTGTGTAAGGATTATGGAATTAACAAAGTGTTAAGTCCTATATTGCCCCCACTGCTTATGAATACTATTATTTTTAGTAAAGTACAGATAATTATCGTTGTAAGTTATTATAACAGTATTAGCTGCCCAGATCAGACTATGATTTTTGTGCTGAAAAAGCAGCAATGTACAAGCCATTGGAGTAAACAGAAGGTTCAGCCTGCTGTGTAGAAACAATTTGTATTAGTACCCTAAAGGAAAATGTGGAAAGCAGACATACGTTTTCAGATCTTAGTTGAAAAATTTGATTATACAGATGTGATTCACTTGCTTATGTCCTTTATGCTTTGAACATGAAGAGAGATGACTTTATATTGATAAAAAGAAGACTGAGTTCCTCCGCTCTCTATTCAGGAGACCTTCTCTGCCCCAGTACCTTAAGATGGGATGGAGACTAACATTAATGTGATGCTTCCTAGAATGGTTTCTCTGCTAGAGCTTTTAGCTTGATTTACTCAATAATGTCGAAGAAGTTGTGATTTTTGTCTTCTTATTTCACATTACATTATTGTTAAAAACTGGCATATAACCAGAGGCGAATTCACGGTCAAATTCAGAAATCCAGCCATGTCCCTGCAATGTAAGTGTCTGCGTGTGAGCAAGATGTCTCAGTTCCCACTGTGGAGCTCTGGGTAACACAGTCAGCTGAATTGAGAGCTGTGTGGTTCACCCTTAAGCAGGGATGTACATTGGTTGTTTGAATAACTTTCTAGACTTTACTGCTTATACTGACTAGGACCTCGATTCAGTTCTTAAAAACATACAAGTTCAGTGCCGCATGAGATGCACCAGAGGAGCTGAGGTTTACTGCTGCGGCTGACAGCTATAGCACACGATATCTGGGAGATTGTGCCCTTTTAGAGACTGAACAGGTGGCCAGGATGGGTCCCCCTGCACCCAAAAAGCTGCTGGATATCTTCACACAGGTAAATTGACTGAATCCTCTGTGTCCATGAAATATAACGAGAGTTTAGATCCTCAGCTATAGACTCCTACAGTATACGGCTAGGTGTCTGCATCTGCATTTGGATGCCATTCCTAGTTAAACTAATCTCTATTCTAGGTAATGGTTATTTACATATGTCTGGGAAAATTCAGTTAACCATGATTTCATTCATATATGGTTAGGGATATTGTTCTAAGCCAGTGTTTTACTGTATGCCTATACTTCTATACCTGCAAAGAAAGTGTCGATATGTTCAATACAGCTTTAAGCTACTTGTGACATTCCTGAAGAAGTGATTATCATGAACCACCCCTGCTAATTGGTTTTGTCTTTACTGCACAGTGTCAAAATGTAAACACACACACTAGTAGTTTATGTCTGTCTCCGAGCTAATTGTTCAGGCTGGAAGAAGCTTTAAAGGGGCTAATACACTGTGCTGAGATAAATGACCTTTTCTTAGCAATATGAAGTAACCTGTACAAAAGCAAGTCCTGTGGCAAAAGTTTTTCATCATCCACGCTGACTCATTTTAAAGCTAGCACAGACATCTTTGCATCTCACTGCAATGTGCAGTGTAGTCATATTCCTAGGCAAGGTGTACACTTCAGTTTATTGATGAAGTAAGTGGGAGGTTTGCCACTTCGGTTGTACACTTTTGTTACATCCTTGTACTGCACCTTCTGTAGCCAATATTGTTGGCTGCACTTAGATCAAAATACATGAGAACAATAATGTGGGATGAGGTTGTGTTTTAGTCAGGTTGTACTGTATACTCCTGAAGGGACTACCTCTCAGCAGTGACCCTTTCCAGAAATTTAGAGCTGATAATATTTATGAGAGTTCAGAGCAGTTGAAACGTTGGCTAGAGGTCTTTTAAATGGCTGAATTTCAACACATTCCCTAAGGACCTGAGATGGAGGTCATTTAAGACCTGTCAGAGGAAGATCATGCCTTAATTGTACTTCATTGTACCGTAAAAAATGAGACCTCTCCACTAGATTTAAGAGCTTGTGGTATTGTGATGTGTGTGAAATCTTAGGGGAACTCATCTGGGATCTTACAGTGTGTATGAAATAAGCTTGTGTCACTAACAAAGGTAGAAGTAGTCACATAAATGTGATGGCTTCTGTAATTGATCTTTTCTAAAAGTATCTCCAGCTTGACAGGGAGCATCTTTTCAGTATGATTTATTCTGTAATACAGTACACTCCAGTGGCTGCCTTCCAAAAATGCTGTCTTGAATATCTGCTTATAAATAGACCAGCTCCAAATCACTCAAGTTCATGACTCCAGCATTTTATTGAAAGATAAATACTGTTTTGGCTGTGGCACAGATGCCAACTTTCAGAATAAATCCTCTCTGAAAGCGTGAAGGACTAGTTACCTCTTTCAGTAGTGACCCTTACTCTGACAGGGCTCCATGTTAGCACCTCGGCTTTAAAAATTTTCATAGTCTTTACAAAAAAGTACGATATATCATGGAGTGTGGAATGACATGGAATAACACTGTAACATTTATTCTATAAAATCCAAACCAGCCAACTTCTGTCACTTGCCTTTTTGCCATTCTGTGGAGAACAGTGCTGTCAACAGAGGGATGATCCTTTCTCCAGTCTCTGTTTCAAACCTTTCGGAGTTTTCACAATCATAGAAAAAAAATTAGAGACTCTGTAATTAAGGTGACATACAAGATACTTCTCTAAATCTCATTTGTAACCTCTGGAAAGTTGTAGAAGTCTCTGGAGTTTCCAGAGGTTTCCTCCACCACAGAGCACTAATTTGTGGTGATTTTCCTCCTCCACTGACACTGGGAAGACCAAGAACATTGCTACTTGTCCCTCCAGTACTTGAAAATATCCCCTTGGACAGCAGGAGGAGAAGGGCAGAGTTTGAGGAATGAAAGCTTTGACTGATACAGAGCTCTGCTGGCACAAAGGCAGAGGTGGTAAGTCTCTGCAGGTAAATAGGGCTTTCCTACTCCAGGGGTGGTTACTTGGAGGAGGTGCCTTTTGCTGTAAATGGGGGTTGTCCCAGGGAAATGGGACACATAACACAGCTGGACTTCACTGATGCTGGTAGTTCAGTTAAGTGTCCAGCCAGTGTTCCCACGTCTGAGATATAGAAATGCATAGGTAATTCTGTGATTTATGCACAAATGCACCCTTTAAATGATGGATCTGATGCTGAGGTGATGACCTTGTCTAAGTCCCTTTGGTGTTGCATCTCTGGACTTCTGTCACAGGGAACTGCACTGGAAAGATCACAAGGTAAAGTGCACAGACATGAGAAACAAGTGAAGGCCCCAGGAGTGAGACCATGTGCACACTTCTGGGAGGTCAGTAATTTACTGTACAGTTTTGAACATTTGTGAAGAGTTGTTCTTTATTAAGAAAGAAAAAAATAGTTTCAAGCTGGAAGTTTCTGACTGAATTCCATTTAACGATTCATGATTACCCCTAATCATCAGTGGCTAGATTACAGCTTTAGGACAGGGAGTTGTGACATCTGTGGTATCACGAAAGTAGCTGTAAAGTGTTGTCTGCCCTGTTAAGCCATTTTCAGTGACAGAATAATATATACATTTGGGTCCTGATCCTAAATGGTTTTAAATGTATGTCTATCTTTTTTTTTTTAATTTGAGATACTAAAATTTTTGCTTGTATCACAATATCATTATTAAATTAATTATATTAACATTAAAAATAACACATTCCTCAATGTTCTTCAACAGATACAATAACGTGAAACAATAAAACATTTATAGCTTCCCTTCAGAGATTATTAAAGTACGTACCATGATACTATGCTAACCTGTGTGCAGGTAGGACATTAGGGAGTTACACTTTTCTATGAAAAAAGTACAAATGGGTCGTGTAGAAATTAATACTTTCAGGAATAAGAACACAATGTACCTTACCCAACATTCAGAAAAGTAGCATACTCAGGTCAATGAAGACATCTAGGATTGTCTTAACAAGTAAATAAGAAAAAAGAAGTTAAAGTTTGCGGGTCAAAAAAAGAAGATAAAATGGCCAGCATCTCTCAGAATGGAGCGCCTAGGTCTCATGCATTCTCTACCTCTGTGAGATAATTGGAAAGTAAAGGAGAAAACAGAGGGCTGGACTAATAGTAATGAGCAAGCAGATGAGAGAAAACAGAGTAGAAAGAGAATGTAGATGAGACAGAGAAGAGGAAAAGATGAGAGAAAACAGATGGAAGACAAAAAGCCAATGAAGTGAGAGAGACAAGGATATAATGATTTACACAAGACATGGTGGAACTAGTCTGGGTAAAATAAAAGAAGAAACTTATACCCTCAGTCCAACTTCAGAATAAAACAAATCTTTAACAGGATTTTAAAAAGGTTAAGGCAAAACTTTGTGAATCTTTTCATCCTGGAATTAGAAACAGAGATTCTATAACAGAATATTCCGATAGTATTGGTGACCTTGCATAGATAAGATTGAAATAAACATCAAAACATTTATAAGTTTATATGAACCAAACTTCAACCCCCTTGAGGTCTATTCTTTGCTAATATATACTTCCTTTTAAAGCTGTACAGAACCTAAAATTGAATGTATGGATAACAAGATAAACAAACCCCATTTTTTTAACTGGTGTCCTAGAACACCATTTTTTCTCACCATAGCCTGGTCTAATAATAATCTTAATTTCCTTAATAATAAACAATCATTTACATTTATATGGGATTGTGAATTAAAAAAAAAAAATCTATCTGAACTTTTTAACTTATGGAAAGAGAATGTAGGAACTTTTAAAGAAAGCACGTCTGAAGGAATTGCTTATCAGAATTTGGCTTCACTTGCAATTAGAAATAGAGCCAAATTGGAAGATGCTTGTGTACCCTGTAGCTGTTGAAACAACATATGCCTTTTTCCATTTTAAATGCTTTTTATCTGTATGGTATCTGCATGAAGTATAGTAATACTTAGTATTCTAGAACTGCAGCAGCTTCTTTAAGCCATTCTTGAGCTGTATTCACCAATAGTTAGCAATCCCACCAAAAGGAGTTCTTAGATTACAAACTAGAGTACTTCTCATTTGTTGGTTTAATCACTGATTTTAATTTTATTTTTTTCCATGATCAGGTCAGAGTTCTCCTTTAGTGATTCAATGGAATTTAAAAAGAATGGAGCAGAGCCAGAGGGAAGATGAAAATATCAGCCTTGGCAGGATCAGCTTATTTTTAAGTACTCTCTGCTCTTTGATACTCCTCGTCTCTATCATTGCTTTTTTTGGTGAAGAAAGCAGTGCAACGAGGTGGTGGGAAGCTGACTTGCTCTGTGTTGTAGCAAGCAAGACTACCAATTCTCATTCCACAGTGAGGTCTCTTCAAAGATAACTATTTCCTTCCGGACTGGATTTTCACTTGGACTGACAGGTTGCCAGGATTCCCAGTGTCAGGGCACCAGTTGCTGTTTGAGATCGGAATTATATTTCAATAATTACAATTTAAAAGATCAGATTTTTACTAGAATTCAAGGTATAGAATAAAATAAAGAATTTCTTAACTATTTAAAGGCTATGACATGAAATTTAAAATTAGGGCATATTTGTGCTACTGCAATGACATTTTAAAGCTATATGGGTAAATAATATAAAAATATAAATCATTCATTTGGCACTAGATAAGAAAATTTATTGCAAACTACTTGATTAGCAATGTCTGTCAAGCCTGTAGAGATGGATAAGAAAAAGACATGAGTTGCCCAATAGATGAGAAGAAAAAAACCAAATTTTAAATATTATTCAATTAATTTGCTATAAATTCACAAAATTCAGAAAGTGTTGAAATCAGGACTGCAAAATCAAAATCAACTTGGATGACTATGTAGACAGCTCTTCTGTAGTTATCCTTAACATTATACTAATTTAGGGTTCTGTATTTTCTTCCAAAGACTGAATTATCTTACAGAAAAACAGTACAAATATTACAGATTTTAATAAGTAATTTTTTCCTTAGCTGCTCATGCTGAAGGACTGACAAATTCTTTTTGCTTAGGTGCCAAGAGTCTTCTAACCTTTCTTGAAGGGGCCACAACTTAAAAATCTATTGGATCACCTCCCATGTATTAGCAATGATAAAAACTTCTTCCTATTCACTATAATTGCACAACTCCTTATGACAGGTTTGGCATTCTATGTTGGAAGAGTAATTTTAACACAGAGTAGATGGGAAGAGTGTGCCAAATTTCTCAGCTGGTGTAAAATTCCTTACTTGAAGAACTCACAGCAAAAAGATCTTTGCAGGGTTTTGGGGACTGTTGGTAATCCAAAGATAACAGCATGAAAAGTGCTGCTTTTGAACTAGTCTTTTGCACAGTTTACAAGCCCTGTTAGCAATTTTAAGCAAGGAATTTAAAATGACAAAAGGATTTCATAAATAAATGGTAACTTATTTGCTGTAAGCACACTAAAGCTGATTAAAGTCAAATCCTTAGGAGAGAAATGATTATGAACTCCTGAAGGGGCCTGTGAAATAGTTGGAAAATGAATGTTTTATCAAATATATTTTGGCTTCAACAAAAGTTCAAGTTTTTGGACAGAGGGAAGATTATGGATTACATGATACCTAGATACTGTGTCATCCAGATATCAAAACTGGAAGAGCTTTTTTTAGTTCTCCCAATGAAGTTGATTTGAGTGTACATTTGACTTACATTTATGACAATGTTTTCTGAAATTTCACAGTTCTTCTACTGATGTGTCCAATCTAAGTTATTATATTATTTTGACTGTCACTCTGAGAGATAAGTGCAACAAAAATAAAGCTAGAAGTGGAAGTCACGCTTAGGGATGTTTTTGTTGCTAGTTTCAACATTGTAAATTGAGACAGACAGACATTGAAAAAGGAACTATGTGATTCAGTTCATTCTTACATTTTCTTGAAATTATAATCAATCTTAGTTTCCAAGGCAACTGACTACATGAAGATGGACCAGCCAATAATGGGAAACAGCTTTCTTTTTTATTACTGTAACATATGGTAGAAAAAGTCTTTTTTGTTTCATGCTGTTGAGGAGACTATCCAATTTATCACTCCGAATAGGATCCAAAAATGATTAAAAGAGGTGTGAGCTGTTCAGTTTTGTAGCAGAAGTGCAGAGACATAGGTTCATGGGGGAAAAGCAAATTCAGAAACATGAAAATGTAATTTTTAGATGCTCTTCAGCTAAATCCAAAACTTCACCTTGATATCTCCTCTGACCTTCTTCAGGGGTCCTGGCAACATAAGGAGTTGGTGCAAATGATTGTATTGGCAAATGGATTAGCATTGTATCAGTATGACTCTCTTGGGGTGAGCGGAATTGCCTTCCTGCTGTAAGATGCCTGGCACAAATAAAAGGCTTCTTCCATGTGCACCACTGAAAGAGTTATGATTGAGCTAGGACCACAAGACTTTCTACATTGCTTTTGCAGACGTCAGATAAAATCTATTAGGAGAAACATTTGCTCCGTGAAGTCAAGGGAAGCTTAGGTAAAATATTAAATCACATCACAGTATATCTACATTTTCATGTTTTGTTTCTTGGGCTGAGATTTCAAGTGCTTTACTGGTCACTGTTCCCTCCTTGTTAAAAAAAAAAAAAGCTGTGAAACATTTATACAGGAGTCATGCTATTCCTGAATTCCGCGGAGTTATCTTTAGTCCTTATTTTTCAGAGCTCTTTGGTTTTCCTTTTTTCCTTCTCCTTCCAGATGTGCTTAAGAAAACATTTTGTTTCCCTCATTGTGTCTCTGAATGGGAATATATCCTTTTATTTTTTGTTTGTTTCTCTGTAGCTGATACAATACCATTCTGTTTCAGATATTGTGTTAACGCAGATTCCTTTGCTACTTTTGCATTTTATTAAACTCCCTATTTGCGACAGTGATTCCTTAATAAATAAAGCTCTTCCCTATCTGAAAATGCTCCCCTTTGAATTTCAGGTATAAAACCCTGGTTTTCGCATACTACTGACATCCAAAACAAAATTCCTACTGTCCTCAACATGTCATATTTGGCTTCATATTTGCCTAAGCCTTAGTTCCCTCCAGTCCTTTCTTTGACTTCACTCTTTAAGTTGTATGTGTAACTCTCTTGCAGGAGAGTGTTTCGTATTTTAAATCATTAGCCTACTTGATGTTACTCCATGAACAAGTCTGGTACTTTGTGAGCTGAGTCCTTCTAGTCATGTTCAATTCAGTTAATTTGTAAGCGCTGACAACCAATTTTCTCTGGTTTTGGAGTCTATCATATTTCCTCTATTTTTTTGAGCAAAACGAGTGTAAGGGAAGAGAGGGGGTAGGATAACATAAAAGAGACAGGATTCCTCTAAACTACCCAGAGCCAACACCAGATCGCATTTCTAACCAAACAGTAGCTGAAACTGCACCAGGAAAAGTTGTAGTTTCTAACACTATGTGGTGCCTAGGGATTAGAGCTTTAGTGTGAGGGTCCCCCTGCTCCCACAAATATCTTCTCTCTTTCTCTTTGAGAATTTTGTGAGGGGGGTGGGAGGAGCAGGGATTGAGAAGTGCTTTTCTGGGTTACCTTACATTATCTGTAAATATTTCCTCTAAACCCCTACTAAAATTATATCAGTATGGGTTCCATTAAGTGGCATTCAATTTAGGTAAAGCAAGATGACTTGTTGTTTCTCTATGGTATAAGGGATGCTGCATTTTTGGCTATCAGAGAGAAGCCCAGCTGGTCTGTTTAAATACACGCTAGAGTAATGGGATGGTCTAAAGTGGTCCCAGTTCCAACGGCAAAGTTCTGCCAAGCACGAGACAAACAAATAGGCCTGTATTTACTAATACAGTAATGTTTGATACTGTTGCTGTCTGTAGCATCAATATCTTCCTGCTTTGGATCACAGACACTTCCTGTTGGTTAATTTGGTCTGGGTGTAGGAAAATTCCCTATGTTTCTTTTCTACCAGCGTATGTTGTTCCTCAACAAAAAAACAAGAGGAAGTGGCATGTCTGTATCTTCCTTCTGAAAGAACATTTCCTAAGAGCTGAAAAATAAGATTAGACATATGAACAATTTTCTGAATAAATTACTTCAGAGGAATAGTGACAACATAATATATAATAAAATCATACTGGCTAACGAGACACTCGTGAAATTTCTGTTTAATGGTAAGACAGAAAACCACACACGCAGAAAATACCTTTAGTAGTTATGAGTGTATTGAAAGAAATACAAGACAAAGCAAGAAAACATTTGCAAGGGAGAATATGTAGAAACTTCTGAGGAAAAATTAAGACAACTTCATGTACTTTGTGTTCACAACTATGTTGATGAATAGAGCATGTAAAAAATTATGCTTTTGCAAATGGCCATGATCTTGATGAATAATTTGATTTCTAGAAAATGTTTGTTTTCTTTTCATTTAAAAAGAAAAAAAAAAACAAACCCTTTCTGGGCAAAATGCTCTTTTCAGAAATTTAGCAAATTTTGTGGTAAAAGTATTTTTTCCAAGAGATTTCTGTATCTTTTATCCACTCAACCTATTATTCCCATGAAAAAATGCAACCCCTCCAATTCATCTCCCCAGGCATTTTTTAATAAGATTTACTCTCCCTTCTTCCCCACATCTCACTTTTGCAAGAATTGAAAGGTACTTTAAACTTCTCTAGTAATCACTTCAGTGGTGACATAAGCAGATTGTTAACATTGCAAACTGAGCTGTTGAACAATCAATAGCAGTAAATTTTAAGTAGTGTATTTTCCTCATTCCTGCTCTTTCTCAAACTGTATGCTATATGCCCAAATTGGAAAGCTTTTCTAAAGTTTTTTCAAGAAGGAGGAAGGTAGAATTTGGACCTAGAGACAAACTTAATACTCCAGAGGACTCCTCTTTTTAATTTGTTCAGAACACCGCCATTTTCTTCTTCTCCCCAATTCCACCATTCCAGTGGAGTGTAAATAAAATAGGTACTACTCTACTTTATCTTGTACTGTTCTTAGATTGCTAGGTAATTTTAAAAGTGTCAAGTACTCTAAAAAGAGGCTGAAAGGTAGAATATGTTCAAAATAATATACTTTTTCATAGACATACCAAATTCCTCAGACAAGATACCATGCTGCCATTCATTTTGTGAATGCTATAAATGCAACACATTTTGGCAGGTTTTTCCTCTGTATTTATCTATTTCTGATATTATAACACTTGCTTTTGTCTTCTTAGGAGCAGTGCTATTACTATGTAATAAGATTTACTGGAAGCAGTGAACTGTTTTAGCAGTATTATTAGTTTATTATGTTAACATTTTGGGCCAAGTCCGCTGACTTTTATGATAAAATACTATTGAAAAAAATTACTTAGTGGAAAGGAAAAACTGGTAATTATTTTGTTACAGAAAATACTGTAGCGTACTCAGGCTTGATAGAAAATGAGCAAGTTCTCTAAGCAGCTATGCAAATTGTAAAATAGAAAACTTAAAATACCACCAAATGTTATTACTATATTTAGGGCAGAAAAGCTTCTAAAGATCTTCCCCCCCCATAAAATAAAGTAATAACAAGATATGGGGACTGGATCGATTTTTCTGATAGGAACAAGTGACACCACGAAAAATAAATGTTTTCATAAATAATTCTTGAGGGTAAAATGTGTGTATACATGTGTCAGTACCATTTCCCATACGTGTTAGAATGGGTCTGATAGAAAAATAATTCACTTAAAATGGTGGGATTCCATATTTATTGCATTTTACTTTCTCAGTGTTGGTGATACTATTTTAAGTCATGCTGTGTTTTATTTTAAGCCCCATCTTTGCAAATTAAACCTCTCTTTCCTCCTTCTCATATATCATCTTCACTTGTATAGTTCTTGGAAGCCATATCAGTCCTTTAGCTACCAGCTGGAACTTAGTAAATAAGTTTTATTTACGTTACACAAGATGGCATGGTACCAACCAGCTTTATTTGAGATCTCAAAAAATAGATAAAAGGTAAAAAGATAGTAAATTTTTCTTTCATCATGCCAGTGCTTCCACAAATAAAACTCTAAAAAGACAGAGGAACATTTAATAGAAAATGTAGATTTTTTTACTCGGTCACTTTTCAGGGTAAAAGTGTCCTGTAAGGAGATATCCTCCTACTGCATGTGCTATCTTGGCCTATATTTCCATAGAAAGCTTTACATTTGCCTACTGGACAGCTGGAAGTCTTTGATCCTTCCAAGGTAACCTCTTCTTTTAACGTGTAATCATTTGAGAGATAATTAGACTGATTTACCATAATTTTTAGCCAATTCCTTTACGTAATAACACTGAACTTTGAATTCTATTCAGTTCTGAATATGGATGTGAATGTACATTGTGTGTGTGTGTATACATTTGCCCATGTTTCTAGAAGTTGGATAATTTAATTTGACAACACTATTAATTTTTAAGTGAATTCTGAAAACCACAAAGTCATATTTTTCTCATACTTTGCCTGTTTAAGTTTTTCTGTTTCTTTTTCTATAGATCAAATGTAGAAGAGTCCTTATAATTACATTGAAACCATCTTTCTAAATAATAATAAAAACTGAAGGATCAGCAGATATTGTAGTCAATATTTCTTATGTTTTTTGAGTGCTTAAGATGTTGCAATTCCAGCTGTAATAGAATTCAGGAAACTTGCATGCAGGATGCCAAAATAATTATCCATTTAAAAAGGAACCCACAAATTATAGTCTTAGGCTCTGAAAATGTCTTCAAAAGCCAAAAAAAAAAAAAAAAGCAAAGCTGTTGGTGCTCCTAAAACTTTTCATTCAGCGGCACTTTGATACTTCTACAACTATAACATTTGAAATTACAAATTTGGGTGCATCTCTGGGAGACCTTGACACTTTAAACACTTTGGCATGTGCTTAAATTTAATACCATGTGTAAATCCCAGTGAAATGACCCGTGATTTACAGTAGTGAGGATTTTGTATGGATGTGGTACCTTTTGCCCCTTGAAGAATAAAGAAAAATATATTTGGTATCTCCAGAAAGCAAATAAGGTTACTATAAAACAAAAGTAGCGACCGGAATATTGACTGTGCTTATAAAAAATAAAGAAGAAATAAAATTATAAAAATAAAATTATAAAAAGAAAACCTGTAAAGAAAATTTATAAAAAGAAAGGCTATAAACATAAAACTTACAGAAAAAAACATAACTTAGAAACTCATGATGAATTCTGCAGGATTTAGGAATACCTTGGAGGTTAAGTCCAGGACAAAGCTGATGGTCGGATCAGCAAGGAGTTTTGGGGTGAACTTGGTGAACTTGGGCTGACAGTAGAACTGTCATAAAGAAATGGCATGAATGTAACCCAAAATTTTAGTGAGAGACAATAGTATAAACTCAATTAATACAGAGGAAAAAAAATAATCCAATAGTTGTACAGAAATGTTTTACTGGTTTCTGTGAGGATAGACATTACTTGATATTGTGTTACATTAAAACATATGTGCAAACAACACATAAAAATAATAGCTACCATAAGTTCCACATACCTTTTGGGGCAATCTTTTAAATATTTTCTGTTCTATTCATATCAGGGTGCATTCAACAACATACTTAAACTTGTGTAATTTTAAGGTAGGACAACACAGCGATTGTGTAGAACAATATTTTATTTGCAGGATATGAAACTAAGAAACTGTAGGTAGACATTCTCTGGAACAAAAGACTGGATCTCCATTTGGTGACAAACCCCCCACTCTAATAGCACTAATGCATTGTATGTATATTTTTTGCAAAATACAAGTCTGGTATCACTGAATAAATGACAGTGTTTTATAGTGTTTTCTACCAGTTGAAGTAGCGGACTTAGAGTCTTCTGCATTTTCATTCGAGGTTTTTCCAGGGACAACTAAGTAATTTATTCAAGTCTTTTACCAGCTTTTAGTTTTAGCTGATTCATCTGTGAAGTGGGTACAAAAAATGCTTGCTTTAGAGGACTGCGATCAGAAACAGCTATACTGATTTATACCAGCTGAAGATATGAGCCTTTCCATTTATTAATGTTCTGAAAGTACTTTGCGATCACTGGATGAAAACACTGGAGGATTTTAGGGAAAGCGCAAATAATTTATGTTACTAAGCCATTCCAATCTGCAGTTTTAGAACAGTGTGGATTTTTTTTCTTGGTTACATAAATTACTGTCCTGGGCTGGTATTCCTGCTCATTTCCTTCTTAAATTACTAAGACAGCAAAAGAATTGAAGATATTTGCATCAGTTTAACTTTCTTTGGAGATTTCCAGCTCTGTGTGATGGTACTTGCAGAGTCATTTCTGGGCTGGGTACTTCTCTGCAATCTCTTCTGGGAGAACAAATGTTTGGGAGCATCCTAACCATGTGCTTTAAATATACAAAAATAGAGTGGAAGAATAAAAGGAACAGAGTCCCTTGGTAGAATCTCTTTAATGTCTTGCATCTGATGTTCAGATTGGTGGGGAGGGGAGGATCACATGCCTGATGTTTTCTCTAGGACTACACCCAACTGGAAGCCATCCCTTGGCTTCTCTGCAGACAGCAGCATACCCGAATGGAACATATTAATTCTTTGGGGAAATCTCCTTGGTGGGACAAAAAGGAATCTTTTCAGCTTCCCAGACACACGCTCTGTTCCCAGTACCATCAGACTTAAAGGAGGATCTGCACTACCTTGGGCTGGAGGACACAGCTTCATTGTAACTACAAGGTTTAGCGTAGATAAATAACTCCTGTGATACAGCTGCTCAAGCTTTCAGGCTTTGACATGTTTATTAATGAAAATGTGAGAGAAAAGAAAGAAACAGTCAGCCAAGCAAGATGCCCCTGTAACTCTGCTGTCATCATTAGGTGAATACGATATGCCAAATATTTATGCTTCTATATCATTCAGGATCACAGAAAATAAATATCTCTTTTACGTGTTTTATTTTCTTTGGAGAAGGGAGTAGAGGAGAGTGTGAGTCATACTGGAAGAATAAAATTCACTTCTCTTCTGACAAAACCTACTCATTTAATCAGAGAAGGATCCTAGCATTAAATTCTGTCTGCTGATAACCCCTGCAGCCCAGCTGGCTTCAGGCAGGAAGGTGACAGCCTGCCAGTCCCCAGTCCATACCCCTCTGGTGACCTATGGCCAGAAGCAAAATCATATTTCTTACTTCTGCTGCGGGTAAGATAATAACCATTCCTACCTAGGTCTGAGTGCAGGCTGCCTATGCACCCTTGCAAAGGATTTTTTCTGATGAGCAGAGTTTTGACCCTTCGCACCGTAACAAATCCTGCCAGCTGCAGTCTGACTTCTGAGCACAGGGCTGGTCTGAGGAATTTGGGAAGGTTAACATGAATATCTACTAGTGTATGACCAATGCTAGTTGGATGCTTTTTAAAAAAAAAGCACATTTTCCGTTATGATCTGATTCAGAGGATTCTGTTCCTAGGCAATTGAGAAGGGAAGTGCTGTGGTTATGTAGCTCCTGAGGATGGATGATTTCTTTCTTACACCTTGCTGTGCCCTCCAGAGTGTAGATGAGATGGGAAAGGACCAAGATACAGGGTCTGATGATTCTCTACTCCCAAGAGGCAGTGAATGGTAAGGAGCTGTCCCTCCCTTTCCAGCTGTCCTCTCTCCAGAGGTAGGAGAAGACTGTTTACGTGGGAAAAGTGAACTTCGTGTTGCTTTTGGATAAAAAAGAAGGGATGGATTCCAGTGCTCTGTGTAGGCTTTCTTTACAGCTACCCACCTCAAAACATTTTTCTAAAGACAGTTATTCAGGGATAATGAAGGTGCTGAAGCCTGAGAGGTGGCAAATGCCAAAAGATTTTATTTGTGTCCCAGTGAAATTTGGTGCCTATTTAAAAATGAATGTATATGATTCCTTATAGTCCTTCATAAGATAAGAAAATATCTGACATTTTTGTGAAGGAATTTACACATGTGTTTTGTGCCACAAAGGAGCTTCTGCCAAGGCAAGACAAAGGTTAGAGACGTCCTACCTTCACAAAGTCCAAAACAAAAAGCTATGATGTTTTCCAGACATTAAACCGCTCTACTCTGAGTAGATTTAGGAACTAAATATCTATATAGTCCTCTCTGCAATTGAGACATTGCAGCTGTCATCTTTTTGAAAGACCAATCAGTAGTCTTGGCTGATGCAACAAGGACCACAGACACCCTGAGATGTTTTAGAGAAGAGTCAAGCTTGCTATCCTCGTAAACAGATTATGTTTTCCACAATGCCTTTTTTAAAGAAAAGTCCTTAGAGTTTCTGTTCTGTATTAAATCAAGAAGAGTGTCAGATAGATGAGCTCTGACATTCCAAGTCCCTCAATATTATGGAGGATAAAAAAGAAATGAACAATAACACAGGTCTTGCGGGCATATAGGTTAGATCTCCTAGGTATGTAGTATGCAGAGTAGCAGCAACAAAGTTCTGTCATAATTTGTGAGATAGTGTTATAGCAAAAGCAGAGTGCTATTCTTCTAGTGAAATTTAGCAGACACTGTGTACATTTTTAAAAGGAAAAAATCTTTCTTTGAGAAAAACCCTCTTAGGTTTTATTTTAGTCATGTGAATTCAGGTAATACCAA
Organism: Ibidorhyncha struthersii; assembly: GCA_013398815.1. Classification (NCBI taxonomy): domain Eukaryota; kingdom Metazoa; phylum Chordata; class Aves; order Charadriiformes; family Charadriidae; genus Ibidorhyncha; species Ibidorhyncha struthersii. The sequence goes on from VZSZ01003571.1 coordinate 773,711, forward strand.
AAGTGGTAACAGAACAGTGAATTATAAATGCTACCTCCAGTTATTATCCTTATAGCCTTCTCCTTCCTTTAGCTGAGATTCCTATATATCATTTTTGTACAGATTTATGCATATGCTACTATTTCCTGTTCAGTACTACTAAAGATGGTGTTAATAGCTATTCCTGGTACTTTGTGTTGAAAGACTTTGCTTTCAATATTTAATGATTTTACTGATGTTACCCAAAGTGGCTGGCAGTTTTCATGTCAGACATTTATTTGACAAAAATTTTGAAGAAAGTGTGGCTAAACAATTTTTGCTGCTTCTAAGAATGAGATTAAGGGTCAAATGCATTGTTTTGCCCAAGTTATAAAAAAATGTGCTGACATCTTTACACTTTTGAGCAAGGTCTTGAAATGTGGTAGAAGTGTGGTAGATTTTCCCAATGTTCCAAATTAGAAGACTCTCAAAAATCTCATTCTGTGTTAGCCTGGTTAGCAACTTGAGTTACCAGACCTTATGCCTGCACTGAACACACTCCATCCTCTGACTCCTGAGTATTGTCTATGCTGTATTCTGTGGTGCTGCCACTTTATCTGACATGAAGAAATGAAAAACAGAGGCTGACTTGAATTTGAGGAAATGTGAGTGGAGAGGAGGAGGGCAAAAGCTCAAGTGGCTGCAGATAGGGAGGGTTCTTCATAGGATCCCTCCTTCTTTCAGTGCATAAGATATATGGTGCTATGGGGACAGATCAAGATTGCATGTCAGCCACAGTACTCCTCACTAATCAGGATCCATGCCACATGTGTTGCAGACATGGGGAAGTCTGGGAATTATGTGTTGCTTCAGACAATGAATGTATAATTAGAGTATCAGAAGGTATGTACATAAGAAAAATAAGATGTGGTTGCATAAGAGTTCTTTATTCTTGATACTGTTCCCTAACTTTGGGGAGATTAACCTGCAAAAATGTTCGGTCACTGTGGTGCCTAATGTAATTATTCATGTGTGTACTTTGTGTGTTATATAGTTATACATCATGCAACTATAGGAAAAAGACAAGAGAACTAATCTGACCTCCTGCCTCAAGGCCACGTCAGCTTCAACCTGTAGCAAGCTTGATGGATATTTGTTTATAAAAAACTCAAAGAGTCTTCAATTGTCTTAAACAATTTATTTAAATTGTTATCTGTCCTTACTATTAAAAAGCTTTTTCCAGTGTCTGAACTACAGCTTTCCTGCTGCAACTACTTCATGTCCTATCCACAGTGGAATTGCAAAACAGGTTATTTCTATCCTCTTGCAACAACCGCTTACATATTCTTGGACTTTTATCATATTTAATCTCATGTTATGTGAATAAAATAATTATAATTTTGGCATTTTATCTACTTAGGTCACATTTTTTAGAGTTCTTTTCTTTCCTGTTGTTCTCCCAAGCTGGTCTAGGTCCTTCTTGAAGTGCAATGCTCCATACTGGAATCCATACTACAGCAGAGGTCTACTAGTGACATGTAAAAAAAAAAGACGGGGATTTTCACAAACTGTATCACTTTGCCTGCAGACATTCTTGGTGCAATTTCAGCAAAATCACCAGAAAAATGAGTTGCCTCTATCGTTTTTTTCTAATGTAAAATGATATTAATTGAAGTGCTGTATGTCCTGGCAAAGACTTTTTACTTAGTCTCAATTCTCCTTTTCTCTGCATAACGAGTAAAAGAAACACTTTCCTAATATTACAATTACCTTTGAGGCAATCACAACAAAATAAAGTTTATAAAACACAGATCAAAAAATAAACTAAAGAAAAACCTAGAGTTGTTAAAGTATTATTAGTATGCTTTTTTCCCCCCACAGAAAACTTTAATCTTTCAATAAAAACATAATCTCTTTGGCGTAAGTTGATTAAATAATAAATAAATAAATATTGAACTAAGACAAATAGCATTACACGTGGGCAAAATTGATCTTCAGATTTTGACCAGTGTAGACCAGTTGGGATTTCCTTGAGTTAATATGTTTGGAATAGAAAATTCATCTGTGTATTTGCCTTTTAATGTTAGTGATGTCCCCCTGAATTAGCGCAGTCATTATAGGCTCAGCATTTGTTGCATTTGTATAAAAGCCGTCCAGATGCCTTGCCTTTGGAAAGTCAACCTGAAAGAAGGCATCTCTGAATGCAGAATGTTGGGTCTTATCTTCTCCTTCAACGCATCTTTAATGCTTTAAGTTTTGAGAAGAGCAAAAACAAAGCAACAAAATACCTCCATGGAAGTTTGTCAAGGAAGGGGTTAAAAAAGTGGAATCTTTGTGACTGTGAAGGGCTGAATTATCTTCCTGACACCAGCAGGGGTTGCTGTCACTAGTTTGTGGTTGTCACATTCCTGTTATGCTTGACCTTGGAAAGGCTTGACAACATAGTCTGGATTTGATTAAGGGAATTTCATGTTTTTCCTTTGCTAGAGTCACCCCCCACCTCGACAAACATTTTAAAATGTTAAGAAGAAAAAAAAAAAGTTTGGAAAGCAAACATTTTCCCAAAAGAAATTTATAGTTCAAATTTACACCAAGTTCGCACTAACTGGAGCAGTCCGGGTTTCCACTCAGGCTTTGAATGCTCTCTGTAAACCATTAGTCACTTCCCTGGAAGAGGCAGCTTTTTTATAGGCAGCAGGATAAAACAGGCACAGATGTCTGTGTAATATTAGAGGCTTTCACATGTACCTGCGTTTTTTTTTCCTAAATCATAGAAAAGAAAAAAGAATGACTATAGAAAGAAATTAATTGAAGCCTTGAACGTTATTTTGGTTTTGGATAGCTACCACGAAGACTGGTTTAATTAAAAGAAAATGTGGTTTTGATGTACAAAATCTTGTGCTGTGGATTTTTGAGATTGTGGCAATCTATATCATGAAGATAGAAGTTCTTTCAATTTTTAACAGGATGGGTTTTTTTCACTCGACAGGACTGTGATTATGCCAGCCGCCAATGAGTTCGATCCAGAGATTGTCCTGGTGTCTGCAGGATTCGATGCCGTGGAAGGCCACGACCCTCCACTGGGCGGGTACAAAGTCACAGCTAAATGTAGGTATTGTCATAAGGCGCGTGTTTCTGAGTTGTTATTTTTTTTTCTAGTTAGGAACCTTATTTTAAGTCCAGATTACGTCCATATTTCAGGGACTGTCCATCAATTAATACTCAGAGATGCCCATGGAGCTGTGGGTCTCGCCCAGCTCACGGACAGGGTGGAAATGAACATGCTAGCATTTCTGGCTCACTCCTTTCTGTTCCTTTTGGCATTTTTGTCTTGGCTTTTTAAAGTATTACTTTTCTGGCATTCAAATAACATTTTAGAGGTTTCATGCTTTTCAATAGGCCCCATTTTCCAAATGCTGGAGTAAGTTATTTCTCTTTAAATATATATTGGAGATTTTAGACTTTGGAGGCCTAAGTCCAATCTCATATTGCTCTTTTGTTATTGTAATATTTTCAGCTCGATGGCATTAATCCTGAATTACATCAGTGTACATGAAGACCAAAGTTTTCTAAAAGACTACTCTGTTGGGTCGCAATGTTTGGATGTCCATTTTAGTCCTCCAAAATGTGTGTTCATGGCAAAGATTTATTACTTTCAGAAAGACAGGTCTGTCTGAGGTGTCTTATATGTAGCACTCCAAAGTCACTAACTCTTACTGGGTATTGTGGCTAAAATGATTCTGAGCCTGGGGCGTTAAGCACGGCTGGGTGATGTAGTAATGCTCTGTACGGTAATGTGCACTGTAACATCACTATACACAAATAGCTTTCCATGTGATAACACAAAATGGTTTCCTAATTCAATACTGTTAAGGTTCTTCAGTATATATACTTCCCTTCAGTATATCTCAAGGAATACCATAATAACATTTGAATAGTTATTAAATATGGATCTCTGCTGCTAATGACAAATGCCTTGGGACATGACTGGAGAAGTCGATTAGACCTAATGGCATTTACACACTGCACAAACGGACTCCAGCTCAGAGGATTTTGTCCTTCTGACCTCTGCCTTTTCTTACAGGTCAGTAGAACGAAGTTAGCTGTTACCTCAGATGGAGCAGGGAAGAGACACATATTTTTTATTTTCATTGTAATTGCATGCTGGACAGGGTCCCCTGAATATCAAGGATGAAAGGACAGATGGAGAGCTAGACTGACTGTTCATAGTGGCGTGCTGTGGAAAGCAAGAATGCAAGAGCAGTGCAAGGGCCTGGCCAGAGACACTCACAGGGGTGCTAATGCACAAGTGTATTGGAAAGGGAACAGACCTGTGGCTGCAAGACAGACATATTGGGTTTCACCACGGCTTTTTAGGTTAATGTGGTGGTTATGCTACAGAGGAAAGAAATGTAGAGGCCTGTATGCACGTTTGAGTATCACTTAACTGTGTATTATGATGTTTGGTAAAACACTGTGCGTGAAAAAAGAACTTTGTTAGAGGTTTGCTCACTATTTTTTTCTGTAAGTATGGTTCCTGGTCAGAGGCACCATTTCATGAGCTTATGTGGTAGGGACATGAGCTTCCAAGCGATACAAAACAGATATTTTGTTGAGAGGTATTGTACAATTATCTATATTTAGCAGCTGAGAACGCATGCTAAACGTCCCTTAAGCATGCATAATGCTCCAATATGATGCTCTGGCATACATGATGTGCTGGCGTAGCAGCTTCAACAACTTCCCTAGAAACCGCAATACCATTTGTATTTTCCTCTCAGGATAGACTGAATTTCACTCTGACAGCAAAGAAAAACTGTTTGATATTGCAATCAGTGTTAATTTTCATTCATGAATGAATTAACTCTTCATGACTCTCTTTAGAAACTGAAATCATAGCATGTTTTTAATATAAAAAGCTGCACTTCTACAAGTTGCACACATGTGTGTAAGCAAAAAAGAGGTGATTTACAGTAGGTGGCTCTTGTTTAAATTAAGGGAAAAGCCAAGATAGACCCAGATAATGATCATGCACCTGAGGGATGAATAAAGCCTTTTGTACAGAGCCAAAGGAATTTATTATTTCCCCAAAACAAAATTCTCCACATACCACCATACAATTTTAGAACATAGCATACTATATGTGGTATGTAGGAGCAGTCTATAAAAAAAAAAGTCCGAAGAGAAACATTCATATTAAAGATTAAAAATAGACACTCATGCAGAATTTTAATATAATTAGTTTGTAATAATTAGAAATTATGCCCCAAACAAGTAAATCCAAAGTAAAGTTTAAGCTGTAAATACTCTTTCCTTATAAATCTTTAGCACTTTGTCTACAATTAATACATTGAATTTTCTGATTTCTATAACCCAATACAAACTTTATACATATAAATTAGGAAGACATTCACATCAAAGGAGAGAAGGTGAGTCCTTAGCTACTAACTTTACTGTTAAAGAGAGTTAGGGAGACAGTAGATTCTTGATAAGGACTTATTTATGTCTTTCCTTCAGTGTATAGTCAAAGAGAAAAAATTAAAATGTATTAACCAATCAACATTTCCAAATCATGAAGTAAAAACCATAGGATGAAGATAACAGATTGGACTAATTAGAGCCTTGGAGTAACCATATAGCAGACATTTACATACAGAAAAAATTGGTCTACTAAATCTACACAGTTGGAAAAGTATAAATTATAACCTGCTTTAACCCAGTATTTTAATTTTTTGCTATATCGACGTATAATCTGATTTACCAAGGAGTTTCCATTTCTGACTAGTAAACAAACACTTCAGCAACAAAATAGTCATATATATTTTTGCAGCTGGGTGTAGGATGGAAAAAGGCCAACTGAAATCGGTGATTATGGAAGAGCTAGGAGATATCTCACTTGCCTAATTTATTTCCAGTCCCATTAAGTAAAGAAACCACTAGTGGTCTTTTTCCACTGAAAAAAAACGGATAGTATTTAAAAAAGATTGGAAGGGAAGTTTGAATCTTTCCTTTCTTATTGCACTTTTCAAATCACTTTCCCTAAGTAAATCTTTTTCTCCAACTGCCTTTGCAATTTTCTTTGTCTGGTGATTTTCTGAGGAGAAAAGTTTTCACTAAACTAATGAATATTTAACTGACTTTTGCCTGGTCCCAAAACAGATTTTGTTTGGTACAATGTAGAAATGAAAATGACCATTAACTAAACATTTGTTTCAACTCCAGCTTTGAAGATTTCACAGGCATATTGTCTTCGCGCTGGCTTTTTTTATCTTTTGCTCCAATACTGTCACTCAGTGAAGTGCTACCATTTCAAAAGGTGTTTGTATGTACCTAGATACACATACACATCTTGAAGCATATACTCAACATGAACTTTGTGATGTTTTTTTATATTCTATTAAGAAAAAGAATGGGTTTCAAAGACTTGTAATGACTGGTGGCATATGGCAGAACTTTCTGCTACCAGGAAGCTCTTAGGCCTTTGGTATCAGCTATATGCCTAATATCTTAGTAAGAAAAGGTAAGCTTTATCAACAACACTGTTTATAAGACCACCTAGCATAACTGGAATCAGTAGGTATACTTCTGAATGCACAGCCACTTTGTCAGGAAGAAGATCTTCCCCCCAAAAAAGAGGTTATGTCTGAAAAGGAGTCTCTTTTTCCAAACATACCTCTTTTCTGATAAAGATGTTATCTCCACTCACAAACTCTGCCTTGCCCGTGTCCTTATGCTGTAACTGGTCCAAGTTGAATACCAAAAAGCAAAGCAAAACAGTGAGGCACACAGCCCGTTAAACCTTACTGGTAGTCCTCTTGGCCCACGGTCTTGCATCAGTTATACGTGCCAACTCCTGCTCAGCAGCTTCTCTAACTTCTGGTAGGATCTGGCTCAGATCGTCAGGGATATTCAAGCAACTTATCTCAGAGTTTACTTTCTATGGCCCCTCTCTTATGACTCAAGCTTAACGTCATTTGCCGAAATAACAGAATATTTTTTGTATTGTCAATTCCATCTTTAGTATTGGCATAGCTTTGCCCATGTGGTTTGCTTAAGCTGGTTCCCCAAGCTATGTGATGAAGGTGGATGCAGCAGCAGGACCTCTGTCATGCACAACTCTCTTATGCAGAGTGATTATTGATGTCATTGGGATCCCTTTGTTTTGATCAGGGACTATAAAGGTGTTTTGATTTTACTGTAAACTGTAATCAGATAAAGGAAAAAATACCTCTGTTCCTGACTTGCCTAATATTTCCTTTTTAACACTAGAAATGTATTATTTTTTCAATAAAGTACCAGATAAAATATGAGCACAGTATATTACATATTATAAAAATGTAGTTGTATCAAATCCACTTTTTGTACTGGAGTAGTAAAAATTGAATTGACAATAAAATATAAGAAAGATAATGGGGGAAGAAATAAAGGGGATAAAGAAGTTTTATATTTAGAATAGTAAGGTGATGCCTAAAGAATATGAATCTACTTTTCTGTCTTATCCAGGTGATGCTTAGGTGGAACTACTGAAGATAGAGCTGATATATTCTGTGCTTTATTTTATAGTTAATTTTTACAACCTCTGCTAAAATGTATTGTATTATCACACTATTTGAATTCTGTACAGTGAACAGGTCTGAAAAAGAGCTGCCAGATCTGATCATAAATTTGCAAGTTGTTAGATCTTATAAGAGCACTGTTTTTAAATTTAGCTCTGCTGACTGAAGTTCTCCCTGTAACATTATCCCAAGGTGAAGTACTTTCTCTTTGTTTTATAGAGCAGCCCTCAGAATAATGCTTGCATTAAAGTCACTGAGATCACTTTACTGTTCAAGTAAATATTGTACAAAATTGCTCATTAAATGGTGACCGTTCCATAAAAAGAATAAAGTAAATAGAGAAGTGTCAAACAAGAATGAAGATTTTTTTTCGGAGTACTTATCATCCTGAAGCACTGCATTTGTTAAGGGCTATGATGATTTACTGGAGTTTTCCTGTTGTTTCACTCTCTTATTCCACGATGCTATTTGACACCAGAGTGCAAAATAAGATCAGCAATTAGCAGCAGGAAAAGATACCACTGCAGGTATTTAAAGAGTAAATTATATTTTATCAGTTTGGACACCTGTCTACTGTTACGCCAAATTTGTGACGCAAGGTTGATCCAGTGTCTAGAATATAACTGACTCTTAACTAAGCTGATTTGCAACCTTTAAAGGTTTTATTTGAGAAAATTGCCACAACTCCCTTCACTTACCAAAAGCTGCATTAATCTTTGATACACTGTGTTCAAGTGGGACCAATGAAAAAAATACTAAAGCTCTGAACAGTTTCCCTCCTGATGAGTCCTTGGCAGGTAGGGCTTAGAGGACTCCACTTTAACAGTGCACAATCTGTCCAATTAATCACAGCAGAAGAAACAATTAATAATCTAAACAGTTTATTTCCAAAGGATATGTCAACCTACATGGTAAAAATTAACGCGTAAAAAGGGCTGCTGACTTACATGTAGCCTACAGGTCTTCCATCAAGGAATCTCTTCTCACGGCTGGAACTGGTACTTCTCAGAATACAAGTAAGAGTAACCAGGTTGAACGTGGGTGCCTGTCCTGTTGGTTTCTGCTTTGCCCTCCATATTTCAGTTCCAACTTCCCACAGGGGGTAATGATTTTTGATAACAAGTTCTCTGAATGTAACATACAATGCTATGAAAAGATAAAATACCTAGTATCTGGGGACAAGAAAATTCAGAAGTAATGTGCACGGTTTTGATAATGAGATGACTGATCGCTGAAACAAATGATCTAGCATGGTGTATTTGCCATCACTGGAAAGCTTTAAATGAGACTTATAAATAGACGGCTTACAACATCTTTACAAATAGGTATGCCATAGTGTGAGCACGCATGCACGTGCACGCGCATTAAAGGCTTCATGCAAAAATCACTTAATGAGATTTCAACGACCAGTGTTTTCTTGAGTCTTCACAATTGTCCTACTCTACCTTGGAATTCTTTTCAGCTTTCCATTACACACTGTGCATAGCATATATATTAGAAACAGACCAAAGGATAATGCTAGAACTGCATATCACTGAATTCAAATGTAGAACTGGTCTGGGTCTAAGCCTGTCCTTCAGATAGGTTTCAGAGAAAAAGTTTCCTATGCGCCAGCCTCACTATTTTTAAAATATTCTGTGTGACTCTTCTGCGTATATCAAATACTGCAAATGATACAGATGTTTGTTTTTTTCTTTTTCCTGGAAGCACTTCATTTCTAATGGAGTCCCCAAATAATATCTATATATCTACTGGACAGTACCTTGGACTGACTGTGGGTTGTTTAGTGTAGAGTGATTGTAATGTTTTTCGGGATGGAATGCATTTTTTTGTGATTGTCCGAAAGGCTTCCCTGACACTTGACTCCAAAAAAGAGTCCTGACTGGGACTACTGGGGTTAATGTAATAGGTATATGTTAAAGAAAGGCAGGCAAAAAGAGTCCACGCAAATTCACAGCTTACTAAACAGAATAGTAGTTTTGACTCAGTAGCTGTTTAAACAAAGTTCAAGTCTCTGAAAATAGTGTTGCAGGTTTTTACGATGCCGTGTCTAAATTCTTCTCTTCACAAACAAGAAAGTATTTTGACTCAACTATCAGCACAAGAAACTATGCTCTTGGAGATTCTGGCACTAACTGCTTCAGAGTGCAGCTCCAGTAGATGATGTGAGCTGCTCCAAGAGCTCATTGCTGTAGAAAACGGTGGTTTCATGCCCCTTCCTCTTCTGAATTGTCCCTTACTTACCTTGCCCTGGCTCTGGCGCTTGTCAGATCTCTGTAAACACGTGCAGCATTAACTTATCAGAACACTTAATCAACCAAAAAAGTGAAGAGATTTCTGTTGGGCTGTGAAGCTGAATCAGATTGTGGAGGGACCAACGTGTGCCACAGCCAGTGGAATGGGGGCAGGGGCAGTAGAGAAAGGGAGCAATGGAGTAGGATACCTTTTGGTAGCAGAAACCTGTTAAATTAACTCAGTTGCCACAGCTGCCTTCTTGTCTGAATTCTTCTGAGTTCAGAGATTTGATTTTGCTTAACATAATTTGGTTATCTTTGCGGTACTGGAGGTGATAAAATAGTTATCCTGCAGGACAGATTTTGAGCTTTTGACTCAGAGCTAAAAGCATTGGAGGTGGGGTGTCGCAAAGATCATTCATATAGTTTTTCATGGGGGAGTCTCCTGATTCACATCAGGGATTTTCCTTTTGCTCTTTTGTCTGTTGGAAACTACAGGGCACCCAGTGACCAGCAGCAAGAAAATATAGCATCAAGCCTTTGCTCCCAGTACCTCACTTTGGAAAGCAAAGTTTGGGTTTTCTCTAGGGTGATTTCTTGAATATTAATTGAATGGTTGCTTGGTACAATACAAAAGGCATCAAAATAAATGACAAATTAATTGGTGACCTACCCTCAGACATGAGTGTGTTCTTAGGATTTACTGGGGGAAGGAAAGCATTCTGATTTCTTTTTCCTCCCAGCCCACAGCATCCATCTCCTATGGCTTAGGCATGGCCATTGGATTGCCCAGTCTCCCAAATCAGATTATGCTGCATCTAGTCCTGCATTTGTACTCTTTAAATTCACTCTTACATTGCAAATATCAGTGAATTATTTCCCATTGACTCAAGGTTCCGGTATATTATTGACATTTACACTACATTTACATTTATGAATATGAAATGCAGAAAATTCCAGAAATCCTGTTCCGTGAGGTAGAGTAGTCTATTGGCTCCTGTGGAAACTGAGCAGAGATTGGAATTTAGGGTAGAAAATTAGCATCCTTTCTAGGACATAGCATAGTAAAAGGCAAAGGTGAAGATAAAAGAGGATAAGTCCATTTAAAGAAGGGATTCATGCTTAGAGAAATACAGAAAAAAGTATGAATGGACAATTCTACTGTTGAGTTGAGGAATCTGCTTTCACATGCTGTCAAGTAAGCATGTGTCAATGGCCTGGTCTATGGATTTGGACCAAGAGAAACAGAATTAGATCGGTGAACCTCATTTACTGAGGCCAGGGAAATCCTCGTCTTCAGACTTTGGAGCACTCATGTCTAATTGAACACGTATCCAAAACACATCTGAAGGATTCAGAAATCTTACCAGTGATTACATTATTCCCCAGTGTTTTTAATGGCTGTCTGTTTAACTGGTGTGCTTTCCAGAAAAGGTCTACCTAAGCAAGAAGTGAGACCAATTAGAAATATTAATAAATAAGCGCTGATTTGACCTGCTCTTTCACTTAGCCTTTCTTTCTGTAAATCAGCCAGGAGAGATTTCCATTTTCCACTCCCGCTCTTGCCTCACAAACTGAAGATGTGTCTGCTGGCTACTTAACTAACTTGTGCAAGTGAAAAACCACCTGTATACTATGTTCCAGATATACAGTGCTGATCCATCTGCAGAATGCATCAGATGCCAGTTCCTTGATTTAGGGCAGTTGCTGGGGACAGGGTGAAGGATGGATTACAATGGAAAAAAAGAGGATCTACAGAACCATTAAGAATTATTTTCCCTTTTCGGTCATCTTCTCTTATCTCACCTACCTCTTGTTATTTTTTCTTTCATGCTATAATAGTGACATTGGCTAATGACAATAACTGATGTGAGGGGTGCAAAAAAGATAAAATTGGTGGCATCTTCTTTCAGATTTGAAATTATGAAATCTTTTTCCTTATTGAAATGAAAAGACTGTCATTGAGTAGAAGAAGCAAGAAAAGGAAAAAATATTTTTTTTTGCTCAGGCATTATTAAACTTGTCAGATTACAATTTAAATATAGCAAATTAAATATAAGTTTTTAGGGCCATTTTGAAACTAATGGAGCTTGACACAGTGTTCAGCCACTTGCATGTGCCTTTCACAGGATTGGGTCCTGAGAGAAAATTGTTGAAGGACATCTCCAAATGTGGATTTCTCCATAACAAAGTGTCTGATCTTTTATAGCATCGTTGCATTGGGAATTAGGCTTGTCTTTGGGAATTTGTAAAGCCTTTAGTAGAAGAGCATGATTTATGTCTTAGAATTTAACTATTCTCTGTAATAAATAGAAATGTGCCGCAACTATTTACTTGGTTGCGCCATGGGAAAATTTTTAACATATTGTTCACAGCTTCAGAATGCTATAAAAGAAGACATGTAATTTGCAGACTGGACTATCCTTTGTGATTTCTAACCAATATATTTGATTAATATCTTTCAAAAGAGACACCAGCCAAAATGTTTACATCTCATTAGGCAGACAAGAAGGGAGCACACACAATTTTGATTATGAGCTTGGATGGTTCATTTCTTTGGGCTTCACATCCCTACTACTTAAGGCAGACTGTAACTTTAAAATGTTATCTCTTGCCTGTGCAAATAAACAGCCAGTTATGCTTTTTATGGTGGGTAGTTCTCAAACCAACAGGGGATTAGAAGATATTAGCTGGAGTTTGTGGTTCCCTGCTGAACTATCACGGGGTCCATGGATTCCTGTCCTGAATATTTCACAGAGCAAACACCTCTTATCTGGGGTGATATTCTCACACCGGCCTCTTGGCCATGGACTTCAAAAGCTGATCACAGGGAGGGCTAGAGAGGCAATAACCCTTAATATAACAGTCTCTCCTGATAGGGACAGACAGGGTAAAGGTAAGGCGTCTCTGAAGTTTGCTCTTGTGTGTTTAGCCCCATGGGGTGATAAGGGGCCATCTGTTTTTTTGGTCTGCAAACGCATCTTTTTCACGCTATCCCAGTATCAAGTACACTTCAGGTCTGACTGGTATCATCACCAGCAATTCTTCACTGATCTGAAGAGATTTTCTTGGTATTTTTAGCTTTGATCCAGGCAATTGTCTTAGTTGCTGTTGTGTTGCTTTTTTACCCAAGCAAACATATAAAATAAAATTTAAAAAAATAAGTTCAAGGTACTCTTGGCTCAAAGAAAAGAAATTGTTAAAATAGGACTTATAACAGGTATGTTGCTTACTTGTGGGTAAAGGGAAACGAGTGCTTACCCATGTGATTAAACTCAAAGCATCAGTTCATAGCAGTAGTTTCAAAAAGTCACATATTATACACCACCACACAGGATGCTTGCACCTTAATTAATTGTTCAAATAGAATATCAGTACTACCAATTCCAGAAGTTAAAAACCATTGCTTCAGACCTCAAAAATATTGTAATAGTTATTAAAATACTACCCAGATTTCTTTTTGTTGTGGAGCTCCCGGAACACCCTTCTTTCATATTTTAAGCTTTTCCCTGTAGCCATTTCTTATCAACTGAAAAGTGAGATTCCATTGCAATATCATGATTATAACAGCTTTAATGCAAACCCTTAATACCATGAAATCTGCAATAAAATGGTGCAAGTTGCCAAGACTGGCATTTTTTTAAAAAAAAACCCTAGGTTTTTTCAGCATTTTAATTACCTTTGTTTGTTGTTTTGGGGAGTGGTGGTGGTGTTTTTTTTAAGGAAATTGTTCTTGCTTATGCCAACTAATTGCCATAAAATTGCTGGAAATGCAGGAATGTAGGTCCTAATCCCACAAGCTTTTACTCACTTTGAGCAGTCCTGTTGATTGAGACCACTCCACCAACCTGATTAGGATTTACTAAAATAAGTAATGTTTACAGGGACAGACCCTGCATTGTAAGTATTACTATGGTATAAAAAAGCATGCTAAAAGCTCTTCAAAAGCATATTACATGAGAAAGCTGTTATTTAAATACTTCCTGAAGTTTTATAGAATTAACTTGGGAAAAAAAAGGAGTAGCTCTGCTGTAAAATTAATCCATTTGAAATGCATTACGTAGTAAATTATTGACTTCAGATTCCTTCTTTTCTCTCTGTCACTGATTACGATTCATATACACTAAAATGGACCAAGGGACAACTCTTGGAAGATCTTCATCTTTGGAAGAAGAAACTAAAAATAAATATTTATCCAGAACAACAAAATATTTCTAGTTAATCAAAAACCAGTTACTTCGTGGTTTCTGTTTATGATAGTAAATGTTAGCATGAATCAAATATTTGTTTCCTTTGATCCATAGTCTTATCCCTTTTCCTTACATTCGTCTGTAAAAGAAACTGGTTCTCTAGCTATATGTAACTGAAAATTTTTTGGTGTCTGGCATTACATCCATTTAGGTGCAGTTTGTTTGTGAGGGCTGGTTTCTAAATCTTATTTTTACTTACTTAAAATGGATTAGCAATCTCTGAGGCAAAAAAACCCAAAGCTGTTCCATTTAATAGTGGAATGTATCTTTCAATAAAATGTCTGGGTTTTAAACATGCCGGCTTCAGAGTTATATTCCTAATGTGATTACTTAACGTCGGATATGAATTCAGTGATTGTGTTGTATGGAAAGGCGATCACTCACATGTATTGCCACATAACTTATGTTTTCATTTATGATTGCACTTTAGGCACATTGTGTATGTTCTTCTGCATCTTTTTCTTATTATTAAGCAATACTTAAGGTTTGCAAATAATAACTTACAAATTTTTTTGCATAATATTTTTATGCTGCAAAAAGAAATGGTCAGTTTAAAAATTGATATAGATATAAATGAAAATTTATAAATTTATATATTTTCACTATATTTTATTTTGAAAATTTTCATCTTGATTTCTCCTGTAAATTAAAGACAAAAGGCATTATTATTTCTTTCTGTTAATAATGTATAATTTCTACAAAAACAATGGAAAAATGAACCGGAATATCTTTAATTTGTTCTTTTTTTTTAGAAAAAAATACATTGATCGTAACAAATCTAATCTAATTGTTGTTATTTGTATCTATTTTATTTCTGTTAAAAATGCCAGTATCTGTAGTCTCAGATATGACTATTGCAAAGAAATCCTTTACTTTTAGCTGAAAGTTATAGGTTCCTTCAAAGAACAGGAAACATCTTTTATCGTTCCTACATTGGAGAAACAGCTTTGCAGTGAAATCATGTTTGAATATGACTGTTCTCTGTACTAACAAATTTACCAGGAATTTTAATAACTTTTGTGTAATCAGCTTTTAAATAGTTGGATATTTATGTCCAGTGTTTCAAAACATCTTAGCACACAAGTAGAAGCAGTAAAGAGGAATCTAGTATTGTTGAAACCTCAGAAGCCAGCATAAACTGCTTAAAAGTAGTTTTTCACTCACCCAAACATTTGATTAAGCAACCTTCTTAAACTTTCATCAAGCCCTTGGAAAAACGGTAAAGAAAATGTATTGATCAAGTGATAAGACGTTATTTCAAAACTTGTAGTTTAATTAATAAATATGCTACATCAAAGGAGTAATCAAAAAAATTGTGGTGTGTATATGACCTTGTGAACAAAACTTTATTTTTCCAGTTGTGTCAAGTTCATCCACTGTAACTTTGTAGAATATACATGAAGACAGTGCATAGATACTGACCCATGTAATTTTTTCCTTTTGACCCTTTTTTGGTTGTATACATTCCCACACACAGTGCACACCTCTGAGAAATTCCCAGCATGCCTTTGGAGGAAAAACATTGAGGTCACAAAAGTTAAACAGAATTACTAAGCCAAGATCTTTAAGGCATATGGAAAAAAGTAGTAGATCTTAAACCTTTGCATTCACCAGGAGTTTCAGTCCTTCCACTTCATTGACAATCACCATTTTTTTTCCAAGTCATATTAATAATTGAAAATTATGTAAACTGGCACCGGGTTTTATAATGGTTTAGGTTACTGATAGGGAATAAAGAAGATTACTTTAGAAAACACTTAAGGAAGTCTGTGCAGTTTTAATAGCTTGGGTGAAACAAAACACCAAACAGCTACTGAATTCTCTGATTAGTTATGTGGTGCTGGACTCCCAGTGGCACTTAATGAAGATAAGTTTTTACGTAGTGCTTTCAAGAAAGAATGGGAAATTGAATCTGCCTGATCAAATTTAGTACTTTATCACAGACATAGCAAAGTTGGGAAAGAAAAGAAAAAAGAGGAGAGGAGAGGAGAGGAGAGGAGAGGAGAGGAGAGGAGAGGAGAGGAGAGGAGAGGAGAGGAGAGAGAAAAAGAAGAAGAAAAAGAAGAAGAAAAAGAAATTTTAGGTCATAAAATAAGAAGAATGTCTTCCATTCAGACCAAATAAGAGTTTTCTTATTGCAATCTGCATTTCATGGTTAAAAAAGAGAGGAAAAGTAAGACACTGCAAATTTTCATTTTTTTTGTCATAAAATTTTCAAAAAGACTTAGAGATTATTGGTCTGAGTTTCTATTATGTTTCATTACATTCAAAGAAAATTTTGTGGAACTGGCCATCTTATAGCAAGGGTACCTATAACATAGCCACTTCATATACAGCCACCTCTATCACAGTGCACGTTGACCATCAGAACTTGTCACACCTAGGCTCAATATTTTTAAGAGACAAAGTGGAAAATATCTTCTATACCAAGGTATGACATATACTTCAAGCAGAAACTGAGAGGATATATTTAATTGTGTAAACAGGCAGCACCGCTCTAGATATATTTCACCTGAAAGACAATAGCAGCCTTTTGTCTTTGGCTGACTACCGACAATTAGAGTATCATAAACCAGATGTCAAACATTATGTCTTGAGGAACCTGCTTTTTTCTTCAAAATGTGCCCATCCTTCTTGTCATCTTGACTCAACTACCTAATTTAGTTCATTGGATAACCCATCGTTGCTTGGTACCTGTTTTTATTTTAATAGAACTCCAGTGAAAGAGTGCATCTGGGAAATATGTTGGTTTGCTCCGAATGTTTCCTTAACTTCTAAGGAAACTAATGTACAGTTAGTAGACTCTGCTTTAGAAGAGTGTCAAAAATAAGTATACAATCAAGAAAATTTAGACAAAAGTTCTCTTTCACTACTACAGCAATATTCCCTAATCTTTATTTTATTATAAATATATAACTCTGTTACTGAACTGTACCTTCTGTGTTAGTTTCAGATTGATGCCTTTGGGAGATTGATCTGTGCAGATTTCACTCTCGGAGCATGTCCCTAGAGATTCGATTTTCATTTGCTTCAATTTATGTCTCTAAAGTAACCAATCATTCCCCTCTTTCAAACGTCTCCTTTTTGAAGCGGTATAGATATTTATGGTGGTGCTGTTTCGAGGTTTGTCAACTGCTAATCTGGAAGAAAGGGCTTGAGAGCAGCAAATTCATTCATGATGGAGGAGGACGTATTCCTGTGTTTCAGCCTGTGTTTCATCCCAGGTGTGAGGATGGCAAGGCTGGCCATCAGATGTTGGAGCTGGAGCCATTCTTCTGACTGGGTGGCCTAACTTCTAAAACACCTGGACAAATGGCCAAATTCCTTTCTTTCTGGGATATCTAAGAGCCAGCCTGGTAAATGCATGCCACTTACCAAGTTTTTATCACGATATTAGCAGAGAAATGCCAGTATATTTAATGGAAAAGAACAGTGGAATAAAAATGCGTTAGGGGAGACAGAGCTAAGTACTGAGCAGAGCTTAAAAGAGCTGATGATGTATGTCTTAGCCAAAGAAAGCAAGGTGCAAAGTGGGTTCATAAGATAACAAACATTTTCAGTTAGAAGAAATGTAGTCTGAGGGATTACTACTGGGAGGAATGGAACAAATTTGGCATAGAAATCCCCTGTCTGCATATAATTATTTTCAAAGTTTATGAATCTGGAAATATTCTACGAGGTATTCATAGACGAATAGGCTTTAAAGCTAAAAAGTTTTTTATTACAACATGCTAATATGACTTCTTCCATGTTACATGTAGAAGAATCATAATTTCTGCATCGTTTCCATGATTTCTGNTATAACTTGCTTAAAAAAAAACAAACTTGAAAACAGGGCTCTGTAACCTACAAAATCTCTAGCAAGAGTAATTTTTATTGAGGTATTAACAGAGGCATAGTTCACTTAATCTAAACGCATTCATGCTTAATTTCATATTTATTGAGAAGCTTCTCTCTGAGCATACTGAGTTCACAATGACAAAACATGACCTTGGTAGATGAGAGCAAATGTTACCTGCCTTGATGTAAATAGTCTTTCAGAGCCATGGATGAGCTTCTTCTCTCTAAGTTTGGCTTTCTGAACATAATACATATTAATAAATCCAGATTTGTCCATGACAGTCGATATAGAGGTATTTAATTCCAAAGAGATCTTCATCCTTTCTGAAAATTGGTGCAACATATCTTCTAGGGAGATTGTTCTCTCCCCAGAAGAATATTAAAATTTTTTTCCCATCCAGCAGTATTTGCTTCAAGATGTAGAAAAGTCACGGATTAAATATGAAATTAAATGAAATCATAAGCAAGTTTTCTGTTAACACAGACCAAGTTACTAAAATTGATAGTAAAACTCCATAAAAATAAAATTAACTGCAGAACGCTCTATGTTCAGTCAACATTTTACTCTAGTTCTTCATATGGATTTGAAGAGAGGTATAGTGGAACTCAGAGGTGTCTTTGCAATAAGCTTACCAGTACGCTTCACTGGGAAAAACTATTTTGACATCAATTCAGGTGTCATTGTTGGTGATAGGAGATTCTATTCATTCTGTTATTTTGGACTAACCCATGAATGAGCTGGAATACAAACAGAACTTTCTCCTCAGATGTAGCTGTCATCATTTCACTGTTAAGAGTAAGCAGCATTTTAGAAGGGGTGCAGAGATGAAGCATATGGCTGGGAGATGGTGAAGGAAAGGGAAGAGATACAGTGAGTGAGGAGGTCCCCTGTAAACTCCCAAGACACAGCTGTTAACCTTCCTGCAATGCCTCAAAGTCCAGCTGTCTTGTCAGCCCCTGCTTCTCCAGCCCCCTCAGCTATCATAAATGCCCTGCAAATATCCTTCCACACATACACATTGGTACTGTACACACATATATTTGGGCTGACAATTAAGAATTATGGTTTCTTTTTAATGTTCTCCTTCGAACATCTGGACACTTTCAGGCCATGGTCTGTCTAGAAATTTCTTTCAACATATTTTGAAGGTAGGCTGCAATTAAAACTGGTCTTAGCAGCACACAGTGTTGCTACCTTTAGATGACACCAGTACGTGCTAAAATTTTCCAGAGAATGGAAGACCCCAGGGAGGAGAAAACCTATAAAGCCAGTTGTGGTGGTTTTATTGTTGCTTCAACAATTTAGTCCTTGAGCTGAAAGGGACAGAGAATAACAGGAAGAAGCTGGCCACAGAACAAATAAATATGGCATTGGCTTGTATTCATTACAACACATTGACAAAAATGAACAACGGCAACTATCAGCTTTCATGCACTTCCTTGGAAAATGCCAGTGTTGTGTAACTTGACCAAAAGGACTGTGTAGGCCACTGCACACGTGCAACGCTAGAAGGACTAGCAGAAAAAGGCCATTTCATGTGGAGGTCCTCTTTACTTGGAATATTTATTGCTTTCATCCAGAAATATCAGTTTAGCATGTCCTTGCACATTTTCTACCCTTTCAATTTTCAGAAGAATTCCAATAAACTCATTTTGCTACTGAACAGGAATGATATTAAAAAACACTGTCCAGAGACTTGGAGGGATAGGAAGGAGAAAAGAAAGGTCAACGCAAAAGAAAAGGCTTAGATGAATAAAGGTATGTCAGAGCAAAGCTTCCTATGAAAGATTATTGAGAATAAAGCTTTTTTTTTAAACAAACATAAAAAACAATATATAAATCAAGAGCACAAAAGCCCCGTTTTATGATTTTTTTTGTGCTGTTTAATTCCTTTATATCTTTTTTTGCCATTGTTAAAAAACAGCCAAAACTTCAAAGGCAAGCTGCATGTGTTCTAAATCAGGACTTCAGTGCTGATGTATGACAGCACAAAAATTAAAACTAAATAAATGTGCTGTCTAAACTCCCATATTTCTCAAAAAAACTGCTTTAAAGGCTTTAAAAAATTAGAATTATTGCTTGATCTTACTTTACCAACCATAATGTTTTCACCAGAGTAAATGACAAAATATTATATTAAAAAGAGAGAAAGAAAAAAGAGTGTTGTCTGAATATATCCGAACACCTGTATTTGGCTGTCTTGCAGTTTTGTCAGACATGCAAGGGGGAAAATGAAACTTTGCAGTGATTTGCCTGATAGGGAATATGAACTGCATAAATTCTCAGCTTATCCACTGTTTTCTGGAAGGCTCCTTGACAGTCAGGGTAAATCAATGAAAACAAGGCAATATGTCTATGAAGGAAAGAATAACATTCCTGGTTTATCACATAAAGATGGTTAAAGAACAGACAGATTCTCATGAAAAATTGTTTGCGAAAGTTTTCTACTATTTTCTTTTCCAAATATGAACTTTGTAACAGGTCAAGTTATTATTCCATTTTATTTTACTGTCTTTGGATCTGATCTTACTGTTTTCTCTCCTTAAGTGAAATGGCATGTCTAACTCTAAAGGTGTCTAACCAGAGTACACCAGTTTAAACTGCTTGCAGAAATTGCAGAACTGGGGCCTTTGTGGAGTCCCTTTTCCTCTGGCATTTACTTTTACAATGGCCATTTGCTGTTCTTTTACTAAGTTGTCTTGATTTGTATTGACTTATTTGTTTTATCAGGTTGCAAAAGGGACAAGTGGCCCAGGCAAACAGGAATGCAAATGCTGTTCTCTTTAGTAAACATTTCTTTGACTTTTAAAACTCATTTGTCCCATGCCTGATCATGTTCCTTTTTCATTTCCTATTAAGAAGTAGTTCTCGTTGAAGTCAGAGGAGTGGTATTCCTTTGCAAAGATTCCTGGATATTCGTGTGATCAGGAGAACTGGTTATTTACTAGTTATCGCTTTATCTTAATTAATCCCTATTCTGTTGTATATAAAGTTTCAATTATGCATTATGAGAATGGATACTATAGGATGTCATTGTATGAGCACTAGTAAGAAATGGATAATTAAGGTTAGGAAGTCAAAAGTAAGCAGCGTGTGGGGAGACAGGCTGAACATAACTTTTGGCAAATGCTAATGTATATTTACAAACAGTATTATGAACATGAAGCAAGGCTACACTATCTGAATTATTTATTTGTAATTAATACTCCAATCTATTCTAATAATGTATAAAACATTGACCATACTTCCACATAATGTAAGGAAAAGGATAACCTCCTACCGAGTTTGAGATATTCTGGGCTGTGCCAACTTTAACCACCCAACCTTGGGGTCTGAATTGAAAGCACAGATCCCTTAGATGGCCCGTGGAGCCTCCCGAGGCTGACTGAAGAGTACCAAAGCTCTCCAGAAGTGGCTAACCAAAAAAACCTGTCAACCTAAGAGATTTTAAGACTCTCTTAGGGTTAATTGCAGATTTTTGAATATTTACTAAGTGCTAAAGTTGCCTCTCCCACATATGGACTTCAGAGTTTGCCAAGATTCCTCTTGGAGCCAGTTACTTTGAGATTTTTAATGCGCACTACTGATATAGATAACACATTTTCATTTTTGGTAAATTTTCTAATAAAGGCTTTGCAATGACTAATCAAGGAAAGGGCTTGTCGCTGTTTCCATATAGATGTCACCTAGAACACACGTATGGAAACGATATGTGTGCTTTGCATATTGAACTTTTTAAAATGTGGCCTGAA
Organism: Ibidorhyncha struthersii; assembly: GCA_013398815.1. Taxonomy (NCBI): domain Eukaryota; kingdom Metazoa; phylum Chordata; class Aves; order Charadriiformes; family Charadriidae; genus Ibidorhyncha; species Ibidorhyncha struthersii. The sequence continues at coordinate 795,302 of VZSZ01003571.1, forward strand.
AATTTGTTTATAGAAAAAAGAAATAGCAAGACTTTTAAATGCTGGATAGTTAGAAGTTAGAAGTAGAAGTTACATTTATGTTGCCTATGTTTTCTCTTCTGCCTTTTTCTTGGAGAAGTCCTCAGGATTTTTTATTCGTAGCAGTCCTTTGATGATTGACAAGGGAATACTCGTGGGCTGGCAAAGGGTTTTCTCTTTCCTATTGTAGTCTCTGCTGTCCGATAAACTGCTGAAACTTGTAATTTCTCTTCTCCTCATTGCATTCCTAATTAAGGTATCATCAGCATGTGAAAATTAATAAGTGAAAAATTTGAATCTGGATCCACTGAAAGTAGCATCAATAGAGACTCTTTCCAGAACAAGTTTTCCAGTTTGGCACAAACTTTCATCCAGCTGTAGGATGAATGAGTTGCTCACTTTAGGCTCAGCTGAAATTGTTTACACACTCTTTCTTTGAAACAGTAAATCTAGAAATTGCATATAAAAACTGTGCACAAAGGAACATTATTTGGGTTGTAAGGTCAATTGCTCTGAAGTTAGGCCAAGTGAGATTTATGATTGCTTGCACAATGGAGTCCTTTTGCATATGCTTTAAGATAGAGTTGTTAATTAAATGAACATCTACTATTCTGGACCTTTACTTTTCTCAGTATAGAGAGGGACAGGTTCAGAGTGTAACTATAAACCAGCAACAAATGCTAACTTCAAAGTTTCTGCCTAAATCTAAAAAATAGAGGAAATAAATGTTCCTCTACCTTTCTTCTGTATATCAGTTTTTTCTGTTATCCTCTTTTCCATAATGAAATGCAAGCTTAAACATCACAAGCTCTTTTTTAAAAAGTGGTTGATACAAAAACGGCCCTGGATTTCTTGTTTCCCAAATCTTAATTTTATATTAAATAAAAATGTTTTTATTTCTCTAATAGTCCAGTTTGTAACATCAACCAGCAGGTCACTCATGCATTGAGACTGGCCATGAAAAGCTACAGGCAGAAATTCAGACAGAGTTCTGATCCAAATATTAAATTGCATGTACTATATAGTAGTCCCATAGAACAGATATGTTGATACGTTGAAACAAGTTTCTTTTGAGCATTTCCAGACACAGTGAGGAGGCAGGAAGACCCAGTACAGCATGTACAAGAAGAAGTAAAAACATCCTAGTCTGAAGAGGTCACGAGGAATATTCCTGCCTGTTTCTTGGGCAACTGAAACAGGATAGGATGAAAAAAAGCCCTTGTTTTTTTACGACCCCCCTCTGCCTGCAACCACACACCTGCACGCTCACACCTGTATGAGCCCTGACGGCTGTACATGTTGGATTTCACACCTTTTGAATACACAATGTCCAGGTCTTACTCTGATTTGTGTAGACTCTAGCACTAAAGAAATGTGTTTTATTAATAGGTACCACCACCAAAAATCTTCTTCAGTTTGGAAATGTCTTTTTTCTTTACCTACCTGCAGGCACTTGTCCTCAGACAGGTTTTCTACTCAGATCTGAGCACTCAGTCCTTGCAAGTGTTATAATAAATACATAGATTTACTGTTTGAGTTCACAACCAGTATGAGGAAAAGAAAATGAAAACTTTCTGTTTGTGGTCTTTGTTAAAAAGACTTATAGGCCATCTTCGAGCTGTTGTAGATTGGGCTAGGTATACGCCAGGGCTCATCAGCTTGAGATGGAGTCACACATCACCTGGGAGAGAGGCAGAAGCCACCTTTTCCACTGCCACTAACAGTTTGTATGTATGGAAAGGTAGTTTGAGTTTATTTGTGATGACGCATTAGAATAAAGCACGGTCTGGTAAGATATATAAGTAGTTAAAAGGTTAGAAGGAGCAACTGCTATTGGCTTCTTGAGTCCAGATGAGTTCAAGAAACTGTTGTGCATTGACTGTAAAATCTCTGTTCTGGGTGATAAAATGTGGATCTCCAAATACGCATTTGAACTTTAATGTGGATTCCATTCACAATTTCTAAACTTATTTTACTATGGCTAAAAGAAGGGGAATGTTTGTACATACTTGGCCAAATTTTGCTCACAGTTCCAGAGGTACAAATCCATTGCAGCCATAGGATTACTTCCATTTTTTTCTCTGTGACAGCATGGTATTATGTCTGAATAAATGGCAAGTGATGTGATTGCTCCCAGGGAGAAGTACCTGTTCATTTAAATACCTTATTTGCTTTGGGTGTTATCGCTGACATTTTTGCCTACACATACAAGCCTGTCACCTGAAACACACTGTATTTTCAATTCAGTGCCAGCTGCTTATGTTTAGACTTTGTTTGAGTTAGTAACCAGCCACTGAGGAATCCAGAGTTCACTGCAGAAAAAAAATCTGAATCATGCTCATATCAATATAGTTGTGGGACTGCCTCATCTTTCTCTGTATATAAGGGATACAAAAGTATATCCCTGGAGAAGAATGCAGAAATGCTCTACATCCCTTTGCAGAAATAAGGTCGTAAGCCTTCTCTGCTCTCTTAACTTTCTGACCATTCCTGATGGTTTTAAGAAAATCTAATTCCTTGACAATATTTAGTTTCATATTCACATTCATTTTGTTCTTGCTCATCCACTTAGTCACCCACTAATTTCACTTACATACCTTCATTGTCTGTTAGACACAAATATATGTATTTGTTATCTTATTAAATAACAATCTCTTTTGTTAACCTAACATACACTTTTATCCTTTTCTCAAATCCCTGGTCTAATTTTTTGTTTTCTTTCATCTTTCTCTCATGTGCAATTAATATTAATTAACTAATTAATTCCCTCCCAGCTGTAATATTTACGTAAAAAAGTGGGAAGATGCTAGAATTTTGGTCCATGACCATTTCTTTTATGAAATGAAACTAGCACTTTGGCCAAAACTGAGAATGACTAAAAAGTGCATCCTTCTCTGCTGGAGTGACCACCGTACCCTCTGATGAGTGGAGCTGTTCTGAATTTTATATTTTTCCTTGTTGAGCTTATCTATTTATCTGTAGTGAGACAGTCAAACACCTTTGTTGTCAAGGGTTTCTAAGTGGCTTTGCTACGAAGTCTGGATAATTTTTGCCCAAGGTTTCAGCTGCTGTGGCTCTTCGGCTTTGTCAGAAGGAGGAATAAATGCAATCCTGATGTTGCACTTTGGTATATGTTGTTTGCTAGGTTTCTGGAGCCACTAGGGAGCTTTGAGCTCTGACAGCAGGTTATTTTACTTCTACTTGTTAAAACTCTGGAGGGAGAAACAGTAGCTATTCTGGTAGTAGAATTTCAGTGTCGCCATTTCTAAAAGCCAGTATACTGTCTTCCCTTGAAGCAGAAATTACTGACGTTGCTCAGGAAACAGTATTTTGACATTGAATGAATGATTTTTGCCCTGTTATGAACTTCCCACTTTTAAAGAGAATGACTAAGATGACTGTGGTAATGCAGCTGCAACAACATCTGGAGTCCTCAAATTACCTTGACACTAGTTAGCTGGATTTAAGTCTGTGTAGCACAGAAATGTCATTGTTTGTCTTGATGTTTCTGTTGTTTGATGAAGACCAATTATTTAAGCTCTGCAAGCTTCCCTTAATACTGCTGTCACGCTATAGTAACAGGAGGGATAGCTGTCATTTGCTTATCCACAGATCTTGCAGAATCAGGTCATTCCTGAGTCACTTTGCTCTTCACTGTGAGAAAACCCAGTAAGTAATACTCCACAACTGCTCGGCCACCTGAAGGTGTTTTTCACCCAGGCCCTGTTATGATGCACCTGCATGCTTATTTCATTGTTTTAAGTTTATCTAAGAAAAGGTAAAAAACCACTGGGTGAAGAAATCCATGAAAGTTTCTGGAGTGCTAGTTCTCAAGCGGTAATTAGTGGGTCACCCTTTGGCTGCAGAAGCTCACAGAAGGACTCTTTCTGAGAACTGTATGTCAGAAGACTGCAAAGACAGGAATGAGATAGTCAATATTCTAAGAAAAGATTTTATACTCATATGAGTTTCCAGGGGAAAGAATTTCTGGGGAAACAAAGAGGCCATTCCTATTCCAATTAACCTGTTCCAGATCACAAGTTGTATCATACACGAAACCCTCTCATTCACCCAGCAGCTGAACACGGCCCTAATGTCTACAAAATTTTTTTAAAAAAAGGAACATCTTTAACATCTTTACTCTAATTCTTCAAAAATTTTACATATCTGTGATGAGGGTGAGTCATATATTTCATTCTGGGGAACAGCCAATAAAAATATCTTCTACATATTTCCACCTCCTGTGCATCAGAACAAAGTGGCGTCAGTCCTGCCTTCACCTGAGGCCCATGCAATTCCCCACCACCTTTTCTTGTGCTCCCAGCAGGTAAAGGCTCTTGCAAATTCTGCTGTGTAATAACATGAGTGACAAGGTTCTGACATGACTTCTCCAGTCAGGAAGAGAGCTGGCTAGAGCCAACTATGTCCTTCAAGTGGTAGCTACAATTTCTTTTACTCTGTGGGGTTTTACCCGCCATTTCCAGGCATCTGTGTGTCCTTTTAATAGTATGAAAAGGGACAAAGGGGCTGTTGTATGAGTTGAAATTACATCCTTAATTCTTACACATTTTTGTAATAGAACAGCATAATAGAAAGTTGCTCAATGTATTTTACTTGGAAATTGCAATTAATCAGAAGACTGTAAGGAGTCAGACCTCAAACCTAGTTTCAATACCATTTCCTTTAGTGAGTTTTACACATTACCTTTTCAATAAGTGGTGACAGGCAGTGCATTTCTGGGTGATTATAGCATAAGTCAGGTGGGGTTAACGGGCACAATGCCAGAAGGAAAGTGAGTAACTACTTGAGATGTACAGTAATCACTTAGAAATGCACTGCCTTATTCCCTCTTGATATTATAAAACGATGTTTATTAAACAATGTGATCTAAATCCTGAGGAGCACTAGACCTCTGATACTAGTGCTGAGTTCACCAGGAGACTTGATGCCAAACTGGTCAGGAAATAGAGTATTTACCTCAAGTCTATGCACCTACAAGAACCCATCCCTGATATGCTTATTGAATCTATGTCCCTAGTCTTGCAATGATGAATGATTCACATCTGGAGGCCAGGTCTTTAGATAATAGTATATGCTGATTAACATCGTCTGAGGAACTAGCCCTTGATTTAGTGTGATATGTTGATGTGGCAGGGTCAATAAATGGCTGCAAATAAAGTGAGAGCCTTAATTTGTAGACTCTGAGAAACTGTATATGTTGGAAAGATCATTTAGTCCATGCTGCTTTTCTTGGCAGAATTTTGTAGACCATCTTCAGAAAATGGCAGTCAGTGCTCAGCTTCTGAGTGATGGGCTTTAAATCAGATCCTTTGTGTTAGTCTCTTGGGTCAATTCAAAATTAACTGACTTGGCTTTTCATCAGTTAAAAAAAGAAATAAGGCTAGATCTTCCCATCAGATTGTTTTCAGTCATAACTCAATGCCCACATTTCAGCTATACGCATTTATAACAGCAGAAACTTTGCCCCACATATTTTAAAAATGTGTCAAGTTGATTTTATAAGCAGTAGCATTATAATAAACTTCTCCAAACTTAATCAAGCTTACTGATTTATTTGGATAGTCAATAGTAGTATCTGATTTTCATTCCAGCATGGATTAGAAACAAATTCCTCATACTTTGAATTATTTTTTTTATCAGATGTCTTGTTTTCTAGCCAACCCCTTACTGAGTCTGGACTCAGATTTGGAGATATAATCATCTGTAATTTGTAACATCAGATGCATATACTGTATATCAGTTTAAATCAGGCAACTTGATCAGATTTGGAAGAAGCTATCATGATAACAATACTACTACTTGCACTATCAGCTTGGCAGAGTTCACAATATATGGGACAGATTTTCAGTAGATAATTATCAGTCTGATTAGGCTATCCCCATAGCATCCCTTTAGGGGGATTTTTAATCTCCATGGAAAAAAAAAAAAAGAAACCCCAAACCCCATGGAGAATCTGTGCACCACCCAGATGAAGCAACAGCCTTTTTCAGATCTGAATCTGAGTTTCTGAAATGCCACCTTGCTGTTTGCAGTTCTACATTTCCCCTCTTGCCTTCTGCTTTCTGATGCAGAACAGCTAAATGTTCCTGAAAAAAATATTGAAGAACTCTGTGGGACGGATAATCCTGCTGCCTGGGCAGCTTTACTTAATAGAGGACTTACTAAATAGGAAGCAAAATAAAAAAAAAAAAAAAGAGAGAGAGGATGGCAGGACAGTGGAGAAATTAGTACTTGGGCCAGGTGTGGGGTGTGGTAGAGGTGAAGAGAATGCGAGGAAACTGAGAAGAAAGGCAGGCATGGAGAAAATAGCTAATAAGAACAGGGCTAAAAACATCCAGCTAGTTTTGGGAATATCCGAAGGTTGCTGCTTTGACTCTGGCAGCTGAAATCTGTGGTTGAATATTTTCCCTCTGAATTCACATGACAGCATTATAACAGCTCTAAAACCATAATCATTATTTCGCACATTGTTATGACCTTTCCTGGAGGATGCAAAATCCTTACTGCTTGGTAATACAGGGTACAAAATACAAATTCCTTCCTTTTTTTTCAGTATGGATGAACTGGGAGAAGAGTTTGGGTGAGTTTTCTTCCTCCATGTGTTTTCTCTGATGACCATTTTGTCACGTGGTCATTGCTGCCATTGTGCGATGGAGGTGTATTATGTTCCTCATTCCCAGAGGACTAAGCAAATGCAATGGACTGTATGACCCACTTGGATACATACATATCTTGAGAGACTTGAAGATGCCCAGACCATGCTACTGAGCATTGTCAAGGTGGCCTTTTCCTGTAGTGAGACAGGTTTACATTCTTTGGCTTTCAAAGAGGTATCCTATGTATCCTTGAGTATGTACTTAATAGAGATTTAATAAGTTATGTTCAATGTAGCAGCTAAAGAGAAGCTAATTATGAAAAACATATTACTGTAAAACTAACAGGCCTGCAATAAAAACATCTATTACACAAATTGTTAATCCATGAAATATGTATTCCTAAGACCATTGGTATTTATTTAACGTACAATTACTGTCTAATTTAATCTAAATTAAATGCCTGCTTAAGACATGTAATTTGAAGTGTTACTGAGCTTCCTTCTACAGTATTAGAGGCAAGAAATCAGCAGCTAATGCCTGGAGGCCACATCTCTGCCATTTAAATTCAACACTAAAATTCGTAATTTCAGCCATTGGAAATGTTTTTCATAAGAATGCATTCAGAATTAAAATCTCCCTTTCCCCCTCACTCAGGGCCACATCCTGCTAACTGAGTCAAACCTCTGACTTAATCCAAATAAAGTTTTGATTGAATAAAAGGTCCTGAATTAAGACCTGAGAAGAAAATGTGTTTTCTTATCATAGAACACAAGCTTTGCAAAATGTTCTAGCTCCTGCCAGTCCTGGAAGGGTAAATTATCATTTGACTCCTGTATGAACATATTTATTTAGGACACGTAGCCTGATGACTCAGGAAGTTATGTAAAAACTGACCCAGTTAATTTTAGATGCTGTTGTTGGAAGAATATCAATGAAAATTAATCAAATAGTCACGAAGGAACCACAGGGAAGGAGCACAGAACACTGGTGGGTAGACTTTTGGCAGCGATCATCGCAACAGTTTTAATGAGAGGAAAACACATTCTCAAGTAAATTAGAGAGTAATGACATGATTAAATGGTAAATAATAGTTAAATACATGCTTGGAGGTCCAGGACAGAGACTGGGGACTTTTTGTGTTTTGCATGTATTCCTCTCCAGGATGCTCTGAGTAGCCAGACGAGCTCACCAGAACTCTGCCTGCAATTTAGGGTCAGAATGTAGCTTTTAAGACGCTGAAGCCAAAAGAACTGTTGAGTCCCCATTGCTGAGGCTGAGAAAGCTGAGACTTTCTCCATAACTGCAAAGCTTTGCCAGCCTTTTTGTTGTCGATACGTCCTTGTTCCTCCACCAGCCACCTCCCCTGAGCAAGGGCCAGTGCCACATCTCTGCTCTCCTCAGCCCACTGTCACCCACAAAATGACTGTGCCGGAGACATCTGCTCTCATTATGTGCAGTGGGGGAGAGGGAAAGGGTCTGTCTTCTGCTGAGGCAGGTTTAGTCCCCACTAACTGGGCGTTTACACATTTGCTGGTGAACTAATTGAGTTGCATATATCACTGTGCAAACAAGGAGTGCTGTGGTGCTGGCTGGGAGCGTAGCCTGTCCATATGGTTCCTTTCCCCGTCTCCTGAGGAAAGGATGTGAAAAGAATAACATTTGCAAGTTGTCTTCATTCTCAAATGTTTCTCTGTCAAAATGGGAGGTTGTACACACAAACTCTGTTAGCTTTACTTTGTCTAGCTGTAATACACAGCACAGTTGCGTGGTGAGTCCATTGGAGGGGCACTGGCCTGGTTAAGAGGTGTTTCACCTGCTCTCTGTTTGCCACTTTCCATTTCAAGTTGTCAGACTAAGGATACCTCAAAAATAAAAATAGAAAATGGAAATAACTCTGGGTTCTCTTTTTATAGGGTTTAACGTTTTTCTTGGTTTTCAGCAGGTCCAGGTAGAGTTGGTCCAAAAAGTTGCTCCAGCAGCTTTGATCAAATGAGGCAGAAGCTTCACCTATGTCATTCCCTGCTGTTTGGCAGAACTAGAAGAAACACATGGGGAGCTCATCTGCTACAAAGAAAAAAAAAAACAGGGCTCTTAGTGTTATACTGGGACATCAGTCCACTAAAAGCTGGATTCCGTGCTTATATGGTAACTGAAGTGATCAGCACACTGTGTCCTTCAGTAACAGCCTGGCAGCTTGCTCATTAGTATAATGCAGTATTAATTTTCTCTCTTTCTGCCTTCCCACAATAGAATATTTTCTTACATAAGGCTGAATATTATATCTCCTCCACTAATAGCACTGGAGAAGGGGAAAGGGTATAATTAAAAAGCGTTCTTTTTTTTGTTTCAAAAGTTTATATTTTTACTTTAAAGGCCAGCAGATAACAGGCCATATACTGTGTATTTCTCCAATACATAACATGATTTATAGCGGTTTTCATTTCAATCTGGGTTTTTTTTGCTTAGATGTACAATTGTGCACCCATAGGTTTTTTGTCAGGGAAATGTAAATGAATTGGTGAGTAGGATTTTCAGAACTAGTTAGTAGTGTTTTAATGCTGTTTCTTATGTAAATTGAAGGTCTTTACTAGGATCATAGCAAATGACTGTTAAATGCTTTTTAAAATTCTACCCTGGATGTCTATTTGATCAGGGAAGGTGAAGGAAACAGGTACTTTTAATATTTAAATTACAGAAATTATGAAAATGATAGCTGGTGCAAAACCATGCTCACAATTTCCTGGCACACTGCATGAACCTAATTTTAAAAAATTCTGATACTTCTCTGAAGTACAAATTCATTGAACCCATTTGATGTGAGAAATACCCCTGTACATATAATCTTTTCTCACTTATTGACTGAAATGATTGGATTTTTAAAAACTATTTCTTTTTTTGTTGTTGTTGTTATTAGTTTGTGACATTTTTACTCATGTTTATGGACAGAAATAATTGTGGATACTACCAGGGCCCTTTCAAGCCCTGATTAATAGATGCCTGTCATTGAGGCAGGCATTCAGACTCTAAATTGCCTGAAGGCACGTGTAGACTCAAAGAAGTGATGCCCACTTAAGGCTGGACTGAAAATCAAGCACTGATGTTTTAACATGAGGTTCCATTTTATAACCGAACCTTTTCTGTTTTTATAAAATGCCACAAATTTGTAAGTGTTATGCACCACTGCAAAAGCGTACCGTTTTAGAATATGGCAAATCCAAACAAAAAACATCTTTCGAAGCTGGTATCACAGCTGGCACCTTTGCCAGCAGGCACAGTAGAAGGGCCAAGAATGGCTGCTGATTTCTAGAAATTCATGTGAGTTGGAAGATCCAGGATTCAAAATGCTTGTCTGACTCCTTTCTCACCTTAGAGTTGGTCAGTGGGGTGTCAAATATGTGCTTGATCTCCTTATATCAGGGGAAATGACTGATTTCTTTTCATGGTGCTTGTTACTATTTTCTTCTTGTTTTTCTTAATTATTTGGCATGAACTACAGTCCATCTTAAAACCATTACTTGACTGGGACTCCTTCCTTTCCATTTTGTTACTTCTGCACTCCAGGGGATTTCCTTGAGGAAGCTAATAGCTTTCCTAGGTTGCTGCAGTGACACAGGACCCAAGTTTCTTTGTTAAGAATTTCCATAACACATTTGGGCACCAGTGATGTTGGTATTGTTGGCTAAAGTTATTTCCTCCCTTTCTAGCGAGTCACTTTTACTTTCTCCAGGTAGTTACCCTGAAGAAAAGCCCCCATCACGTTGATTTGGTTTGGCAATACTTGCTCTTTTTAGCGTGATCTCTGTTGGGAAAGATGTTTTCTGTATGGCTCACTGCATGGATCCTGACTCAGCCAGGGATTATAACAATGATACTAGGCAAATCATTAGGAAACCAAGCAGACAAACTAACATTGTAACATCTATGAGTTTATTATGTATGGTTGCCTAAAAGAAGAAAAAGGCATTGAGAGGGTCTTTACATTTATTGCCACACATACCTCAGAAAATTACGATGTGGCTGTAGCAACATTTGCGGTCATACAAAATTTTCAGAATGTGCAGAAGAAACATGGTAGAGCTTTCCCTTCTTCACAGAAGCTGTATAACATGAAGGATAATGGTGTCTTAAAAATGCTGTTGGATTTCTTACAGAACCGAAGGGTAAGTTGTAGATTTTGTGGATGTGAGGAGTCTGCGCCTGTTCATTCTTCTTCATTTCCTTTAAATGCTGTATGTACGACTCACTTTACACTGCTGGCACTCTCTTATGAATCCAAAGATCACATGTGTAACATGCAGACAGAAATAAATCCTGTAGGTAAAAGAAAGTAGAAATTGGCTAAAGATCAAAGGTTATCCTCATTCCCCTCCTTCCTTCACTTTTATTATCCTGTCTAAATTTGGTCTTTTGTAGAGACGATTGGGTGGTGGGTTTTTTTTTTTCATGAGGAAAGGCTGAGCCTAAATGAGAGTTTAAGATTTTATTTGTTTTTCAACCCTGTATGTAATTTGAACCACAGTGTAATTACTCTGCTAGAATCAAACCTGCAGTTCTTAGAGGGTACAGAAGATTGTGGAGTGGCTTAAGGAAACAATATTTCTTCTCAAGAGTTCTGTGATCATCTATAGATTAAGTGGCAAATAGATATTTTTTCTTTTTCTTTTCTTTTTTTTTTTTTTTTTGTCTGAACAGCTAAACCAAATCTGGTATCATTAAAGCCCCTATTTTAAAACAGTTTGGTGTGTGCTTAACAAGGTCCTAAGATGTAAACGGAACTAATAGTGTGATAGCTTTTCTGCCAGATAAAGCCTTAAGTCTGTGTCTTAGAAAATTCTTCTAGAAAATATGTTTGTAATTTTTGTAGTTTTTAATTTTTGTTGACTTTTAATTTTTGATTGACTTTCCTGTCTTTTTAGAGCCCCAAGCTTTAGCAGGTACCTTCCAAATACTTTACTTAAGGCTATGAAATGCAGTGGAATAAGTAGAGCAACTAGAACAGACCCAGTAGAAAAGTTAAGAACAAGATGTGAAGGGTATGTAACTCAATAGTTTGAAAGCTTTAATTATCATTACTCACTTAAGGGAGATTAATCAAAACCAATAGCTGTCCTATTATTCGAAACTACCACAAACCTTCTCTCCAAAACCTTGTCTCTAAATTAACATTTCTTTTCATGCAATTTTTCATGTTGCTAAAAATGAAATAAATTAATTTTACTTGAATCATAGATGAAAACTTTGTGGTAGTGTTTATGTTGCTATAGATCACCACATAAAATGAAGTACTATCATTTTTGGCTGTGGTGTGTGTAGGATTGCTTAGAACGTGGTTGGTCAGGAGTGAGCAATACTGGTAGAGATACCTATGAAGTTCTGGACTGTGTCAACTTATACCAAAACCTTGAATGAAAATGAGTGATCCAGTTGTTAGTGCTGCCTCCAAAACCACTTCAAAATAGAGCTAAGAGGTACCATATGTTTACACTACTTCTCACTCCATGGTTATATATTATACTCAAACCCCAAATACAATGGAAGAAGCAATTTGTAAACACAAATTTAATTTAAAAAATACAATTCATTTTAATTATAGTAGAATAGTTTAACGACAATTATTTGTCATATTGATGCCGTAAGTGACCAGGGTTATAACAAAATAACATGGGTATATGTTACACTGATGTGCAAGTAGGAAGAGAATCTGGGGTGATAATGGTTAATGATGGTAAGAAGAGAGACAACCTCATGTTTCAGCTAATCTCCAGCTATTAGGGATCAGCATGAGGGACATTATCTCACATCTGCCTCATACAAAATTCCATATACCTAACTCCAAAGCATCTGGTGTGGGCCATAGGCAGAAACAGGATACTGGACTAAATATATCCCATGCTCCCTGTGCAATATCCGTGAGCTTTCTACATGCTCATGCAGCAGATGTGAAATATGTCAGTAATATCTGTTCTGCTTTAATTATTTGCATTACTGTATTTGAATACCAGGTTTTGGTCACCTAACCAAGCAATTGCTGAAGCTAGCGGATGGCCGTGTGGTGCTGGCACTGGAGGGAGGACATGACCTTACTGCCATCTGTGATGCATCTGAAGCCTGTATAAACGCCCTTTTAGGAAATGAGGTAAAACATAAATCATAGTAAGTGGAGAGAATGATCCAAGTTTGCTGAAGCTCCTTTTATTTTCTTTTAGTAACAATAGCATCAGTCCTTTTTTCCTTTGGTATAACACCCATGCAATTTGAGCACATCTTAGAAATGAGCAGACCTCAGATGAGCTGGTTTGGATAAATACCTCTAAATGATATGATTAGATAAATCCTTTAGTATTGGCCTAAATTATTCCCAGTTCTGAGTAAGATTTAATACCTCAAAATTGCTTTTGTTGATGTTGTGCTGAATACCAGACTTGACATCACTGGTAGTCATTGGTGTGCATACCATCTAACAGGATGAGACCTTCCAGCCAACTATCATAAAAAAAAAAAAGGCTTTTGCAAGGTATCTGGTAATCTTAGGAGTTGGATATTGCAAAGACATATTTTTTGTAGTATTTTGACACTTCAGCTGACGTATAAAAGAACATATTTCAGACACTTTTGAAATTGAAGAACATTAATAAAATGTGTCCAAGACTTCAAAAATAAAATTTCTAAGTTATAAATGAAGATCCAGGTTGAGCTGTATGTAATTTAAATGGAGCGTCTAAGATTTATCAAACACTGTATATATTGTTTAAAAACTTTTGAGAGTGGACTATCAGACTAAGTAAATATGAGTATGTGCTATTTATGTACACAAACACAAGATAAACATTTATGTTAGTGAAAACTGGTTTTGCTATCCACTAGAAAATATCTTTTCTCCTACAAATATGGTGAGAAGGAAAATAAGCTTGCTGAAGGTGCATTCAAAATAATTTACAAAAATACAAAAGCCTTTACCATAAATTGTGTATTTTGCAAGACATTGTTACGAAGTGCGGTGCACTGTGTTACTTTTTTTTTCCCCAGGGAAGTGCTATATAATCTACATAACAGGTATATAATCTCTCCAATCAAATGTATTAGTGCAAACTTGCAAGTTAGTCTGCCAGTCCCCTTTCACTTCAAGACTTCATACCTATGTGAATATATATGAAGTAATGCATCTTCTGATGGATATTGCATAGAAGGATTTTCTAAATGTTCTTTTTAACCTTTGCTTTTTATCTTTATGACCCATCACTAAAAATATTTTTAGGCTTACTGTTTTTTACATTATACGTGCAATGGATAAAGTGATAGTTTTTCCAAAAACATTCTCAAAAATGTAAAGAAGTAGACACGTCCACACACACACAAAAAAGCAGCTGTCATTGGGTTTTATCTACTGTCACCTTTGACAAGTCCCATAAGGAGAGTTTTCCAGCGTGGTGACATACCCTATTGAAATAGATGCTCAGCTCAGTGTCGATCCTTTTATTTAGGTGCTGAAATATGGATTAAAAAACCTAGCTTGAGGCATTTGACAATCTTAATAAATACAGTTGCCTTCCTGATCATCTGCCACTCCAGGGCACTCTCATTGATATTCCCAGTCATCATCTATCCCGTGGTAGTACCTTATAGCATCTGTGGCTTTTCATAGCCCATCTAAACCCATTCTCTGAAATTTGCACCCTTGTGGGAGTAATGCAAATGGTACAATGCTGATGATAACGATGTCTCTTGCTCTGTATAGGTGCCTGGGTCTTTCTATCCAGTCATGACCATTTGGTGGTGCTACCCATTTATGAACACTTGTTTTGTTTTAACACTACATCACACCCAACTACTATTTCTGCTGTCACTGACTAGCCATTAGGCAAGAAGAAATACCAACAGTGAGAAAAAGGAATGGGATAAGTGTACTGGAATAGAGACTTCCTTCCATTTTATTTTAGAATAACAACAGACTGGGAAATTAGGTAAATTATCTGTTTGCAAAACACAGCAAAGCAAACTTCAGGAGAGGCAAGAATTTAATGACTGAGAACGAATACAAATGTAACCACACAGCCATTTTTGATTCATTTGTAAAAGAACATGATCATTAATAACTTGAAACATCTCACGCAGTAAGCATTATTCTTAAGTAAAGGTGTTGCCGAGGAATAGACAGTAATGAGGAAGTCTGATACCTAGTTAGCAGTTAGAAATCAGCACGTCTGTTAACATCTATAGATTTATGGCAGTCTACACCACATGAGCCGTAGCATATACATTGCTTGATTTCAGCATAATGTTCATGAGCTTACAGAGCAAATTCAAAGCATGTTCCTGCCAAGGACAGAAAAAAATTGTTTGTCTTCAAACAATCAATTATTGTAATTTGAGGACGCATTCTTCCTTGAATGTAATTCTTTAAAGGTGATTAATAGGATAATTATAACCTATTATCTGCCCTTCACTTTTACAAATAATAGTATGTAGTGCAACCCTTGTTTAAAAACATCGGCAAGATGAACTTCATTTTCTAAACACCACATATGCAATTGAACTCAAATTAGAAAGGTTGGGAAAGGCCTTTGTAAGGTACTCTGCAGTTTGTCAGATGTATTTATTCATGTGCTGAGGATTAGAATTCATAAACATTTTGCAGGGCTTTTTGCAAACTTTTTCTTTTCTTTTGTTTTTTTTTGGCCAGGACTTGTCAATACAGAAAGTCACTGCTTCATACGTTCTATCACCAGCAGAATAACATTTTTAAAAAAGAGTAATTGTAAAACTAGCCACAACTTCCAACTTTCATGGAGAGCTGGACTGACATGTAGAGGCAACATCAAACTAACAAGTGAAAAATGCTTTCTTTTCTTAATTTGTCTCTGAACACAAAGAAGGAAAACAGATTGACATCCAAAATAGATATATTTTGCTCTTAGTTATATGTGGCCTGTAGCACAGTGATCTGTTTAGCAAGATAACTCTTTACTCTTCTGTTAACAAATGCAAGTGGAGCCACTAGGAAAAGAATACACTATCAAGTTAATCTTCTTTAAATAATTTGAGCATGGCACAGGAAATTCCTGCGTATAGTTGTTGATTTTGAAGACTAACCAAAAAGACTATTAAAAACATCTCTTTTTCTTGGAAGTGCTCAGAATTTAAATGAGCTATCAGCCCCATCTATGTGTGGTCAAGACTTCTGAACTTCTCTGCAGAAGTACATTTGAACAATAATTTCAGATTTTGACAGAAACACAAATGCGATTATAATTGTTGCTTTTCCCTGATTGGAGGTACTTCTATTGTTAAGTGTTTCTTTCTAGGATCCAATTCCTAAACAGAGGTTCCTAGTGCCTTTTTAGGTATCTTAGGGTATCCAGGACATCGGCCCAGGGCAGATAGATCTAACACAGAATTGAGAAGAGATCCACACCCTTTCTGAGTGGTAACTGAAGATCAGGCAAGACACCCCATAGTATCTGAAATGGCTCAATCTGGTTTGGTTGTGTGAATTCCTCCTTAAATGATGAGAAAACTAAAAAAGAAATTGAGTTAGAGGTAAGGATATTTGTTATAAAGATAAAATTATTAACTAGAAAGTTTACACACAAAATTATTTTTTTAAAAAAAATCCAGATGTCAGGTTTTCTTGTCCATCCTTCAGTATACAAGAAGAAAATTTCCATGTCACTTTGAGAAAAAACCATTTGACCATTTGCAGAGCTAATTAGGAGTACTGTAGGTTATCTTCTTAGAAGGAAATCCTTCTAAGAGGTGAGAAGAGATTAAGCAGCTGGATTCCCTTGAAATCCAAAATGAAAACATGGAAATCCTTCTGGAAGTAAAAAGGCAGGATGAGCATCAGTTGCTTTAAAATATCTCCGAACCTTGTTGACATGGTTTGAGAATTTATCCTATCCAAGAGCATCTGTCAAAACAAAGGAAATGATGGATTCAGATAATAAGAATAGAGACATTGCTTTTAAACCTAAGCATTTCTGAGATGATGATACACTCTTGTGCTTAAAATTCAGTTCTCTCATTTATTGTGATACTCTTTAAATGATCTAGAGTTTTTCACAGATTGGTTGTACAGTTTCAAATACTTATTTTTAAAGCCTATATAGATATATATATTACTTCAATTAAGAAAACCATTAAATGTTAAGATTTGTATGATATTCCAAGAAGTGTGTGAAAATTGGGTTGAATACGGAGATTTTTCCCCAAGTATTTGTCATGGAGAACGAAGTTTCCATGCTGTTTTGTCTGTCCTATCTTCAATGCTATAAAGACCTATTCTATGCCTTTTGGTGCCAGGTGGTGATGAGTAAGGCTGTTTTCTATACATGCAAGGATAGGTTCTGGTTTCTTTTCTCCACATTACTTTTGAAGAGGCACTACTTGGATTTAAAAAGTCATCAGGAATAAGCTTTCCTTGACTTCAGTATCCTAAATCCTGCAGCTTATTTCCAACATTACTGCATTCATTTGGGTGTTCTTCTGCAGCCAGAGAGAATAAGGAAGGATTCCTTAAAGCACAAAACTCTTTGAGTCAAAACCTAACAATTTAGTTCTTCCTTTACCCCATCCCTTTTCAAGCAGGCAGGTGGGGTATTGCCATGGGGCATAGAAGTCAGTCTAACATTATGGTCCCTCTAATCTGTCTACAGGTTTGGGCAGTGTCTCTTAGCTCTACGTGGTACAGCAGTTTGCCGTGATCTATAACAAGTGATAATTAGTCGCAGATGGGGTCATGCTCTTCTTTGCACGGAGGAAGCAGAGAAGAGCAGTCCACAGTGTGCTCTGCCCAGCGGGACCCTTCAACAAAGGCACACAGAGGATGCATGTCTGCTCTCATTGACTGTGGCGGCCAAGGCTGAATTTGGCCCCAAGTGCAAAAACATTTCTAAGTGACTAAATTTAACATCTTCTAGTAAATATTCTTCTGGCTAGAATTTCAGTCTGAAGCAGAATTTGACAAAACATTGTGATTGGTTGGCTCCCAAGCATGCTTGAAGACTTGTACTGGACAATTTTGTTGCAGAGTGTGAAGTATGTGCTTCTTTCTTGCAATCTGTTGAGCTGGCATTTAGAAGGGGATGGTAATTTAAGTGGAAAGCTCGTACTCTGCAGCTTTCCTGCTGATGATGAAAAGTTGGCATTTTCTCCTTTGTGGAATTCAGTGTCAATCTGGGGCTGCTTGCCAGCTAGGCAGCGAGCTCTGCCAAGAGGGCCTGGACTGCATTAAAAAGGGGTTATTTGCCAGAGCAGGTAAGCATTTCTCTCTCCAAAATGGAAATATTCATGGAAGTGAATACGGCCCGAGATCAATTTTAAATTGCATGGTAAACTCGGTCACAATCTCACATCCTCGTTGTTAATCTGAGTCTAATACTAGAAAATAATTAACGCTGAGTCTAAGCCACCTGTCAACTGCTGCTTGCATAAAGCTGGAGTCCAGAAATTGGCCCAGAAATAGAGAATTAGATGGAGTAGGAAACTGGAGCTATGTATGTGCCAGAGGCCAGCATGGTGACATCAAAGTCCCCAATGTGGGCAGTGTTAGTCAGGAAATGGTTTGGCCAAGGAAACAGAGAATATTCTGATTCCAAAGTTACATATTTCCAAGGCATCCCTTGTGTTTCAGGGATTGGTAGGTCTTAATGACCCTTTGTGACTTTGAACCTATTCCCTACTGAAATCTTGCTTGTTTATGTATCATGTTGTAACAGTGGATCACAAAAATACCTGCCTAAAGTGCTCATGTATAAACAGAAAATGTAGAATCTTTGAGAAGAGTGCTAATACGAGAACACAGAGGACCTGTGAGATCTTTGAACTTAGTCATCTGTAATCATAGGCAACCCTAAGAGCAACAAATTCCAGTCTTTGTGCTAATATGCTTCTTGTAGAGTTTACCTGGGAAAGGGAGGTTGTAGTGCTATCTCCTGCAACCTAGGCATCCCTGGGGAGCCTGCTGGCTTTCTCACCTTCTTCTGCTTCTGTCAGGACTCTCCACGCTCCTTACCTTATGCTTGCAATTGCCTCACTTTTCCATTATCTCTAACTGCACTCTGCAACAATCTCCTCTAAAGCTGATCTTGGTGCTTTAAGACATGACAGTGTGAAGGATAATGCAGATACTGCTAAAATTTCTAGATTTTCCAGCTCAGTACAGACTGATGTAGCTTCAGATTCTGTCCACATTCCCAAGGATCATTTCAGATCACCTTCTGAGCACATGAAATTTCCATCATTAATTCCTATTTCAAACATCTGTTGATATGCCTCTGGCAGACTTTGGCAGCCCAAGTGATTTTTGCCCATTTACATTGGTTTTGCTCGTTTGAAAATGATTAGTGGACAGTCTCTACTTTCATCTGCTACTTTGGGCACAAAAGCCCAATTCAGACATATAGTATAAAAGCTTTGAAAATGTGACCCTTTGTGTCTAGTCCAAACTGTCTCTGCAGAGGTTTGGTTATTTCTGCACTGACTTGAGCTGTTCTTCTCTGAAAGATTTCTTTCCTGACAGTGTATTTCCAGTGGTCTTTTCAGCTTCCTTTCTGTTAGCCTCCAGATTTAATAGACTTCATGATCTGAATGCCAATAAGTGTAGGAGGGAAGGCAATGGTGCCATATATGCCAGGTGTAATTTCTTTTGTTCGCTGTTGGGTCTAACTGCTGATATTTTCCAGGGACACCCCTATGTCTATACAGTTGTATCCAACCAGTGGATAGCTGCCAACAGAAACCATTCTTTCAAATGCAGACAGTCTCATTTCAAATTGTATAGAACTAGCTGCCATAACCCACTGGCTTTATTTCTACAGTGCTTCTGTAACGGTACCGCATTTGGGCTGAACAGGGTATATGATGTAATGAACTTACTCCTGGAGCCTGATAAGGTTTCCCTCATATGGAAGAGGATCCAAGTTCTGCCTGGCTATCCCTAAGGGTGAGGAGGCAGAATAGCTTTGAAGCAGGAGCTGAGCCTGGGATACAACATGCAAGTTTTGTGGAAAAAATTGTTAAGGAAAAGATCAAACATGACTATTATATTCACATCACCTACAGATCTGTTGGCAGAGCTAACAGATGGAGTAATGACTGGAATGATTGTTGGATGTTTGACACTTTTTCTTTTCTTTAATAATTCATCATCTTACTCTGATTTCTAAAAACACATCTGCCATTTCTAAATATTCATTTGATATGACTAATATTCAAATGCAGCCTATTCATTAAACAATTTATTTCTGTACTTAAAAATGAGGAGGTGCCATTGATATATTAGGAAAAATCAAGACAATTTTTCTCTCTGGCAAAAATCCAGCTCTGAAGAAGGCAAGAAAATATTCACCTTTTAACAGGAAATTTCTTCTAGCTATCTCTACATCAGTTGCCCCCAGCTTAGTAATTAGTACAAGAGGTCTGTAGAAAGAATCTCAAGGTACTCAAAGGGCAAAGCAAGACACAGCTATCACATCTTGCAGTCTGGCAATTCCATACCTTGTACTATTGCTCCTTCTGTTGTAGCCTGGAGCTCTATTGTCCTAATTCAGGGGAATGAATTGGTCATCAAAGCCTTAGGAATTAGGAAATTGTCAAAACAGAACCTTAAGCTACTGTTTGCTTCCCCTTCTGTGCTCCTGCATCCAGTAGGACCAAACAGAACTTCAGGATTTTGCCCTCTTCCTGGCCAAATGAAAGATTGCTTTAAACAGAAAATAACAAGTGATAAAAGCAAGGGCTGTGTATCTGCATAACCCAAGGTATGGATTATCGAGACTGTTGTATGGATTGTCATTCTAAAATCTGTGAAGCTTGGTCTGTTGGTGGGCATTTTCATAAACAGGCAGTTTTCCCCCAGGTACCTGCAAGTTACCAAATAGAGCAACCGATGAATATCGTGAAGTAAATGTAGTTTAAGAATTGCAAATGTACCTGTAAATATTATTTTTATTGTAATTGGTCTCTTTGTTCTAATCCATGATAATTTTAGGTAGCAACAATCCTCCTTTGCAGTTTGGCCTCCTCGGTAACCAAGTAGAGCTGGGACCCAGTCAGGTCCTACCGGCACTTCTCTGCACACTTGCTCACTGCGCAGAATGGAGTGATTTATGTTGTTTGAAAACAAAACATAGTGCTATTGTTTCTAGTCACAAGGAAATCTTCCAGCTACAATCCCATATGGGATTCTAAGGAAATAATGACATGAACAGCCCTATTCATTTTAGTTACCAAGGCTCCAAAAAACCTGGTGATATTTGCAATGTCTTTATCACTGACGGGCATTCACCGCTGATTATAATGGCAGGATCCCAGAAGTTCTGGGATTTGTAGCGGAGCTTGCTTAGAATAGCACCACTAAGGGAGTATCTACACCACAGTTACTTCCCACTTTGTGTACTTGGATCAAGGCTGATTTTATCTAGTTGGTGGGTAACAATGCTGTGGTAGCAACCCGGAGGACAATATATGATGGCTACTGAACTATTAACTTCACAGAGGAAGCTCCTTGGGTGGGCTTCACTTGACCTAGTTTAAAGTAGACCCAGGCATGCTTAAGAAAGGAGTTTTGTCTGCAGCACAGATGTCTCCTGTCAACGGTGGTTGAATTTCCTTAGCTTTAGAGAAGAAGGATTGGTATTGCTATCCTTCTTCCTTGTCTACCTTGAGACAGTTGCTACTCCTGGCTCCGCAGGAAGAACGCCTCCATGCCCCACATCAGCAGTCTCTGTGGGGAAACAGAAAAACTGTCTGCTCTCTAAGCAGAGTTCAAGGAGACTTTAATTATTGGGCGTTTAGCCCCAAAAAATGTTTTACTCTTTAGCTAGGAGAAAATATATGGAAGGTGGACAAAAAAAGGCATATCTAGATGAATTCAAAATACAGTTTGCTTGGTGTATCTATCCATTGCAGGGCAAAAATAACTGTGCAGTAACTGAACACTTCCTTCTACTAACTTACTATGATGCAGCCCTACTCAAAGAATATACAATTTAAACCGGCTTATTAAAATGCAGCTGACTCTATAATATAAAAACTTACTGTGAGAACTCTTACTGCTGATCTGCATAACCAGTTTTTATCTACTCCTTTATTTGAAATTAATGCAAAGCTAGTAAAAGCAGCTGTGTTTTACGGTTTTCCCCTATAAATCTTAAAATGTGTAAGATGGTTAGATGTAATAACACCAGAAAAATAAAGATAATAGAGTGCACACTTCAGTTCCAGTGTGGCTTCAGCAAGGTTTTGTTTGGAGTGCCCAGCTGCGTATACAGACACAGTGGAATTTGGTTTGTGAGGAACCTACAAAAATTACACAAATAACTAGCATTTTTTTAATGAATAATACACAGACATGCACCTGCTTCAGAGACTCCATAGATTAGTCTTGCAGCCAATAGAAAAGCCCCTTGGAATTCAATTACATGGCTGGAAAACAGAAAACAAAATCATGGCTATACTTTTAGAACTGATACCAGCAAAATGTTAACCAGTTCTTGGGCTGAGCTTTTCCTGAGGGTTAGGTTGTTTCAGTTTGTTTTACTTCCCTGTGGCTTATTGAAAATTTATATTATTCTATTCTATTCTATTCTTGCAGCTGGAGCCTCTCCCAGAAGATATTGTGCACCAAATCCCCAATATGAATGCAATAGCTTCTTTAAAAAAGACCACTGAAATTCAAAGTATGTTTCCAAGTTTGGGTTGGTGGGTTGGTGGGTTTGGGGTATTTTTTATTATTAATTAATGTCATAGACATTAAACTGTTGTTTCAGAGAAAAGAGTAGGCAAATGCTTTATGTACAAATCAACGTGCTGTGTCTAGTATATGTGTGTATATATATGCTTTTATTTTTGTTTCTTTGACATCTTTTTGTTTCTGCTATGTACTTAGCCCTGAAAAACTAACCCATTGAAATTATTTAGAGCTTTCTGATTCCTGAATATTCCCAAGTCTTTCCATTCCAGAGCAGCTTGGATGAAATAGATGTTTGTCAGTGAGGGACAGGAACAGACAGGTAAATTAGAGCTCTAGCAAATAGTTTCTTCAGATTCTGTTTGTGCAGCCCTTTACAAGTTACTTGCTTTGGAATGTATAGGAGCTTGAGATAAAGTTTAAAAGCTCAAAAATGGGCACTGATCCATGGAACAATGCTAACAAATACATGATTTTATTCTGTTTCTGGTGCAGAGGGTACTTGATTGTTTCACTTGTGTGCCCTTACCCCAACCCTTTACTACCCGGATGCTTTAGGGCATTTGCTCTGGTCTCACTGAAAGATTTTGTCTTAGCTATCAGTTGCCTTAATCCAACTGAGCAAACTTCCCTTAAATTCTCTCATCTTCTGCTCTCTGCCATTTTACCGAGACAGTGGGAGCTTCCTGACTTCTACTGTTCGCTGGATCCTTAACAATAACAAATGGATAACAAATGTATGCTTCGCGTTAGATGAATCACAAATAATTGGGATTCATCTGTATAAAATAAATGCAGCTTTTAAAAGGGACACCATGCATTATGCATTGATTATGCAGTAATTATCTATCTGATTTTAGTTGTAAAGTGACTATTAAAATTCATTGTAGGTATATAATTCATCCTTTATATCCAGTAGTCACCCAGATATGCAAATGCTCTAAGTAAATCAGCTGTATATGATAAATTCCAGTAAGTCATTTTGTCTGGGTGGTATGTGCTAGGGTAGCTCATGCATTAGTATCTTCCTGAAGATTCCCTGTTACTGATTTGGAAGGAATCAGCAAGTTAAGGAAATTCATGTACTACGCAAGGTAGAGCAGATTTGCAGATGATAATAAGGACAGAAAGCTGCATAGAGACCACAGACATGAAGAAAGAATATGCAATCCTGTTTGAAATAAAGACACATATTTAATGAAAATGGATCTGAAACAAAAAAAAAGAGTGATTTGAGAAAAAAAAGTTAATACTGGCTCCAGAAAGGCATCGTGTCTTACTAGAAATACACACACATAATGGCAGTTCTGAAAGAAGGAATGGACTTAAGAACAAATATATAGCATGCATCTAAAAACATAGTTTGGAGCTCTGCAGAGTGGCTTAACTTTGCTCGTTCAGAACAAGCTTAGGTTTGAACTGAGCTGGTACAGTCACAGCAGTCCAGTGGGCTGTTCTTCTCAAACCTGAGCGGGGCTGCTCTGGGTTTGGAGTTATTTATACACAATGTTTTGTCTTTTCTTGCAGCTATTGCCTGAAACATGTATACATCATCTTGTCTGGAGAGAGATCAAGTATTAGAAAGGAATATGCTTGGGTGATGGAAAGGAGCGTTGAGGAAGTTTAGAGCAGCTTTAGGGAGGATGCATATTTAGATGGGATTAAGAGAAGCAAGTATGTGTTGAATATTATAGGGAGTTATGCAGGCTGACAAGCATCAGGCTGTGGGGTAGCACCTTGAGAGATACTGAGAAAGACTGATTTGTTTGGATGACTGCTTGCATGTCTTGAGTCTATATTTCTATGATACAACTTTGATAATGAATATTACCAATAATTTAGACCAAAAAAGTCCCTCCTCTGTGTATGCTGCAAAAAATTGAAGATACAATACTTAGTTAGACAATGAGAGGAAACAACTTTTTTTCTAACTAGAATGGAATTTGTATAAATGTTTTGTTTGTGACAGAGATCCAAAACTCCTTTGGAAATGTAATACATTTGGAAATAGTAGTTCCCACACCCATGTAATATGCTATTTCTAAATAATCCTGTTCACTAGCTTGAATACCACCCCCAAACTGTTCTTTTCAGGCAAGCCATGGAACGGCATGTCCAAATCTATCTGTGAAAGACAGTTACAAATGCCTGTAACAGTGACAGAAACATTCATTTTTATTATTTCCTGGTAATAATCAGTGCTCCCACAAATCTTTGAGGGAGACTTAAGCACATTTTCATGCTGAAAGCCAAAGCATACCTAGAAGACTGATTTGGTTTCATTGTTTGCTCTTGCAAGCCATGATTGCTCTTCAAGTTTTGTATGAATGAAACCAGCAGTATGCTTCATTCTTTCCCCTGAGCTCCACCAAGTCCTCAATGAATGTAACAGGACCGGTAGAATTTCACATTCCAGTATAGCACGGTAGAAATGGCATTTTCAGAGATGTGAGCAGTCTGAGGCTTTTTGAGCTCATTTAATTGTCAGTCCACAGTATACCTAGGGTATCTAACGAAGCTCCTTTGCAGCTGCATGCTGCGATTGCCTTTCCGTTCCACAAGACTTTGCTGCAAATCTTTTGGTTGAGCACGCATGCAAGCACTGTATGTTTTGTGCACAACACATAAATGTTGCTCTTTATAAAAGGAAGCTTGCAAAGCTGTTCTGCTTACCACAGGTGTTCGTAAGGTACAGCTTTCTGATTTTAACAAAAAAACTACCATTGCTTTTTCACAAGCATCAGAAAGCCCTCTTTGCATGAGGTACCTGCTGCTACCTGGATGCTATTCCTAATTGGCACTGCTTTAAAATTTCCTCCCACAAACCACAAACGCCCTGCCATGTACTGCCCTTCTCCAAGACCCTCCACTGCAGCATGGGTGCTTCCACCTGCTTCCCGGCCTGACTCTGCTCTCTCTTTTCATCACTGAAACCCCTCTCATAACACAATTCTCAATGCAGGGAAACAAGGAAAATCACGGAACGCTTGGGAGCGAAGGGCAGTTAAATGGGCACAGAGAGCCCACTAATATGCTTGAACTGGCCCTAAGTTTTAGTGTTACAAGAAAGTCAGGATTCAGGGGGCAGCTGGTGTGCAAGCCTGTGTGTGCATGAACGAATGCGATGTAGCAATCCTCACTGATGCTGTTTTATTGTTGCTGCAGGAGAGCAACACAGTGGTAGCTGGTTACTAATATTTTATTTTATGAATAAGAGCCCTTGAAAACTCCAGCAGTGAACATGGGTTCATTTCTTTTATAGGCAAGAGGGGGTATTATTCCCATGCCAACAGATTTGATTTTCTTGCACATCTGTTTCTGCAACAAAAACCCCACCCACTCTGCGAACATTTAGCTCATAAATTATAGGGTTTGAATTGGGTGTATATTGCAAGGACTGACTTTTGCACATATGATCTATGAGAACATTGTGGAATGCTCATATAACTTTTTTGTTTGTTTTTAGTGTATTTTGTAATGAATAGAGAATATGGTCTCTGCGCACAGTAATAATAAAGAATATTTTTGTCTTGTTTTTATAAAATTTGCCAGGCTCCAATCATTGAGCCTACTGTTATGTACATAACTTTTTAGCTGTGTCTTTCATGCTTTTGGAGGAAAGCCAACCTCCTAACACTTAATCTCAACTTTGTAGGATACTTAATACACTTTACATTTTATCCCCAGAAGGTCCCCGTTATTTAAAGATTCTGCTAACTACTCAAACGTGCACACTATTAGAGTTCAAAGAAACACACTGGCCATGCTCGCTGGTTGTTCTTGCAGATTGACTTGGCCTTTCATCTTGCAATGATGTTTTTGAATGAAGACATTTGCAGGCTTTATTGACAGCTGCTTTCTCACTGGAGGGAAAAGTTCATCTTTCGAAAAGCCTGAAACTGTGTTGAGAGCTCTGTTACCAAAGAGGGAGTCTTCAACAGCCTTTGTGCAGCACAGGCAGCACCACTGCTGGCCTGGCCTCCCAGCTGTCAAAGCCCCCAGCTACCCTCCGGATAAGCACCTCGACTCAGCCCGCTGCCCAGCTGCCAAAATCCTCCTTTTAGCCCTTGGAAAAGTCCCCTACTTGATCCCCTCTCTTTCACAGCTGTTGAAACCCTCCGTCTAATTCCCAGATAAGTACCCTGACCCAACCTCTGCAGCAGCTGCTGGATGCTTCTTGCTGAACACTGGATAAGCTCTGGTCCAGAGCTCCCAGCCTTCCCAAAGCTCCTAATTTCCAGGTGTCATCCACCTGGCAATTAGCGAGTGCTCAGCAGATTACTGGACTGTAAGAAATACATATGTAAATTCTTACTTGTTCACCTGGTTACCGCTAATCAACCTCTGTTTCTTAATAGCACCATTTTATATGTTGACGCTGAGTCACCTGCCATTATTGTTTGCATTGCTTGAGAAGCGTCTAACTGTCCCTTCCGTTGCGGGCAGAAAGCTGAGAATAGTCATGCTTTTAAGCCACTGCTGTGTTTTTACACGGCAAACCAGAAAGCTCTATTCCTTATGATATCTGGCGGCTTTCCAGCAACAGCCAGTTCATATATGAAAGTTTTAAATAAATTATTGTTCTAGCATACGCCCTGAGGTTGGAGGAGAAAGAACATCCAGGACTAACAAACCTGATTGTTCTGGCAACATCACTTCAGCCTGAGCTGGCATTTCTGACTTTTTTCCTTTTCAAGACAGTGCTGTGTGAGCACTTTGTACAACCATGCTCATTTTTCTAGTCCTATTTGCTGTATATGCATCAACTGTCTGCCATATCAGAGCTTCTAGGTATTAACCCTGCCCTGAACTCCCTTCACCTTGTGTAGATAAAGCCAATAGCCTGTCTGACAGTATGCGTTCATTAGTCTCTGTGTTACTCCTCCAGTTTATTACCTTCTGGGGAAGGGTGTGACACAGCCCTTGGAATGAAAGCACTTTCCAACTTGGCATTCTTAGGTTCAGAAATATACCTCTTCACTGCAGTCTGAAATTTCAACTGTGCTGCTTACACCGCAGTGATTTTAAATTATAATCGCTCAGTGTTGAACTAAGTGATTACTATGCTTGTACCACCATGCTAGCTAAAATTCCCATAAATTATTATGTGTGTTTTCCTTAGGCAAGTACTGGAAGTCAGTGGAGCCATACTCTGTGCCAGTGGATTGTGCTCTGGACGAGTCTCAGAAACGAGAGAGGGAGGAGACAGAAACGGTATCTGCTATGGCCTCTCTTTCAGTGGACGTCGAGCAGTGCGTCCCTCAGGAAGGCAGCAGGTAAGCATATGCAATTATTGCAGAGAACCAGACTTGCACTCCAGTCAAGTGAGATGAAGACGACAGCAAGACTAAGGGTTGTTTCAAAATTATCTGCTAATTGAGGTATCTGGAATTTTTCATCCTTGGATTTCAGTTTTCTCACTTGGCCACTCGGAGCAGAGGTATTCTGTGCTAGCAGGTATTTTTTTAGCGAGTGCAATTCTTTACTAAAGTTCATGATTAGTACAAGAACCTCATTTTCTCCCCATGTCTAATGCTCTCTACTACGGTATTTCTTCAAGGAGTCATTAGGAATCAGAAAAGCCACTGCAGAAGTTCTTGGAGTTTCCCATTTACTCATTTTAAGAACAAACTTTCCTGGCCTTCTCCAACAGAGGAAGACTCAGAATGCAGCAGAACCATCCAGTTTCCACCAGAGAAAACAGGGGAGGGAGGAGAAAAGGAGAAAAAAGCCTTATAAGGAGACTCAAGAGCTCCCTTGTGGGCTGTGGAGCGGAGCTGTGTAACAACAGGAGAGAAAGGAGGGAGCTGTGGGTAGGCAGAGCGATGATGGGAGTGGAGCCAGAAGGATCCATGGCTCCTATGTCATGACAGCTACTTGTTTAATTCTGTTCTTGTCTCCCACATTGGCTCTTTTAATCAGAACTGAACTGATAGGCATCCGGGGGAACAGTACAGTGCTAAAAGCTATGTGTGCATTTGGGAATGAATGTCTCTCACAACAGTGGGAGCACTCATCTGTCCATGAGTTAACAGACATGGCTCAAGAGGACGCACGGGGAGCAGAGCTAGCTAGTAAAGTTCGCAGTATTTACATAATTACCTTTCCGATTGTAGTTGTATTTTAATATGTTATGACTATAGTTGTGCTAGTATTATTGCAAATAAATCCATAAAAGCTTAGAGAAGAATACATGACAAACAGAGGGCATATTTTAGATTTGTGAGAGTGCTAATCAGTGCTCAGCTAAGGAATAATGTAAGGTTTGTCATATGAATTTGTGACAGTTACGAGACACTTTTGCTAGCCAGGGACAGAAGGGTGCCTGCTCATGTGTGCATAGATCTGAAGTATAAAGAAATTTAGTTAAAGTATTGGAACTAATACAGTCAAACAAAGTAAAGTCTTAAATTGTCTGAAAAAGGGTGTGGTTAATTTTGTGTATTTTTATATTACTCAGAATAAGCAAGAATTGTATTTGTTATGTGCTTCCACTCACTTAAAACTATAGCCATTGAGAGCAACAGCTGATCCTACATGACTTGAACAAAATAACCCTTTGACTAACACTACACTTAATTATTGTATTTATTACCTACCTACTGATAACCTGTGACAGTTTCCACCCATTCTGAAAACAGAATTTCAGAGCTGAGCTGAGAGAAATGGAAAAAAACGGATGTGCTGAAATGTACACAAGTGGAATTCATGTGGCTGCCAGATTCATTACACTTCATCAGTTCTGGACTCTTATAGGGACGAATCCGTCATGATGAATTGTTCTGTGGAAAAATGGCTTCGTTTGAAATATCTTCTGTGGTGCTGTGGAGATTTTTCAGCGGCATGAAAAAAAATGCACGCATGCATTCCTAATTCTATTTCCACATTCGTAACCCACAAAGAAGTCACCCAAAGCCGGATTGCCATCAGAGAGTGACAAGACAACATAAGTGCTGTCCCACTGGCCAAAATTGATAGTTAAGTTTTTTGAGGCTTTGGGACATCATTCTCTTTGTTTTCTTCCTGCTGAACATAAAGAGGAATATGGAATCAAAAATGGTGACCCTGAAGGTCTGATTTTGAGGGTCCTCTGAGCTGCGGGGAGATCTGAGAGAACCTGGCTGCACTTTGAGCATAAATGCAAGTCCAGCACAGAACCCTATATCCAGGCACAGATTCAACATTGCACGCTCTGGTTTCATGCCAGTACAATTTCATTCATTTCCCGAAAACATGCCGTTCATTTCATAGACACATACCAACACAAACTGCAGTAATGTAGTGATGAGTCCAATTTTGCTTGTTCGCATTTGTTATGTTTGTTGTAATTAAGGACCAAGTATGCAATGCTTCTTCTCCAGCCCCTTTCTGTGGCAAATGTCAGCGCTGCAGGGGCGTAAGGAGATGTCTGGGCTCTCAAGTGCCCTTGATAAGGCCATTGTAGATGCGTTCCTCCTCCACGCATTGTAGATGGGGACCAACTTCTGAAGACCTGTTGCAAGCCTTTCCATTGAGTGTTTATTTGGGAAAGTTGGTTGTGAGAGGTAGGGCAGGACCAAAGCAGAAAGTGCCGTGGCTGACAGGGCAGCCTGAAGGGTTTGTTCATTATGCCAGGAGCCAATTTACTTTCTCTTAATTCCCACCATGGTCAGCCAGGCTGATAAATCTGGCCTGCATCTCTAACCCTGTTTCACTGAATTGATGGTAGAGATCCTGTTGACTTCAGCTTTGGATGGTCAGGCCTCCAGATGAAGAGAGCAGCAGCAAGAGTCTCTTTGTGGGAAAATCTTGCCAGTTATGTTGGAGGATATATTGGTGTTTGGAGTGAGATGACTCACTTTAAATTCAGATTTTGGGTTAAGCAGCTCTTTTCCTGGCCAACTCATATCTGACTCATTTACCACTGATGAATAAAGGATAAAATGCTCCTGGCTAAGGCCCATCTTAAGTATTTCTCTTTCTTTCTTCTCTCTTTCTTTCTTTTCTTCAAGTGACAGTGCCGATTATTTTTTTATTTGATTTTCTCTGGCAGGCTAAATGAAGAAAACCGTGAAAAGCTGCTACTCTTTTGGTGTTTTGTTTTACCAAAGCACAACTCTGCATTTTCAGATCCAATTGAAACTTGATTATAGACTTCAGAAGAGAACAGATATAGAAAAAAGAGTTTGTGGATAGGAAAGAAAACATGCATGATGCTAACACAGATTTAAATACAGATGCAATTAAAGGAACAGGCATGCCCTATAAAACATTTCTAACTACCATAACTTTTGTGTGTTGATGACTGCTTATTCCCTATGTGCGATACAGATTTAGCTGATTAGACTTTTGCTCTGGCCAGACACCCATTTCAGAAATCTTGCTGTGAAAATATTCAGTACAGTGCTGTCCCTGATACATTGGAGCTTCTGTATTTTCTTCTTAAAATGGAAAAATAAAAGGTTGTGGAGAGAGATCTCTTGCACTTACTATTTTTACAGCAAACAGTAAATCTTGAGAATGACATTTATCAGAACTTGACTTCATGGCCCTTATTCAGCTGAGCATAGATTTTACTCAAATGAAAATGAAAACAAAGTGTAATTTTCTGGATATTACTTAGTGTTACAGAGCTACCAGTTGCAGTTTCAGTGACATTGCATTATGTTATATGCATTATATTTTGTATTAGAGTGGCTGGTTGGATCACGGGGTACAGCCAACCTCCATCTAGGGTCACTTGCTGTGTTTGTGTATCAACTCACAAAGTTTCACTTAACATTTCACTATTTGGTCATCCACCTCAGCTGTGCTAGGTAACATGCACCTACCTGGCCGTACCCCACAGGATCTGCGATCACAGCCAGGCTCAGGAGCTGAGGAACATCGTCCCAGGTCAGGCTGCAGCCTTATGTTGCCCACCTGCCTCTCAGTCCCCGGTGGTGTGTATGTAAGAAAGAGAACCAGGAGCAGAGGAGTTTGAGAGCCACCCTTGCCCTGGTGAGTCAGTAGATCTGACCTATCCTGTATAAAAGCCTCCAGGATACCTACCCAGGCTTCTTTTTCTTTGCTCTAAACTTATTAGCTGATAAATTCACGGGGGACCCCTCTAGTTCTTGCATTGTGAGAAATAAAAGCAACTCTTTTCCCACCCATAGTCTCTGCCCCATTTCTGGTTTTAAAGGCTTCATCTGTCTCAAGGGTCTGTTTTCCTCCTGGTATGCAAATAGTTTCTTACCTTGCATGATTCTTGCCCCTCTCTGTGCTTATTGTAGTTTTCCTTGAGATGGAGTAAGAACTGTACGAAAGACTCCATGTGTTGGGCACATTGTGGATTTACACAATAGCTTAATATTGGGGATTTTTTCTTGTTTCTGTTGCCCTCTGCTCTTCTACGACTAACTCCAAGCTCTCAGTCATAGCCATCACTGTGCATGAACAGTTAAAGCTGTCCTCCCCCCTGTTTTGTGTATTGTGTGTTAGTTTGTGTTTGTTTACCTTCTTTTTCCACCCAGAAATGGTGTTATGGGCTTTAGAAGTGACTACTATCAGTAATTTGGCATCATCAACAAACATCTAAATCTACTGGTAGTCTGCCAAGTCTTTTTGAGACACTCCGGAGAATCTCTCCATAGTGAAAATTCACCACTATTATTATGCTTCTTACTTTTGATGGATCGTTACTCTATGAGAGAATCTTCTCTCATAACCTAGGTTCCTCAAAGCATTTGGATAACCTTGTTGGAAGACTTTCCACAGGGATATCACTTCACCCCTTTTCTTTCATTTCCTTCAGAAACTTTTAATAAATTTGTAAAGCTTGATTTCTCTGTAAGTGTTAAGACATAGCTCTTACCCAAATTATTATTGCCTGAATGCTTACTAATTCTATCACTGATTATAGCTGCTATCAATTTCCCCACACAGGCTTATGGTACCTCCTGTAGTTTCAAAAAGGGGAATTGGATTACTCACCTTCTCTACCTCTGGCATGGATGCTGAGTTAAGCAATAGAACGTGCTCAATAGTTATTTCTTTAGCAACATCATAATTGTATCCCCCGAGAACTCAGTGGACAAATATCATCTGCTCTTAGCAATTTTGCAATGTTTAATATATCAGTTTGTTCTAGTGCTGATTCAGTTTAAGATAGTTCATCTGCAAATAATAAAATCTCCCTGACACTTCTCTACTGAACACAGATATAAATAGTTCACTTTGCTTTTGCGGTCTACCTTCCTTGATGCTCCTTTTATGCTTTGATCATTTCTTCTGATGTTTTTGAAAGATCTTTTTATTATTAGTTTTTATGCCTTTAACGTGTTTCTCTTCAGACTCTCCTTTTGCCTGCCTCGTTGAGGACTTACATGTAACTTGCCAGAGTTTATACTTCATTTAATTTGCCTTATTTGGACATCAGTTCCTCTTTTGGGAGTACACATGTAGTTACCTTATTCAGCTCTTAAACTACGATGGCTTTTACTTTTAGCTCTTTTTTCTTTGATCCACAGAAAGTCCATCTTTACTAGGACACACACTTACCCAGGATCTCTTATATGATGTCTTTAGACACTCTCCAAATCATCTCCATGGTATAGAAATCTACCTCTTTTTCCCCAGCTCTCTGCTACCAGAGGATCACTTTTCAATTACAATGATCTTCCCTGAGACAGCTGAGTTAAATTAGGAACAGATTATGGCATAAAACAGCCATACCATGCCAGAAAATCTATCTTTTGTTCAGCAGTTTCTGTGACTTGGAAACATACCTTGAATTTTTATTTTTGTGTGTGTGATGATGTAGCTATGAGGAATCTCTGTAATTCTAATTTAAAAAATAAGGTAAGAGAAACATTTCCTTTTTTGGATGATGTACAGTATTTATCTGTATTCCTTAATATTAACTTTTTAAGTGTAAATATGAACTATTTTAAATAATATTCTCATTAAATAATGTGATTGCTATTTATTCTCAACTGCCACAGAACAATACTGAAGATGTCACACATTTTGCCAGATTTTATCCATATGGTGGGATTTTTGTCTCATCTATTTCTTTTGTTTTAAGGTTTAAAGAGAATCATTTTGTTTAGCGCTAACTGCAAAGAGACTGCTTTGTTCTGCCATAGTGTGAACTGCATATGTAGAAAGCTGTAGGTGAGCACTCGTTCCGGCACACCAAAATAAACAGAGTGAATGCAAGAGGGCTCTGCTCCTAGCAACTTGCAGTTTAAATAAGCCACAGTGAAGCTTTAATGCAAAATCACAATTCTGGTTCTACAATCATTACAACCCCAATCGGTGTCTTTCTGGATCTGCTGATGACACAGAATCAGTCCGGATCAGACCCAACCTCACAGCTGCACCGCTGAGGCACGAGTCAAAGCATACGAGACAGGATGGGGTTTTTTTGCCTGTTTTATGTTTCTATGCCAACTTCTTGTCGGCTACAGGAAGACTGACTGAACTGATGTAACGAACAGTGACATAATTGAGGTAACATAAATTTGGCCTGTCAGACTCTGCCCCCTCAATTTTTTTTTGAGAACTTTTGATTTTAGCAGAAAGGGGGATATATTAATTCACTGCTTAGTGTTATGTGACTACGGTGTTTTTCTCTCTGTACCAAGGACCCTAAAACTTTACTGGCTCTCACACAAAACTCTGGCCCAAGCCATTATCCCATAAAAATATATGCTTTTAATGATAAGCCATTGGATAGATCCAGTGAATTCTCTGACACTAATAAAATGAAGATAATGCATAAAGATAAAGTCTCAAAAGGGGACTCAAGAAGGCTGTGAGAGCAACCACGCTGAGAGACAACAGCTGGATTTGCCAGGGCACCCTAACCTCTGCTTCATTTCCAAGAAGGGCCTTACATCTTGCACTTGCATGTAAAAATTTCTATTAGTGCTTAAACTCTGGCCAATGGAGGATATCGGCATTTTGTTGGAATATATTAGAATATAGCACTCAAGGTCAGTTCTGGAGCTCAGAAACACCCTCATCAGTGAAAAATTGCCCAGGACTTAAATCCCAAATAACATCATCTCTCAGTTGTACTATGGGCATAAGAATGTCATTCCCAGAAGCCAAATACATGCGAACAGACTGCTGCACACACTGCTTCCCTAGTTCCTTATAAATAACCCAAACTCCCACTTTCGCTTCCAGAAGATTTCCAGAGCTCCACTCCTTCCTGCTCTGCCAATCTCTAATTGAAATCTATTGACAACTATTTCTTCTCGTTCGTTCACTTACCCACAGCAGAACCTAAAAACTGAACTGTTACCTGCTTCCAAATTATTATCTTCCCAGACAGCCCCGTAAGGTCCTGGATGTTTAACAAGGGCTTATTGCGCTTTTGTGTTATGCTAGAGGACATGCAAGTCTTCCAAAATTGGCTGGAGAAAGTGGAAGCACGTGGTCAGCACAACAGCAACATACAGCATCAGTGTGAATTCTCCAGGTGGGGCATGATCCTTTATCCCACCTGAGGACCTCAGCAGTGGGCTGGGCTCCATCCCACCCTGACTGCCCCTGTGGGGTCTCTGCCGCAAGCCAGGACAATGCAAGGAGGGAAGAAACAAGAGAAGACGGTGATGATCTCGGTCATTTTGAAAGAGGTCTTGCTAAACATTTTTATGCCTATCTTGATAAGATATCCAGGTTTTTATTGCCTGTCAAAAGGGAGCGATGTCCTGCTGCAGCTGCACACAGGCAGGGAAGTGCTCCCACCCCAGCACTGCACCATCCAAAGTGTCCCCTGCTGCAGCCTTTCCAGAAATCCTGCTTCACCTCGCTGCTCAGAAACAAGGGAGCTGCAGTGGTTACTGTACATAGGAAACATTCTCCACCGTGTGGTGAGGAACAAAAGATTTGAGATTTATAGATTAATAATATTTAGGGTCAGTAACTCTTTGGAAAGTGATTAGTCTGAAAAAATCTTCTTTTTCATATTTCATTTATCTGACATTTTTCAACATACTAGCTGTGATCATTCCAAATTATAAAGGAATAACCTGTATAAAATCATTTAAAGACACACTGCTGAATTTTTCATTGGGAAAGACTTTAATAAACTCCAGATTCATTTAAAATTCTCTGGCTTCCTTGCTGAATAAACTACCAAAGCCCATGCAAGCCCCCATTAATTACTTTTTTTTTTCCATGGGATCTCATGAGTTTGTACTTTCTGAGGGATGTTTTACTGAAGCCAGTTATTATACTGGCTTACAAGATTTAACTGGTAAACGTCTCATTTATTAATTTACATTTACTTTTTGCTCTCCTCTCCTTTCAAAATTGCTTGAAGTGACTATTTTTCAGGATGTCTTAAGCTCATTTGTCATAAGGTATTCTGCCAGACTGAGGTGAAAAATGGTTTATCACCAAATTCTTATGCCCTTTAACAACAAGGTCTCACCGTGATCTCAGAAGCTGCTCATTTTATAATTGCTGGCATAATCAGATGCAGTAGCTTGTCAGATACAGGGAATTATGACGCTTTATGCCAGCTCAGCATATGTCCCCATTATTTTCTTATTGGTTGTTTTAAAGAGCTCATCTTGCCTAAGCTGAATATGTCGCAGAGGCTTTCAAATAAAAGATATACATGTAATCTGATTTGATATTATTAATAGATCCTTTCTCTATGACAGCCATCTGCTGCTTGAGTTCAGAATTTGGTCTCAGAAGTTGCAGGCAGGCAGGCAATGCATTTGTGACAACACAGAATCAAAAATCAGAGGACTGAAGAAGAACCTCAGAAGAAACACTGCTAACTACTTGTCTACTAGTTAACTATTTCGCTTTAATGGTACGGGCCCGCTTGAAAAAATAAATGCGTGTATTTTTGGTTGCAAAAGCTTGTAAGAGAAAAGTATCACAGCTATTTTTTTCATGAAATTATTGGGCTCTGTTGACATAAAGCATGTACATTTCTGGACAAAAAGTTATAAAATATTCTGACATATTTTAATATAAACAGGAACATTTTCAGTGATTGCTTGGATCTAAAATGTTTTTCCACTTGACATTTGTTTATACTTCCTAGGAAAGAAACTCTATTTATGGATAACTGAATAACACAAATAAACATCAGAGAGAGCTGAAAAATCAGCTTTGATTATGCATGAAAATCTACAATGTCATTGTGTACTCTTGTGCCGTATTCTGATTGCCTGTTTATTTTTACAGGGCTGCCGGCGAGCCCATGGAAGAAGAGCCAGCCTTGTGAAGTGCCAAGTCCTCCCTGATATTTCCTGTGAGTGACATCATTGTGTATCCCCCCAAAGCACCCTCAGACATGTCTTGTCTGCTGCTTGGGTGGCACGGATCAGATGGAACATAAACACTGGGCACAAAACTCCGAATAGCAGCTTCACTTGTTCTTTGGATGGACTTGAAAGGGCCCTAAAGATTCCTTAAATGTAACCGCTACAATTCTAGAGTTACAGTAAAACAGGCTTGGGAGAAAGAGCCTAGAGCATGCTTTTTATATGCTGTTTGACCCGCTCACCAACATAAATTGTGAAATAGAGTATTACAAAATTCTACATGATAGATTATAGATACGAGAATTGCAACAGCCAGCAAAATGCTCGGTAAACTCCATGAATCACTTTCTGACACTTTTTACTGGGTACTTTTTTTCATACTGTGCTAAATTGTTAATAGAATTTGTTTTCTTTGCTCTGTGCAATGAAAGAAAAAAACCCACCTTTATTTTACGTGCCATTTTTTAACCCCCTGTAATGAGTTCTTAGCTGAATAAGTGAAAGGTGTGTAAATTACGATGAGGGATTTTAGCTAAAGGGAAAGCACTTCTTATTGTACTATAAATCCCCTGAAGTACTGTGCTTGGTGGTGCTTTATTTTCTTTTCCCTTTTCCCAGCCATCCCTCCCCATTTCACGTAATCTTTTCTATCATAAAAACACATTCACAATTCTCTAAAACGAGCGATCTTCTGCCTTTAAAAAAAAGTGCTGTACCCTCCGTATTTGACAGTAGCTCTCACCATATGTGCAGCAGAGATCAAGTAGTCTCTGAAAAAGGGATGGCTTTTCAAATGTGTTTTTAGTTTGTTCTGAAACGTTTCTGCATCCTGACTCTAAGAGCAGCGATCTTCGGTAACTGCGTGCAGCTCATTTGAAGCTCAGGTGTTTCTGTGGAGGTTGTGTTGGGAGTGTTTTTTACAGGTCGTCATGTGAATACGAACTGATTCTTTTATGTAGTCCTGCACCAAGAGAACTGACGTTGCTTAAGAAGCTTCAAAGGGTTTAGGCTTTATTTTAGATCCCCAAAGTGCAGCAAGATCTCCCTGCAACGTGACTTTAGCTGTTTAATTCCATGTTTGAGAACGTAACATAGAGTTGTGCCTTTAGCTGATAATGAACGCTTAAACTGTTACACGTGTTGCCTTACCGTCAGAGAAAGAGATAGGGCATGTATGTAAGACTACTTCAAATGAACAAAACTCTGCTACAGCAACTTTTATTTTGTTTACAGCTTTCTCACCTAATGAACTCTGGGAGATACCTTGAAGTATTCAACTTGCAGTATTTGATAGCTCGGTCAGCTTTTAAAAGCAAGTGATGTTCATTTTTATATATTTTCCAAACTCCGAAAGATATATTAAAGCCATAAGTGAAGACTGTCATGCTTTTTATTCTGAAATCTGAAAGGAACCTTAATTAAAACAAGATTTTGGGGAAGGCCATGATATGAAAGATATGGAACAATATGGTTTCAGTTATAGGCAGACTCAAACCTGTAAATCAAAGATGAAAGATTTCACTCAAATAGAATTATATAATTCTCTTTTGTTATGCAGTCAGACTATATCTTTCATGCATTTGGGTTTGTTTACGATTAGCATTTTAATTTTAAAGACTTTTATTACTTATACAAAAGCTCTCTGCTACAAGTTAGAAATCTGAGGCATGCTTTGAAAAGGGAAATCTAAAAAAGGAATGTCATTTCCTATAATGTGAAGTAAACTTTTATTCTGAAAGGCTTACTCTAAAATGGATGTATGCCCCTCAGAAAGTGAAATAAAATTCTACCCCCCATTTACAAGCCAAAATCATGCTCATTTTAGTAATGCAAAGAGTCCCAGCAGGCTAAATTAACTCCGGGTGTAAGCCACCTTGCCTGACTTTGGGCTGTTCTGAAGGGGTTGTTCGCATGACTAAAGCAATCAGGAGTTCATCCTGTATTTTCAGCAGAGTTGTGATGGCAATCTTGCTTGCCATCTACTGCAATTTTCTTGTGGTCATCAAAGAGGTCTCCCTTCAAGGAAACCAAGGGCCATAGCTGATGAGTTGGGTAATTTCTGGAGCTTTTCACATTTTGAAGTAATGGCTGCTAAATTTTAATTGAGTGCATAGTAAGATCGTTTTAAAGCTAACCCCACAAATGCAAAATCTGCTTGTGTCCTTAGCTTGCATGAAATTAAATATGAATTGCAGCCTGAAATGTGAGTTACAAACTTTACCAATTAAAGTCTATATTCTGGGGTGGAAATCAGCTAAAGCTGTCCTTTGTAGCTGGAAATGCTTTTACAATGCCAGAATAATTTGAATTAAACCACATGATAAACTCACACTTATGCATTGGTATGGGCCTACTCCCAGACGGACATCTAGACATGCTATTGGTTAAAGTTAGGATGATTTGGATAAGCAAATGTGCAAATAAACTGCACACAGATTGTGTCCAGAACTTTGTTCTCACTGAAGCCAATAGCAAAATCCTCTTTGATTTCGATGGGAGATGGATCAGGCCCTGCTTCTTTTTTTTCCTTTAAGTCCAGAACACCATTACTTTTTGATTATGTCATTACAAGGCACCGTACGGCCCTCTGGGAAATGATCGAGGCTTATGGTGAATATCAACACTTCCTTCAAAGCAGACCTGGGCTTTCTGAGAGGGCAGTTTCACTTGCTGCTGTTTTCTTCTCACAGTATTTTTTATTACCATCAATAGCTCCCCATGGATTACAGTTAAAGTATCTCCCAGCAATTTTAGACATACTTCCAGGGAAATATTCACACACACACTCTTAAAAATGCCCAGTTTTAGCTGGATTCAACAACAAATTCCAAGAATTTCAAAAGATGCATGAATTGCGTGTTTCTCTGTTTCTCATGTCCAAATTCAGAGGCTTAGGAGCTGTTTTTGAAGGGACGTCACAGTCTCACGTCTCCCACAGACCTCAGCTTAGGCTAGGGAGATTGACACCTCTGATAATTAAGTCCCAGATATTTCAAGCTGGCTGCCAGAGTCTCTACATCTGAGCTTAGATTACTTCTAAAAATGAGCTGAAATGCATAACTGAGATGGGGTAAATGGTGGTTTCTGTGTGTGATTCCATGGAGAAGGTGAAGCTGAGGAGGTGGCAGAGAACCCTCAGAGCCCCTGTGACCCTCTTGCCTGGTGCTGGTGGCACGAGGGCTGCGGGCAGACGGATGGGAGGACATCTCACAGCACCACCACCCCAGGCTGCCATTGCCATTAGCAGCAAACCCTTGCCTCGCAGGGGAAGCGTGTGGGAATTTGCACTCTGCCTCTGGATCGATTAAGGCACCAACCTCCAGAACAAGAGATGCCTCAGCAGCAAGTACCACTATCATGCTTGCTCCAGTTCATATTCTTCCCTAGCGTTAGGGACTAAATACTAAGCTCAGTGGGGCTCTTCTTGTATTCTTGTATTTTTCTTGTATTCTTAGGTCATTAAACGCTTTTCTTGTATTCTTAGGTCCCTAGATTCATAGTAGAAACTAAAAACTAAAATGTTATATGACTCAGGATATCAAGAAAAGAATTCTTTTCATCCCCCTTAATTCTTTTACCTGAATTGGAGTGTGAATTCTGCCTGTGCTCATTTGGCTTTAATATAATCTGCAGCAACGAAGTGCTTGATTACATGATCCTTTTTCAGGCAAAATTCCGAGCAAGTAATCAAAGTTCATGGGAATTTTGCCAGTGTAAAGATGAGAGAATTAGTCCTTTTTTTAATTATCTACCTTTCTAATTTTACTTCCAGTGAAAATGAAGTAACTAATTCCAGGCAAGTGAATCTGAGGAAAACAAAATCATTAAGCTATCTTAAATAAACATCATAAAAGAAAAAGAAAATATAAACAGCTGTTATGCAAACAAAAATGGCTGTTTCTTTACTTTGCAAAAATTCAAGAACATGCTGCCAGCTGAATGAAAGTGGCAAAATGAATCCCTCTCTAGAGAATGTGGTATTTGAGTTGGTGTCTTATCTAAGTGCAGCCTCCCTAAAAAGCTGAGAGTCATAACCGGAGATGAAATATTAGAAAGGTTTTGCTGCAGCCAACACCAGAGGTCCTGTAGAGAATAAGAATGCAGAGACTGACTAATTTGTGTAGACAGACAACAGGACACTGTTGGGGCAATGTGTCTGGGACAAAGAATTAGAGGGAACTTTTCCAAAGGCACTGATGGCTCTGAGGCAACTGACTTCTGTTAGCTTGCAGGGGCAAGGAGATGCCCAGCAAGCATTGATTCTTTGGGAAAAGCCCCCTCCATCCCAGAAGTATGTCCACACGCATGCAGACCTGAACCTCGCTGCACAAATTTTTGTCCTAAATGGCAGCAATGTGTGTTGTCCTGACGGGGGTACGCTGTGCGTTTGCCCAAGAAGATATTACCCCCTAGCAGACGCTTCATAACACGACTGATACGGAAGATTTTTGTAATTTTTTTTCCCCCCTCAATAGTGGCCTTTCCAGAAGTGTAGCAGGGCACGGTTGTTTTATTTTAAAAGGTCACAATAGAGCTTTGTGAACGGTTGTACTTTTTTTTTTTTTTTTTACAGACTCCATATGGAAGTAAAACAGAATATGTACATGGCTGGGGGGCGGGCACTGCTGGGAAAGACTTGCTCTTAAATCAAGTTTCTGCTACCTGCTTTTCATCCTGGATTTGGAGGAGCTTGGATTCTTAATTATCGTTTAAGATTTTACTTGGTCATGTCACTCGCTTTGGTTTTTTACCTGTAATTGAATTCACCCTTGTAGCACATAGGAAACCACCAACAAAATGTCTTTTCTGACAGATACCCCTGCCCTTGGTGTGGGAATGAGAATAGCTTATCTTTGTCACTTCTAGCAGCAATTAAATGCTCCATTTTTGTGACAGATCCAAACCAGAGTGGTATTTTATGAGTACGATTGAGCTGGCTGTCTGCTGATTGTTAAAAAAAGAAATTGTGAAACTCGCATTCCTCTCTAACCTCAAAAGGGACCCATTTTGATTTTAACAATGTAATATTTTCACTTGATCCAAAAGGTTTCTGTCCCATGACATCTTGTTACTAGCTCAGTTTTAGTCTCTAGCAAATAACACACCACAGAGAGAGAAGACCGAAAAGGACATTCCAGCAACTATTAATTATATCTCTTCTGCACAATCCTTCATCCTCCTCTTGTGCCATGCTCTGTGGTTCAGCATATTAGGAAAGTTTATAGCAAAAAATAAATTATTCTGTGCCATCAAAGATGCTACTATTCGGATGTCAATTAGCACACTGTGAGTTGGGCTGTAATTTATAAGGAAGACATGCTCCTGCGTGGATGGTCTAAAGGCAAGTGACGCATGAAACCCACGGCACTTGTACTGTGCAGTGAGAGTGATTCTGTGCTAAGGTCTCCACATGTTATCCCCTTCCCAACCATACGCCTGCATGGCCAGAGGCACATTTGCAATAGCAGAGCCGTAGGATGCCCTGATTCAAAGACCACAGAAATCCCTTCTCTGACAGGCTTTGAGTAAGATCTGGAAGACAGCTAGAGAAAAAACCTTAACTTTGCACTCAGCCACACACAAACTGTAAAGAAAGCACAGATACAGATCTGAACTCAGCCCCGCATCCCTGTTTCTGATATGAAGTGCCAGCTCTGTTTCTAGAAAAGTCTGTCTGAAAGAGTATTGACACCAGTGGGTATATTCTATTGACTTCAGCAAACTTCAGGAGGGTGTACATGCCATGTGTTATGGGAACAGGTTCATACTCATGTCTCTTGCTGCTTAGTTTACCGCTGTTTTAAATTTCTTGATCGGCTTAATATTCCAAGTTAGGATGCAGTAGGAAAGCATAAAGCAATACCTGGTGAAGTCATAACTAAAGCTTTCAAAGCAAACTTACTGCTGTGGGTTTTTACAACGCTGACATTTTGGTCTAGGGATGCACAGCTGAAATGTCTATTTTTTTCTTGGGAAATTGATGTTGCTATCTGTTTCTATGATAAAAAACAGTCCTTTTGCTTAGAGCACTAAAAGTTTATCTGTAATTTGTCTTTCCAGGCAGATCAGATTCTAAGGGATAAAGCATCAGTGGGACCAACCAAAAGGGGAAAATTTTTAAAGGTCAATAGTAATATTTCCACAAGACTAAAAGGAACCTGTGGATTATTGTTATTATTCCTGATACATTTTTGTATCTGAAAGCATCCAATGAGTAATGTTAAGTAATACTGTGCTCCAAAATGTTGTTGATTATAGATATACGAGCATTGGATTGGCGTGAAATAGTCTTCAACCAAGTTGTTAAAATCCCTTTTGTTTTGTGTTTTGTAGAATTCTTTGGCTATAGTCTTGTCCTAGTGTGAATAAAAGCTATTTGAAGTAAGTTTGTTTGATACTCTGAGCTTTTTTTTTTTGCCTGTTTTTTTTTAAATCAGCACTAAGAAGAAGTGGAGCTTTGAACATGCCACCCCGGTTGGATCATAGGAATCTGACTGTTAAAATATAAAGGGCGGAGCACGGAGCATGGCGAAGCTGGAGTGCATAAAAAAGGAACCACAAATGTTAATGTAAAAGTAATGTTACATAGCAGGCTAAAACCCACACAAAGCAGAGCATTGCAGAGCTCCGGCTTTAACACCAAGCTCATATTCTATAGTTCCTTTGGCTCATTGTCCTGAGGCGTTGCAGAACACATAATTCTCCTCCCAGTGAAACAGTTTAAATAGTACATGCGCTGTTTTGAAAGCTGTAAGGCCCCTGCTTTGTGGGAGGTGGGGAATATCCAGCACGCTGCAGCAACACTCTGGACCACAGTATCGCGCCAGCCCTGCTGCTGTAAAACTCGGAGTTGTTACAGTGATACAACAGACCTGTGCTGAGAAAGGCACCCCACAAAAGCGGTGGGGTGAGGAAGGACTGCGTTTGCTGTGAGAACTCTTTGATCACTTGCACATCGTCAAAAGTAGCCCACAAATTTAGGCCTCTGAGATTGCTCCTGTGTGTGGAGCTT
The DNA here is from genome assembly GCA_013398815.1 of Ibidorhyncha struthersii. Lineage (NCBI taxonomy): Eukaryota > Metazoa > Chordata > Aves > Charadriiformes > Charadriidae > Ibidorhyncha > Ibidorhyncha struthersii. The sequence goes on from VZSZ01003571.1 coordinate 838,898, forward strand.
CACGCACCTAAGCTTGAAAGCCGAGGAGGCACAAGGGTAGCTGGGAAGTACAGGCACTTGATTTTCAATGCAAATCCCTACCTCCTGGCACCTATCCAGAGGTGGATTAAAACCAAAATGAAGCAAAACAGCACCCTATAATTCTAGCTTTATTTCATTCTTCAGCATAACACATCTTTCTTCCTTTTGGGGGAAAAGGACCCCAGCCCCAGAAACCCATAGCTCCATTCCAATCAATAAAATATTGTTTGAAAATTTGGACGTGTAACATGTAATTTCCTTGGCATATTTCAAAGAAGTTCCATGCCCAGAGGAGCTTAATCTATCCAGTCTATCTATCTGCTTCTCTGCTTTGCTTGTTTCCTGTGATTCCGTTGTGATAAATTGCAGAGCCCTGTGATAAATTGCATTCATCATGTCTTTCTGGCTGCCTCACCTGCATTTTGTACATTAAACCCTCTCTCCTGGGACTACTTCTAACATTCCAACCTTGTGAGAGGTTCCAGCTAGACACCGTTTCTGCTTTAAAATCAACCTGCCACAGAAATGACCCTGCCTTTGAGAAGTGGAGTGGGTTTTTGGAAACCTCCAGGCTAACAATGCTTCTAGGAATCTCCTGTAGGTGGGTGGGAGTGAATTCTTCCAGATTCCTTCTCTCACACTTTTTTCACTGCTTCCCCTGGAGATCCTCCTCCCTGGGAAAAATCTGTCTTTCCACTGGCAGCTTAGAAAGGAGCAGCAAGAGTTGGATGGCTCCTTGTCAGAAAGGGTAAATAGTGTCATAAAAGCTGGATGGGTACGTGTTGAGCCATTGCTCTTCCTTATTTCTGCCTCTTTTCCCTGCCAAATGAGAGGAAAAAAAATATGGTTTCAGCATGCTATTGTGTTACTTGTTTTTTTAAATAGAGAGAGGTTTTATTTTTCCCTTTGCTATCACAGTGGCCCGGGTACAGTACTTGGTTCATTACAGGCCTCCTGGAGACAGGGAAAAATAGAGTTTCTGGACTCCTGTTACATCCTTCTCTGGGCTTGTCTATAAAAGGGAGCAGGTTCAGTGAAAACCCAAAATGCAGTTCTGTACTTTACTAGAAACTGAGTAAGGGCATGAGTCCAGGATTTTGTGCAAACTACCTTATTTACTACTCTTGGCTTGTATGCTGCTTTAGGCTGGGCTTCTGGGTCCACATATCACTGAAAAATACCTGGCCTGTTATGACTGCCACAGTAATGTCTTCACAGATTATTAATAACTAAATAGAGCATTGCTCTTAAGATCCCAATTACCTGTTTTGTGGTATATTTTACTTACAAAAAAACATCATTTTACATCATTCAGATCATTATAACATTTGAACGCATTGTTCTTTAACTGGCTGATCTAATTAAATACTAGTCTGTGCTAAAGTCATTAAGTGTTATCAAAACAAAATATCCATCAAACAATCAATCAAGGTAAAAGCATGCACTGCAAATCTTTAGGTACCCCCAAGTCAGTACAGGTTCACTTTCCATATTCACAGTACCTCATCTTAGCTGTGACAGAGTCCCAGCCTAACTACATGCAATTCTACCAGACTCTACACAGTAACAAGGGGTAGGAATATAAACTGGCTCATTGATAACAATTTCTTCTCAACTTCTCTTGTTTCTCATTGTCTAAATTCTGCTCTCCAACTTTGGCTATGTCAGGCAACAAAACCAGTAAAGTTCTAACATTTTTCTCAGTATTTTAGGTAATTTAGTTTTGAGAATCTTATTGGAACAGCTATAGTTAACCTTGTATATTGCCTATAATTATTCTAGTTTTGTTATAATTAATTTGGTCTATGAGCAGGGATAAATTAGATGATTCCCTGTTCTAGCTACCAAATGCAGCAGGAGAAATAACATCTGATTCTTAGGAAACAAAACCAAAATGAATTCTGCAATTGATTTCTCTCATTCCTCCCTTCAAAATAATCTTATATAAATACATATGATGTTCGTAAAAATGCAAATGTGAATTGTCTGTCACTAGATCTGATGTGTAGCAGTTCTGTCTCTGCCACGTTAGCCAGAAGGAACCAGTCCTGGCTCCTTCTGAGCTACTGCCTGCAGTGGGCGTTTGTGTTTGTACTGGAAGTTGAATATGTAGTTTAAGAACAGCTGCAACAACATCTGTAAACAGAGAAAAGAACAGAAAAACTTTAAAAATGAATAGGTGGACTCTAGTTATCCTTTAAAATGTCCAGCAAATTATTTCATGAAAAGTATCATCACAGTGTGGTATTGCCTTGCAATGAAATCCTTGGAATTTTTAGGAATACTGGATGCTGAAAAACCTCTCCATCTTCATTGACCTACAATAGCTCATGTTGCCTCCTGTAGAGCCTGTATCTGCACTGGGAATATAAATCTAGAGAGGTACTAGACAGCTCCTCCTGAATCCTCTTTGTAATGTCAAAATCTGTGTGTGCTCGTGATTGCTGTCATTTTCTCCTCTGCAGGCGTAAGTAACTCTTTGGTTACTAGTTGATGGTACAGTATGGAAGGAGTGATCCTGGTCACAAGTCATGATCCCCCAGACTCCTGTGTAGATCTTGCTGCTTCTTAGTGTTGCTGAACTTGCCTCCCATGGGAATGTAAGTGGTTTATCGATTGAGCTGATAAGGTCTACTAAGAACTGATGGTGTCTAGCAAGTACATGGCTGCACAGAATTACTATTTTTTTTAAGTTGGGAGAAAAATATGCCAGAAAAGATATTATTGGTATAGTACTGAAGTGCTGATGAATGGTCAGTACTAGCATGCACCACGTCTCTCTTTTTCTCTTCCATTTTAGTAGGAAGAAGACTTATTCTGAATAGCAAAATGGCCCAAACTGCATTACTTTGTTAGCACTTTTTAAAACTGAGTGGTTTGAAGGCATCATTTTATTTCAGTGGCACTCAACACAAAAATCCAAGATCCTTGTAAACACCCAGGGTTTCATCCTTACAACAGCCACAAAAGCAGGCCAATTGTTACTTCTTTTCACAGACAGGATTGAAAGAGTTGTTCAGGGATTCACAAAGAGCTTGTAGCTGAGGGAAGAGTCTCCTGAGCTACAGTCCTAATGCCAGCACCCAGACAATCCATGTGACTATATTTCTTCCAGATGCCTTCACACTATAAAGTAAGTGTGTGTATTTGTGACTTTAGATGCTGAATCTGCCTCTTCTAATTTTAGCTCATTGTTTTGAGCTTGCTTGTTCTTTGGCATGTGTGTTACTGGAACAATGCTAAAGAACAAAAACTTTTATTTATTTTTTCAAAGAAGACTGTATGAGTGTATAGAGGAGACATGGGATTTTTATGAATCATATCCTGTAGTTTCCTGATGTTTTTTTTCTTACTCGCTCCCTGCTTTTCAATGACCTTCACAAAACAGAGAACTGTTTGGGTTGTGTAAAAATCCATGCACAGGAACTAGACTTTTCCTTTACCCTGCTAGATGTGTTGGCTGCTGTGATTTGAATATAGATTGCAAAGAACACAAAAATATCAGTAAATATTGCACTTGTGTAAGGGATAACAACTGAACCATTTCAGATGAGGTTTCGGGGGATTTGGAAGGAAGTTATCGCAAGACTCTCACTGCTTATAAGCATAAGGTTGTGGTTCTTATTACCAAACAAAGAAACATCAGCCCACTCCTTATGAACCATATTAACCTTAGGGGTTCAGTGAAGGAACAGGTCAGAACAGGCATAGGCTGCATGCACCTCACAAACAGATGCAAAGCAAGGCCCTAACTCACATTGCAAGTTGAGTCAGGGATTTTGGAAAAACCTTCTTCCTGCTGAACAGGTGATTTCTCAACTCTTCTCATATTTTCTGCCGACTTAGACTTCCTTTGAGCAGTGTTAATGACTTCTCAAGACACATTTGGCTTGATCCTCCAATATACAGTAGTCTACGCATCTTCTCGAATGCATGAAGGAAGCAGGGTGGTACATGTGATGGGATAACATTTGTTAAGTTGTAACTTTGGAGTGCATCTTCCTGTAAGGTTCTCTTGGGAAGTCTGAGGTATAATGCTCAAAATACATGCTCTTAACTATAGGCAACCAAGAAGCTGGAGACAAATATGTGCATATTTCAAGCATAATGACTGAGATCTGCATCAATACTGTGCACCATGTACCCACGGGTTCCATGGTGATAGGACCTTCACAGCATGGAGCACTAACACATGATTCAAAAGGTCAGGGACATCCTTTGGTCAGGGACATCCTTCAGCCCCTTGCAGAATCAGAATAAGCTGCCGGAGAGAACTCTGTGAGAGCCCACAGAAGCACTAAGCCCAGCCTCACACATTGTCAATCTCAGAGGTGAGTAGGAAAGGATAAGAAAAACGGACAGTTGCACCTGAAAACGAATCATTAACTGTGATATGGGCACCAACTGGTATCTGAGCAGGTCTAAGGAAAGCTTAAAATGAGATCACAGAAAAAAAGTGTCTGCTGAGCTTCAATCTCATGTACCCATTTTTAGTTCAAAAAGAATGAAAAAGCAAGGCATAATATAGGAGAAATTATCCCAACTATGTAACATCTATCACCTCCTCACATTACGCACCTGCCTTTATGAAAGGAATTTTCAGGACAATGTGAACTATGTCTAGAAATTGAAAGGAAAATATACTCCAGGGAGAGACTACACTGTATGCTGTGTAATTCCATGATTAAATTCACAAGTGGCACAATTTTTGCTAAAGGGGGTGTTCTAGGTCACACAAACATGTCAGAAAGGAACAAACATTTTGATCATATTGGATCTCCCATTTCTTCTCTGTACAGTAATAACCATATACATTCTCTGCAGCAGTGTGCCAATGCCAAGCTTCCTGGCAGCAGCCTGTGAGAGTTACCATATGTGGAGTCCGGCAATCCCACAGGTAACAGAGCTGGAGTGGCTGGGACCTGGGCAGGAGTGCTAGCAGCAGCACATCTGTTTGCTTTGCGGGCCTTTAGAACAAATTTAATGTGCACTTGAGGGATGCTAGACTGACTGCCCAAGAAACTTACCGTGAGATTTCAGACACACGCAGTATGTTTTCTGATGCTATGATATATTTCCTCAGGCTTTTGCTTTTAGTTTTGCCCATGCCTATAATATCTGTATCTAGTATCTGTATCCCTGTCTTATAGCAGGAAGAAACCAGTGTGAAGTCTGGTATGTGCCTATATAATCATACAAATCCAAAATATTTTTTCACAATAGATACAATAGTATTTGGCAGACTGAAGTCACCACCCTAAAAATGTAACTAATGGTGATTATCGAGGAATGCTACGTGTAGAGACAGAGTGAGACTATTGAGATTCTGGACCGTGTCCAGAGAAGGGCAACGAAGCTGGTGAAGGGTCTAGAGAACAAGTCTTATGAGGAGCGGCTAAGGGAACTGAGGTTGTTTAGCCTGGAGAAAAGGAGGCTGATGGGAGACCTTATCGCTCTCTACAGCTACCTGAAAGGAGGTTGTAGCGAGGTGGGGGTTGGTCTCTTCTCCCAAGTGACAGGCAATAAGACTAGAGGAAATGGCCTCAAGTTGTGCCAGGGCAGGTTTAGGATGGATATTAGGAAAAAATTCTTCACAGAAAGGGTTATCAAGCATTGGAACAGGCTGCCCAGGGAAGTGGTGGAGTCACCATCCGTGGAGGTATTTAAAAGATGTGTAGACATGGTACTTAGGGACATGGTTTAGCGGTGGTTTTGGCAGTGCTAAGTAGATGGTCAGACTCGATGGTCTTAAAGGTTCCTTCCAACCTAGAAGACTCTATGATTCTATTGTTAAAAGAAGGGATCAATATATCCTGTTGCTGGTGCTGAGCTGCATAAATTTTGTAATGAACATTTCTCTGCTCCATGATTCACCAGTCACGAAAGACAGCAATAATTACCTTGTATCTAGATACACTGTGAAGCAGAGGAAGACTGTGAAGTGCACTAAGGACACCAAACAAGAGAGATTTAATTCTGTTGAAAAATACAGATTTCTATTACCCCAACACTGCCTTTTAGAATCCTAAATTAGCTATACTATAGGCATTTACAACATTTTCTTGAAGATCATGCTTTTAGATGATATTTTACTTGGTCACTAAACATCAGTGCTAGATTCAAAGGCCTGGCTTCTTCAATCCAGCGGACAGAGCTGCTGCTGGGCTGGTTCCTAGTGCTGTGAGCGCCGTCATTGCCTGGGCCCTGCTGGCTGCCATCTCCTGTGCTCCTCTCCTGCCTGAGCTCCATTATGATCCTCAGGGTAGGTATTTTCAGAGGTTGTCACCTTGCTCATGCCCCATCAAGGGGGACTTCTGTGATGACTCATCTTCCCTCCCCTCTGCACCCACGGTTTGAGCATTCCACCATTTTCATGGCAAGACACGCTGCTGGCAATTTTAGACATATTCATCCCCAGTCTGCCTGATTCAGTAAATGTGTCCATTCTTCTCCTGCCCAGTCACTCCCATCGGTGCAGAGAGCCCTAGTCTCTGGGACATTGAGCAGAGCTGGGCAGAATTCAGAAGACAGGAGAAGCCAGCTTTTCAAATGCTGCTTTCATTCTTCTTCAGAACAAATCACTTTATCTTTTCTTTTTCAGTCCCATGAGATGAAAACCTTAGGGAAGGGGGATAGAGGGAAATATTTGGAGTTTTTTTGTTGTTATTGTTGTTTCACTTGGTTTTGGAAACATGGCCATGTGGTTATTCCCAGGATGAAATATATTCTCCAGTACCCTGTCAGCTGCTGACTGCATCCGATAGTCCTGTCAGCTTCACAGCTGCTGTTAATAGCCATACCCTGCTTTCTTTGGGACTGCACCCCAACCTCCCAGGGCGGTGTCTAACCACTGAGCTACGCAGTCATGCCTGCTCTCTCTCACTCTCCCAATGGATATTAACTAGCATGTATTTTAACTAACACATAATTTGAAGTTGCTTTCAGTGCCCCCAGTTTCAGTTCCTTCCTGGCTGCTTTGAGTTGTCATTCCCCTCCGGGCAGGGACCGAAGCTGTGTCTTTCTCAAAGTCTTGCTGATCTAAACAAGGGAGAAAAGGCAGAAGCACGTTGCTCCAGCTGGTTTTGTGCATGGCCTAATCCTGGAGGTGTGCTTGGAGCAAATGGGATGCTTGGCATAATGGGATGGCCAGTGGATGGCATAGATTTGGGTCAGTTGCCTGGGGCTGTGCGTCCTAAAAGAGGGTGTTGCCCCAGGCAAAAGGCAAAAGTAGTTTTGAGGAAATGGACTCAAGTTTTCCTCCTAAATTTCAACAGCAAGGTCTATCTCTAGAATAAGCCAAGCATGAATATTTATGTAAACTATCTTTTGGCTTGATTGGAATTCAGATCCAAATTCAGAGCTGCATTTAGACTGTAATGTATTTCTAACACTGCTATATGCAAGGGGGGTGAACTGCCCCCAAGGACCAAATTATTACCACCATCCATGTGTTCTTTTTTCTTTTTCAATATATCTTCAAATATATTTTATAAAACAGCCAGGTGTGGAGCAGCCAGGGAGGAGCAGGAGAGTTATTTGTGAAGATGTGCGTAACCACCTTCTGGGCAGGCTGCAACTCACAAAACGTGAGCAACAGCAAGCTGGACAGAAAAGACTGCTCAGGTGAAGGTAACTAGAGCCTGTATCTTCCATGAACTGGACACCCAGGAGAGTCAGGGACAAATATATCGTGTGCTGTGGATCAAAATAACAACAGGTGGGATTCCTGATGGTGTTTTGGTCAGCTCGTAAAGGACTAAAGATGTTCTTTCCCTTCCCTGGGCCAAATAATAAAATGTGAGGCAAAGTCCTTACTGCCTGTTGTAGAGTTTGTTTGTTTTGTCTGCAGAATTATTCGCTATCTTACTCCCTGCTACAGCATCTGCTTCCCACTTATTTCACACATTTTCTGTGTATGTTATATAGCCCACTTGAATAAAGATACTAAAAATAAAGTTGTATTAGCTGTATACGCCCTGAGAGGGCAAGTATGCAAAAAGAAGTTCATAAAGCCAACAGAAGATATAATTTAACAGTCATGTTCCTCTTAACAATTAATTGAGGTTAAGAATAAGAACAAAGTACACTGACTGAAACTTGTCCTTCTAGCTATAGCTTTTATTCCCATTTGATTTCATTTATTTTTCTACCGTAACCTTTGCCTCATTTGAATTATTGTTTCCCACAATGAAATATGTTAGTGTAATGGTAAAGATTTCCAGAAGGAGTTTTTTCCCTCTGCTACTTTGGGAAAGGCTCTGCATGTAAACTGCTATATGACTGCATGCAAAGTACACACACTAAACATGATACGTTTATTTTATCATTTGTAGCTAAAGAGATGTAATTATTTAAGTGGGTGTAATTTAATGTTATGGCATCCCTCAAATTGCAGTACTGAAATTACTTTAATCTATACTTTGGCTGGGGAAATGCATGAGAAATTTAAAAGCTCACAAAAACCCCAGAAAGGAACTGCTTCTATGGGCTGTGCAGAAGTCATCACGACATCTTTTCAGGAAGCAGTAGTACAAGTTCCACTTTTTCAAGAGCTTTGTTACCTATTGAACTTTTTATGGGCTCTTTATCATGTCGTCACTTAGGCTGGTTTGCCACCAGGCTGCTTATGTGTCAAACTTGAAATGGGGGCTCTAGGCAAGCTACATCACGTGCTGTGCCTTCTACTGCCCCTGCAAGGCAGAGGGACTAGGCTGTCCATCCTTTCAGGGACACTGAGTGCTGAACTTCTGCTGCTTTGAATCTTAATGAAAGTCTCTTAATTAGAAATCGTGAATCTGTTCCCATTGTTTACATGCAACTTTCAAAGCCAGCAGCAACAACAAAGCAGCAACAGTGTTGTGTGAAAATAGCAACAACAAACCACTGTATTCAGGCTCTTAAATATTATACATTTTCAACAAAAACCTCTCTAGATTCATGTCTGGGCTTTCTAGCAACCAATAGTCTCTGTGAAAATCAGTCCCAGTTCCTTCAAGAGTGGCTTCATTAAGAATCTGTGCTTTATAAACTGGGTGTGGTATCCTGTTTTTTTTAATGACTTAAGCACATTTTGAGCTAAATAGACTAGCTGCCTAATACTTTTGCTAGAATGGAAATACCAAAGTCAGCTCTTATTATTACCAGAATCTTTTCTATGAGAAGCCATCACAAACAGAAGTTTGTTGTATCTGAGTTTAAACAAATATAACTTCTTAGAAATTCTGTAATGACCATGGGCTACCTCCTGTTCCCACTGAAGTCAGTGGGAATGCTGCCATTGATTCAGTGAGCTTGGGATTTGGTTTCCTTTCATCAAAGATTGTTCTAAATGTAAAACCCTGCAACTTCAGTTAGGTATATGCCCTCATCCCAGTTTAGTGTGAAGTTAAAAGGACTTCTTGCAATAAACTAAAGTGTTTGACTTCCTTTTAGAGCCACCTCCTGCTGCCACCCATTGAGACTAGGAGAGCTGCCCTGGTTTTGGGGGTTTATAAGCATGTTTCTTTTTCCATTGTGGATGACTATGTTAGCTGCTCCAAAGTTATTCCTCCAAAAATCCAGAACCACTGTGGGAACAGAGGTGGAGTGGTTTGATTTTAGTCTGTCATCCTGCCTCTAGAAGAACCATGAGGGGAAAATTATGTTTTCTCTCTAGATGCCTGGCACCATTGATAGCTAATGTAAAGAGGGGATTAAATAAGGAGACCCTGTGAATATAAGTTGAAGAGCTCATCTGTGCCTATTTTACCTACACCTTCCACCTGCTGGTAGAAAAAACTTCTGTCAACTTAAAGAGTCCTGGAAGAGAAGTTACTTTTTCTAACTTTTATTCTGCTTTAAAATACACCAGAAAAGAAGAGACAATCGAACATTTGCTTGGACAGTGAAACAGCAGTCAAAAAAGCCTGACTCCAAAATCTCAGTTTCTGTCAGGGTAGCTTTGTCCATCCCTACCGTTTCTGTAGCTGCAGAAGGTACTAATGATTCTATCTCCCAACTCATAGTTTCTTCCAAGTTTGGACAGAGAGAAACATCCTTCAGGAACTCTGTTTATTCAGTTAATGCCAAGGAGGAAAAAGAGTTGCCTCAAAGCTGGTGAAAAATAGTGTGAGCAATAATAGGGAACAGGAAGAAAGCAGGTATGCAAAGTGATCTTCAAAATGGTCTGTGGCAACACACAGTCAGGGTAAGCCCATCAAGCAGAGCAGAATGAAAGCACCTGAAAAAGAAGCTTACTCAAACTGCTGCCTTCTGCAGTACTGATGGAGCACAGCATCCCATCCTCTCTGCATATGTGCAGTTCTTGAGTGCTTTTACTATGATCAACAGAAACCCCTTAGCTCTTGTATGAGGTTTAGGAGGCTCCTACCCAAACAGTTCCATCACATTCCATTGGGTAACTTGCCTGAAGATAGCTTTTAAGGGAAAAAAGTTTTAGTTAGAATTAAAGCTCATGAGTTTTAGTCAGAATTAATGTTCATGTATGCAGTATGTCAGAAGCCTGACCAAAACCTACTGAAATAGAAATAATTCTCTAGTTATTACAGTCAGCTGTGAATAAAACCTCCAGAGGACCCAGACTTTAAATGTCCAAACTCTGAGAATGTCTCTCTCTCCCATAGGGATTTATTATTGAGACAAAAACCCACTACTGAAGACACAGCTATCCCTGACATATTAATATGTTTGACTTATTTCCAAAGGTGTTTTATTTGCTGTTAGTGTCTGTGTCTGTAATAAGTGAGTGGTTTTAATGTGTGTAGGAGAGGAGTAGTGGCTCTTCGCATGTGAAACATGAATCTCCATGGGAATGTAACAAACCTGGCTGAACAACAGCACTGCTTGCATTTCTATATAAGTATCTGTCTCTTGCTCCATTTCTGTCATCCTGTCACTTGGATTATACATTCAATTGCACTATTAGCATCATTATTGGCTCACTCTTCTGTCTGCTTTCTTCATCTGATCTAATTAGAGTGTGCCCTCCATGATAAAGTGTTCCCATATAAGCTAGATTTATGCTTTTGCTTGTTTGTGTCTCTCTGCATCCTTTTGCCCCAAAATGTATTTTGCAGTAATTTATTGCAGTAAATCTGAAAAGCAGACTTCAGCCATTTTACATTTGGTCAAATGTTATTTCTCAACTGAAATAGCTTTGAAATTGTTTTTAAAATGTAAAATAAAGATGGGAATGAAGAGCATACTGTGAAGTCAGAGGAGAGTTCAGGGATAATAGAATGGTAACTCACAGAGATGCTCTGGAAAATGTTTTGTGCTGTAAAAGAAGACAGATTGTTGTCTTTGTCCTTTCTGATTATTGAATCAGTTTATATTTTTCTGCAGGGACGTGGTGATTGCTCATTGGTTTTGAAGCACGGTTTTACTCAGGAGATATTTCCCACTGTCACTTGTGGCAAACACACTTTTAAGTTATGGCACAGCATTCTCCACTCCTTTGAGCATTGTTTAAAAAGTTGTTCACGGTGCTCAGAGCAGAGCATAATGCAGCCCTATAGGTGTTTTGGCCAAAGGCTAGATTGTGAGCCCTTCATTCCTGCTGAGGAGAAGTTTCTCAAATGAAAAATATCATTGAAGAGAGCAAAAGCCTGAGTGGTTTACTTGTGTGAGTAATTTATTACAACATTTTTTTTCTCCTACATATGATCCACCTGCAAGAAATAACAGCTTAAGTTTTCACATTAAAAAGTTGAGCCTGCAGGGGTAACGAGGTGTGTGGAGGGATTTCCAGTCACTTTTGAACTAACCTGGAAATTACCGAGCTGCAGAGATCTTCCCAGAATGCTACTTCTACAAAATCATTTCTTCCTCAGAGTACAGGACTGCCAAGAGCACAACTGACAAAAATAAACCTCTGTCGTTAAAGTAAGCAGCTAAGCCACCAAGTACCCAGAGAGGATGAGCTTGTTGAATCAGAAGATGCTACTTTAATGAAGTCATTTTAAAAAGCAGAATTGTGTTTTAAGATAAATTAGATTAGATGGATATCTGCCAAACTACCATGGCTGTATTTAGGTTAGCTACCCATCCAAATGCCAAATTACATGAGCATAGAGTACTATAATGCTCCATATATGTCTATCTCTAGCTCTACATACCACATCTATGAATATATGTACCATCATGGAATCGAAACAATAGGGGAACTGGTTCTGAACTGTATATAGTATTTTAGCTCCACTGAATGTAAAGTCTGATGATGATTTTCCTCCAGGGAAAATCCTGGCCTCTCTGAAGTCAGTCTTCAGTAATTGCATGCACCAGCCCTAGGAGGGTCCAGCCACACTCTTGGGGTGTGCAGCTTGACACAGCAAGCTTCAAATGAGGGGTGACCATGATGCGCCTAGACTATGAAGAGCTCTCTTGCTCAAGTGCTCCCCGTGGTTTAGCATGTCACCAAGTACACATGAGGCCATTCAGAGGCAGGCAGGTGTGAAGAATGGCAGTCTTATGGTCCCTGTGGAATTTTCAGCAAATAGGCATCAACACAGAGGCCATGACTTCACACTTCAGCATTTCATTTTTTAATCCAGTCTCTAATCCATTTATTCTATGAAGTGAAACATTCCAAAATTACAAAGGCATTTATGTTCCTTGAATACGTGTGAGCTGGCTGGAAAGACTTGTGAATTCTTCATACCTTTTCCTATAGTTAACTTTTGGTCCATCATCACAGCAGAGTTGACTCACCTGCATTTCACACACCTTTTTAAAACTTTCAGTTTCAAGCTTCTTTCTGATATAAGTGACACCCAATCAGAATGGATTTTTTTAAAAAATAAAATTGTCATAGAAATGTCAAAACATGAGGATAACTACAGGGAGAGAACACTCTTAAATGTGTGCCAAACACTAACTCACAGAAGCTGACCAAGTTCTCATAAATGACTGTTGACCCTGGCAACAGGGTGGTGATTTTTCTCACTGCTAGCATTAATGAAAATTCCATAAAGTAGAAATAATAATTAAATAAATACAGAGGCAATGGTGTTAACCTGGTTAGGTAGTGGTAGTCATTGTGACTATGCTTATTGGGTTACATTGTTTTAGCCAAGAAAAACCTTATCTGATGAAAACAATAGTTCCCAAAATGCACTTCTTTTAGAGAAATTAATTCCCTTCAACATGAGTTTCCAAAATAAATATAACACAGTATTTTAAATTTACTTATGCAAATCTATCAGTACACTCTAGCCAAGCCATAACCCAAATCAAGATAACTTTAGTTAGTTTGTTGCCCCTTAGCTATGAAGCTGCTGTTAGTTTCACTTCTGGTATGCCTTCATATGTTAGTACAACATGGTTTAGCTCTCTCTCTTTGAGTTTTCTTTTTTTCAATAGAGCTGGAAAGAATGTTTTTCACCAAATAGAGTGCATTCCATAAGTGATGGTTTTCTGTTGGAGTTATGAATTTGAAAACGATCGCTACCTCCCATTGAACAGGACCCAGAATTTATGTACTTTCTTTGGCCAACATTTGAATCTGGCTTTGAAGCCAGATATAAGAAACAAAGCATGCTGGAAGATTTTTTTTCTTTTCTTGGTTTCTTAGCCAACATATATACTGCATAGAAGAAAATACATGCAGTTTGTTCATTTGACAGTTTCCATCCTTTTAGATGCCTTTCCTGACCTCTCTTCATTACCTGTACTCCCTTCAAGCACCTTCTAAGCAACTTGGGATGTGTGCCATGCAGTAAAAGGAAGAAATAGATTTTACAGTATACAGAGAAATGATCCAGGTTCTTTTTCATCTGAATCACATGAAAATCTAAGAGCCAAACCCACTTCTTTCCCCATCCTCCTGCAAACTCCCCCAGCCCCTCTGAAAATACTAAAATATTGTTATTGTGAGGTTAAACATTGACACAGGCATCTCAAATTTTCGGACTCTCTTTGGTACAGCAAAAAAATGTTGATTAATTCTTTGATTTCTTCTCCAATCAAAGTTTAGTTCCAAATGTAAGTTAAAGAGCTTTAGGGAAACTCTATCTTATACCTCACGAGAAAGCCCTTTACTTATTGCAGAAGCTGGAACAATCTTTCCTCCTGATATTTTCACTTCACTGTATCAGAAGTTGCCTTAATTTAGTCATTTTGATTCTCTCTGTACTTTTAGAAGAATCCCTGGAGGTCCCTCAACCCCTTCAAAAGAAAGAAAGAACAAAGTGAAAGTAGCTTTTAATCTTTAAAAACATTAAAGTTTAATTTAAAAAAAAAGAACGTAAAGTTTCAAAGTCAGCCATAATGTCTTGAGTCCATTTCATGAGTTATATTCGTTGTATAAGACACTTAGAAACACAATGAATAGTTGGGGAAGTTTGTAGTTTCCATACTATATCCCGCTTACACAAATCTGTTTTATGTATTTCTTCTGTGCTTTCTTGAATGAAAAGTACTTTTTTTTACTAGGACACTGTAGCTGACAATGGGTCAGAATTGGCATGAATACTTGCAGCAGTCATTAAGGTATCTGTGAGATGGTGTCAGCAATCTACAAAGCCAACCCAGCGGAAGAGCTTCAAAACTGGTATTTAACATTTTTCCAGATTAGAAATTCCCCAGGGCATCTTCTGCTCTTCCTCAAGGATACCTCATCTATTGAAGCTGCTCCACGGGTTAGTGAGCAGGGGTACAACTGCAGCTTTGTGACCTAAAAAGGTGATTGTGTTACAAGTTAAAGTACAGAAGGAAGTAAAATACACTAGGTTATTAGAGCTAGAGCTGGGATGGTTCTGGTTCACATCAGAGAAACCCCCCTGGGAAAGAGCTATGCCCAGCAAACCTTCAGGCTGGTCCAAGAAAACTTCATTTCTACAAAGAGTTCAATGCATTCAAATTCTTTCCCATGCAAGCAGTGGATCAAAGCCTCTGCTGCTCTGCCGCACAACACGGAGTCACCAGGCTCATGACACAGGCCAAATGAAAGCAGTTTTGGGTGGGATCTCATAGAAGGTCACACCCCTTGGCTAGTTAGAAAAGCATTGGCTTCTTCAGCAGGACTGTGGAAAGAAATCCTGTGAGAACTTTGCAACCCTCTTAAACGCACGCATGCTTAGCTCACATTTAGGTGTTAGATCCTGGGGGCTGCTTGGTCATGCTCTTCCCTGTGACTGAACACAGCTAGAGCTCAGCTGTAGTGCCATCTTTTTGTGCTTCAGGTTATACCCCCTCGCATCCATTATGTGATGCAGAGATGGAGGGAGATCAGCAGTGGTAATGATGCTCCTATCCAGCTTGACCGTGAGGACTCATCTTGGCTTTCCCTGTATTCCCAGCTCAGTGCCTGGACTCCTCACGTGCTGAGGTCAGAGATGTTCAGTTGTTCAGAAACACACTTGTCCACCATTACTGGATACCCTACTGGATGCCCTCACAGTGTGAGTCAACGATCCTTCCTTAGCTGGTCTACCTTAAAGCTGCTAAGCTTCTTTTGGCAAATAACTGGAGTGTGACGTTCAAGTCAAAGGAAATTGCAGCCTTCTACTCTGGGTATGTATTTACAGTAGTAAGAGGAGATTAAAGCATTGGCAGCAGGTCTGAGTAGACCAAGGAGATGGGCACTTGAAAAGGGTCAGAGACGACTTGAAGAGATGAGAACTTCAAAGAAGGAGACAGAGTTTTAATCAGAATTTCCACTGTCTGAAAATAAACAGAAAGTATTTTCTCACAGCATCTTCATTTGACAGGGAAACATTAAGATTTACTAACTAATAATCCTGTAAGACAGTGATCAATAAAATAATATGATAAAAAGAATGTAAAATTTTATTATTCTTCAGCTGGATACAGCTTTTCCAGTCAGGGCTATAGGGATATAAGCTGTCAAGTAAAATGATTCATCTTCAACACCTGTTTCATTTGAGGGATTCCTTTGCTTACAGTGAGTCTCCAGAATGTTTCTAGCATCTCTAATGTCAAGGGGGAAAGGAAGGTTACTGCAACCTCCAAATTTAGCCGGATACGTGAGCAAGGTTGCTGCAGAAACCTCCAGTAAAAGTGGATCCCAGAGTCAGAGCTGTACTTTTGCTAGCTAGTGAAGAGCTGGGGGAAATGTAAATCTGCCTTTCTGTATAAGCTTACATTTTCCTCTTTCTGTTTATTGCATTCATAATGTTTTCTGTCACCACTTTAGCTGAAAACAATATTGAAGAGGCTTTTCTCAGTTTCATCTGCAGTAGATTTATGTATAATATCACAGCTGACCACCAGTGATACCCTAGATTTGGAAGATAAATTTTTCAAATGAACTCTTCAGAGCGTGCTCAGCTTTTTCCTCTCTCTCCAAAAAATTTTCCATACCACAGAAAAAAAAAAAACCAATGCAGAACATTGACTAGGGATATTACAGCAGTGCTCCAGAGTTAGGAAATTATTTCTGTTTTTCTTAGAGTTTTAACGTGCATCTCTGATCACTGTGAAATCTAGTGTGAAGCTAAAGAGTTGTGAGATGGGGTCTGCAGACTTTTAAGGAAAGGAATTAGTAACACTCTTACACCAAATAACCTCTCAGTTTCTTCTCAGGCTAAGGTGAGTGAGAGAAGACAGTCACACTGACTATCCTGAAAACAGACGAGGTCACCCACTGCTTATATCATTTAGTCCCTTGGTCCTGCAGCTTCCTCAGGGAAAGAAATTGAAAATGGTATTCCAGAAAAACTGTGTCTCGCTACAGTGAGCTGGGAGGCTTACCTTGTGCCGGTATAAACTAGGTAGGCAGAAAGCTGTTCTCTGTTTGCATCCACGGGTCCTGTGCATCTCAGAGGGATAGTTAATAAGCAGTGTTTACAGCTGCTACCTATTCAAGGTCTGTTTGAATGTTTGAGTATTGGGAGAAATCTGAACAAAAGAAGGCATTAGTTACAACAGTAAAATAGTCTAAACTCAGCAAAAACTCAGAGGATGAAAAGGAAATAAATGATGCACGTGACTGCTCTTCAGCAAGTTAAAGGTTTAAGGGAGGAGGACTTGCAGCACAAAGCAAGCAGGATAAATGGAACACGAAGAGGACTTGTGGCAACCCAGGGCACGGCAAGGAAGATTAAGGCTGAAGGGCATGTGAGAGAAAACTTGGGGGATGCCAGGGTTCAATAGTTAACAAAGACGGGATTTATGAGGGCTGATGTCTGTCAGCCCTACATTCTTCCCTTCCTAAGGCACTGCCTTGCTCAGGGAGGGTTTTAGTCTCTTTCACTCTGTGCTCTATCTGGTTAAGCAAAGTGTGAAAGGCCCATTCCCCACTTCTTACTGAGACACACATCCATACTCCTCTGCTTTTT
>VZSZ01003572.1:296-104558 GCA_013398815.1 Ibidorhyncha struthersii
CTCCCCCCCCTTCCTTTTCTTTCCTCTCGCCTCCCCACAACCCCCCTTTTTTTTTTAATTGTCCCTAGCATCCAGCTAGTGCACCTTCCCTGCGCCTCCCCGTAAACTCTTGCAAGTAGTTTTTCTTCTGTGTGGGGAAAGTAAGAGTTTAAACGGCCCCTTAGCCAGGACGTCAAGGAGAGATGTGGTACTTACTGCATGGCGCTTTGCCAAGGTCTGGCTACAGCTGTTGCCCTGAAGTAACGTCGGTGTTAAAAGTTTTGTCCACGGGTCGTGGGCTGCAGATACTACTCCATTTCTGTGTGTTTCTGGTGACTAAAGCCGACAGGCATACAAATATTTTATTACAGTCCAGGCAGAGCAAAGGTTTTAGAATTTTCATTAACATTTGGTTTAATTGCAATACTTGGTATACTGCAAAACATAATATAAAAGCGTATGCAAAGCATCCTAGTTTTCCTTTCCAAATCTGGAATTTTACAGACCTGCCTGTGAGTTAGGGTCATGCAATTGCAAAGTAGCGTTGTTGCTCTGATATTTCATCCAGTTTTGTATCACAAAACTTTAGGAAAGTAGTCAGCCCATTACATGGGGGGCATTTACTCAGTAGGATGTGTGTCAAATATGTATGATCTGAATCTGTTAGTTGTCCTTCTGTTTATAAACTTCGGGCTTTATTTTTTGATTGCAAGAAAAGGATCTATTTCTGTATAGTAAATTAGAGGTTTTGCTTCTCTTTTCGACCAAGTTAGTACTGAATAGCAGTGTATATATATACTGAATGATCTCCAGAGTACTTGTAAATTCAACAATTTACTGAGACTTACTTTCTCTCAGCTGCATTTTTCTACTGGCACTTCTGTAAAGTTCTCTTGGAAGGTGTCTGTCTTTGAATGTTGTGTTTGGGATAGCAAAAGCCAAGGTTAAAATGAGCCTGCTTCAAATAGGTATGCTTTAGGCTAATTTTCAGTAAAGTAGTGAAACCTGGCAATAGCGCATAGTCAACTTTGTCAAATTCGGGTCTCCTTCAATAGCTGCTTACCCTAAGGTTACTGAAGATGAATAGTAACGTTTTGAAATACTGCAACGAGGTGGTAACTTTAGGGAGCTAGACTTTGAGCCAAATGTGTCAGTAGTATCCCGTCAGCATCCAATCAAATCTGCATTGCTAGAAGTCTGTTCTTCCCGATAAAGAAAAAATATGACATTAACAGTTATATGCAGTGTAAGGTTTTGTAGGTGACAAAGGTGATTTATGTGTAAGAGTCCATGACAACATAAAAAAAAGCTCTAATGCTTACAATGTAGATAATTCGTTACTTCTTTTTATGCACATCTTTGATGTAATGGTGACAAAAACTAGTTACCTTTACAGTGTGCTCTTGTCACTGCCATATAGCCAGCTTCCAGCTGTAACTGCACAGACAGGAGAAAGATTAGTGACATTTCAGGGATACCTGCAGAAGCAAGCAGGAACAAACTACTGTCAAATGCACAAAGTGCGCCATGGTATATCTCTCCATAATGTGTTGGTTATTGGAAAGCCAAACTGCTGAAATCCCAAGTGTTGTGATAATAATTACAAAGAGATGCATTTTTTTGTACCCTTGAAACTGAAGGAATGTAGGAAGTGTAAGCCCCCAAAGGCATGTGGCATTTCTTAAAATAGCTTGCTGGTTGCTCCTTGGATTTGGAGTGCATGTGCATGTGTAGCAGTCTCACCATACTCGGAGTTTTCTTTACAAGATGCACAGAGAAAGTGAAATATAATCGTTTCCTTATGTTCCCAGAGGGGGAAGTAGTAGATTGCAAATCTTTTCTATGTGTTTGTGGTTGTATCTAATAAATCAGGAATTTTAATTGTTGTCTTTAATCTATAGTAAGTGTTTGGAATAGTGTTTATTGAAGAGTGATTTGAGTATTTTGCTCTTAAAAGAGCTTGAAGTTTACAGCAATGTACTCTTTATGAGGGAGGCACTTTAATATAAACCAGATGAAAGCATGATTATTTTAATAGCAATCTTTAAAGTTTCCATTATGTTCTCATTGCTTTCTCTGACTGAATGTGGAAATTTATTGGAAAGCTTAACTCACCTGCTGTCCCATCTTTAGATTTGTTCAGTAGTTGTATTCCCATGTTTATTTTTTGTTAGCAGTGTATGAAAATAATTTTGTCATTCAACTCTAAGTCTTAGGTGGTTTGTATAAACAGCTTGAACGTCATATATATAATGCTTAAAGCCAACTTAGTGCTTATCTAAAACAATACAATGTACTTCCTTTTAAAGACAGGGCTTAAAGCTGTTTTGTAATTTTACTTGCTGGATTTGCCTCTGTTGAGGTAGGAAAAGAATGTTGTGTGAAATTCTTCAAAATTCCACTATGGATGGCTCTTGAAAGCATTGCATCCATCTGGGCTGGATGTTCAGTAGGAGTGTGTACACATGAGAATGTTTTCAATCGTTCAGGAGTTTTCTGAGTAGTATGTAAACACGCGTAGATAAAATCAGACAGACACTGTTTCAGTATAAGCTTTCTTCTCTGTTCCCTTCTAAATCATACAGCCATGAGTCTTATCATACATCATGACACTGAGTGATTAGAACAACGTCAAAAAATTCTGACCCATCTTTAGATCTAGTGCGCTGTGTGGCTCATGCAGAGAGATACATGCCCGTACAAACTGCCTGTGGGTCTGTTAACCTTCATTGCACTTGGCTGACTGCACCCCTGTGGTGCCGTTGCCTTTTGGGGGGCTTAGCCGCTTGCTTGGGCTGTTGGAAGTTGTGCAAAAGGATGCTGTGTCAATGGCAGAGTGAACATCTGTGCTCCTAACCTGCCTCTCTGCTCTCTTGCTGGACTAATGATGGACACTAGAAACCAGTATCCTGCTCTTTGAATTTGTTTTTTTTCCCGTGCTACACAGGGAAAAAAGGAAGCATTCCCAAGCAGACTGTAGGGCTGTAGGATCAGTTTGTTGTATCTGAATGTTGATATTTTTTTCCTAGGGCTTCATAGACTGAGGAAGCTTTGTAAATAAACCTTGCAAAAATGCCTGACTGTGGAGATAGGAGGCAGTAACTGCTGGTGGAAATTCTTAGGGCCCGTTAGTGTAAAATCTCTTTTATTAGAAAGGTGGACCTAATAGATGATTGAAGGAGAGGAGGATTTAAGGAGAAAATACAGTCTTCATCCTGCAGGAATTTTTATTGCCATTTCAGACATAGAGTTATTTCTCTTGACTTAAGTAAAGTAACTCACATGCCTGAGGTTAAGTATGTTTATTTGCAGAATGTGGTTTTGGCATTAAGAAACAGATGCTTTTAATGCAATAAGGAACAATATACGGAATAGGTTAGGTAGCATTTCTGTGCTAGTTGAATTGTATAAGCTTTATGCAATTTGTTTAACTATAGAAATAATAGGGCTTAATATTATTAAGTAGAATGTCTTTTTGCATCTGCTATGAATTAAATCTAAGTGGGAAAATAATCCTGTTAATGATGCTTGGTATTTCTAAGTTACTCACTACGAAGATTTAAAATACTAGGGCTCAAAAGTACTCTGGTTTTGAAAGTCTGTTTCAAATGTCTCTCTAAGCCCAGTTAATGCTGAACTCGAAGCCTGGGTATGTGAGCATGCAGTATTGTTTTGAAAGAAAAAAATCTGGAAGTAGTCTGGTATGTTTTGTTTCTTTTGGAGAACTTAAGGTTTGGATGTAGGTGCTGTAAACGTAGTTTTCAAGCATGGCAAACTTACCCTGTTATTTGAGGCCATAATTTTTTATTTTTGAGAGGCAAGTAACTAAAGGGTGAATTCTAACATTTTAGCTGCTTGATTTGCAGTAGCATGTTTTAAAGCTGGAAAGTCGCAAACTGATGAAATGTAAAATGAAAAAATAAGGTGCTGATAGCATGCCATTTGCCAAAATAATGACATGTGGTCAATAACAGGGTAGTATGTTGGCTTTTATGTTGGGGACTTTTTTTGCTCCCCCCACCCCCCCACCTTTTTTTAGGTTGGTTGGGTTTTTTTTTTTTGTAAGAAAATCACTTGAATATGCCCCAATGCAGAGTTTGTTGTAAACAGTAAGTGCATAATGCACTAAGCAGCCACCAGACTGTTTAGTTCTTAGTTCCAGGCTTCCAAATAGGTTCTTTTCTCCTCTTGTTTTAAGTTTTAGGTTGTTGGTTGTTTGTTTGTTTTAAACATTTAAAAGCAAAGATATTAAATTTCTTATTGGCCACTCATCTTTTTCCTGGACTAGTAAATCATGTGCTGCTATTCCCCCCCCCCCCCATTATTCCATAACATAGGCATAACAATTCTGTAATGTGTGCAATGTAATCTGTAGCATATCTGCAACAGATTCAACACCTCTGGGATGCATTAAGCAACTGCTTATGCATAAAAGAAGTGTTTCAAGTGTGTGCAGTAAATTTGTGTAGTTCCAGCACTGCTGGACTAACGGCATGGGTATTGGAGTCACAGCCCTCACGAGTACAGAAGGATTGTTTTGCATGTATTCAACATATCTGATGTGTGTGTTGTCATTTGGGATTTATTGCTTAAGGAAGTTATGGAAAGGGTAGAGGACGATGTCAGCTTACAGAAAGTTGTAGGTACTTTCAGATCGGTTTAAAATAGGTCTACCCCAGATCAAGGAACAGCCTCAGTCAGTGAAGCATATATGGTTCACAGGCTGCAGATTGATCAACTCTAATGTAGAGCTTGTAATGCTACCTTGTAATTAGGTGGCACAGATATTTAAAACCAACCAAAGTACCGTTGAGGTTCACATGTATGTAGAGAGGTCCAAGCTGTGCTGTTTAAAAGGTACAGCATGTGCATAGTACAATTGTCCTGTGGGCCTATGAATTAAATTTTGTGCTTTAATTGATAAGATCAAGTATTTATATTCCCTTTTTAAAATTGTACCTGCGTTTTAAAATTGACAAAATGGTTCAGGTTGGAAGGGACCTCTGGAGGTCATCTTGCAAGCCCCCTGCAGAAGCAGGGGCACCGAGAGCCAGTTGCCCAGGATCATGTCCAGACAGCTTTTCAGTATCTCCAGGGACTAAGACTCCACAACTTCTTTTGGCAACCTAAAGTGAATTGATGGTTCACTTTATTATTGGCAGTTTAGGCATGAAATCAGCATAATAGAATAATAATGTATTTGTAGTATTTCCCCCTGAAAAATTTCTTACGTATAAACATAAGTACTGATTGAAAACAGAAGTCTGTCTAGCCTAATAGCCGGTCTTTTATGGTTTCTCTAAACAGATGTGTAAGGAAGAACAGGACATCCATGTTAATACTTCCAGTTTTCTGAGCCTTCAGTGTTTTTCAGCTTGAGATCATTCTGAGCCATATCTGGCTCCTGTTGAACTAGCAAGCACAAACAAGTTTCTTAATATACTTTTGAACTTTTAACATTCTTTGACATGAATATTTTGCACACATTCAAATATTTTTGCGTATTCAGTATGTACATTGGCAAGCCGGAAACAAATTTACTGAATGGAAAACAATCTCCTTTTCTCCATTTTTAATTACACTCCTCGTGGCTTGAAAACTCTTGTGCTGTAGTTATGTCACAGAAGACAGCAAACAGCCCCTTCCCATTTCACCTTGTTCGAGCTGTTCTTGATTTATACCTCCTTGGATATTTTAGTCACTCAGAAACATGCAGTGTATTCTGTAATGCAGTTTTCAGAGTTTTTTTGTGGGGGAAAATCTTATTTTCATGTTAGAGTGATAAATTTCTTTCACAACAACGCTGACTCGTTATTTTTTTTTTTTAAGCCTAAATTGTACAGGTCTGTAATTGAAGATGTCATCAATGATGTCAGAGAAGTTTTTCTGGATGAAGGTGTGGATGAACAAGTTCTTATGGAACTCAAAACAGTAAGTCGCAATTTAAAAGATTTTTTTAATAGCAGTTGGTTTTCAGATCTGCTTACTGTTGTACACAGTAAAAATACTAATTTTTAGTTAGCTAGACATTGTAGTGTTTTGAATATCTGTAGCCCCGTATCATTTGAATTACACTGCTGTATAGCAAGATCTGCTCACCTTGTTTACTTTCCCTAATCTGGCATGTCAGACTGGACATAACAGCAGGCATCCAAATTCACTGTGTTATTTCAGTCCCCGACACATTATATCTTTAAAAATAAAGAAGATAATATATTTATTTTAAAGGCAGACAATTCTTAAGGTTTCTCTGCAGGAAAAATAAAACGCCTGCTCTGCTTGATGTTTTTGTCTTTCTGAAGAAGAGTTGCATTGTCAGATTTTTGCATGTATGGTTTGTAGTTCGCAGAAGTATTGTTTTTGGGGAGTGGTACGTAATAAATTGCACTGTGTGCATCCCGCTTTTCTGAAGCTCTCAGATTCAGGATTGTTTTACATACAGTGGGTTTGAACTGTCACCAAGGGTCCAAAAGAAACGCAGGATGTCGACCTGAGCTCTAATGGGTTTCCTGTGGCTTTCTTCAAATCCTTCCTGAGTAAAAGAAGCCCTTCAAAAGGAAAGAGAAAAGTCAGGGGCGGGGGGGGAGGGAAGAAAAAAGAAATAAAGGAAACTGGGAAAGTAGGTGCCTGCTTATCTCAGCTGTTGAGTAAGGACTTCTTCACAAAGCAGGACATCCCACACTCTCAGTGTATTTGAAGTGTTAAAAAAATGGATGGAGTGAGAAAGGAATTTTGAGTTTGTCTAGACAGAAACAGGTGAAGACTTTTTTTCCATGAAACCATGACCTGGCTTGGTGGAAACAGAGTGAGTGCTAGAAGAAAAGCACCTTGATGTTCATGCACAGATTTGTTCTGCAAATGATGTCAGAAAAGACTGAATGAGGAAAGACAAGGAGAAAAACAAAGTCTTGAAGAGGAAGACTTAGGGAGCCCTGAGCAGGATTTGAAATCAGGAGTCCTGGGTACCTGTAGTCTTTTTGACTCTGATGTATTACGAAATACTTGGTGTTGCTGTCTTTTTGCAAGAGCTGTTTTTTTGCATCTGTGGCTTTTCTTGGGAGACGTGTCAGCTCTCATCAAGAACTGAAGGGCTGGAGAAGCTGAATTTGATATTGTAGAAATTGTGTCAGTGCTTGTAAAGAGGCATTATCTTAGGTACACTGGTAGTTCCTGTTGAAGTGTGTTATAAGGCACTAGTCTTCAAGCAACTTTTATTGAGGAGTTCCAAGAAGAAATGGCTTGGGGAAAGCTGTAATAAAGAATTATTTTTGTGATTAAAGAGGTAAGAAAGAAAGAAAATAACTGAAATCTTGAAGGCTCATTTAAAGTTACCAGTTTATCTCTGTTCATGCTTCTATTAGGGTTGTTATGAATCTTTCACACTTGGAAGAAGGAGCGAATGTTAAAGCCTAAGCTCGGACTGGCAATTCTTAAGGGATATTTAATTCCTCATCTTAAAACATTAGTTCTGTGGAGTTATCTCTTCAAGTCTGTATTTGCCTAAGGGCTTTTTGGCTAAGTAGACTGCACAAGATAAACAGTGAAAACAAATTTTATTTTGGAGTACTGTCTTTATATTGTTACAAATCCTGTTGAGTAAAAGTCGTACGTCTTTCCTTTTCCAAACTAGCTGTGGGAGAACAAGCTGATGCAGTCCAAGGCTGTAGATGGCTTCCATTCAGAAGAGCAGCAGCTTTTGTTGCAGGTGCAACAGCAGCAACAGCAGCAGCAGCAACAGCAGCATCATCACCACCACCATCACACACAACCTCAGCCGCAGCAGACTGTGCAGCAGCAGTCTCAGCCACAACAGGTCCTTATTCCAGCGTCTCAGCAAGGTCAGACTTACTCTCTAATCTCTCTGGCAAAAGACTTTCAAGTTAGACCAACTCCTTAGCATATTCTAAATCTAGGGCAAGGTGTTTAACTGATGGATAACTTTGTGTTCTATGTTACATAAACTCTGTCTCTACTTGCCCCTATTTAATGGGTCAAGAAAGCTGTCTTGGTGAGAAATATCTCAGTATTTGTGTTAGTCACATTCTGCAGAAGAGTTTTGGAAAGGCTGAATTCTTCTCTGGGTCTTCTACTACATAACTTATGTTTTCAGAGTATGTGCCGTTCAGATTCTGTCAAAAATCCATTAGCAGCTCTGTAATTTCAAGCCAATATACATATGCAGTTCACAATTTAGTCATGAGGTAGTAAGGTCATTAGGAGCAAATTAATTTTTAAAAATGTATTATTGTTTTGCATAAGTGGATGCTAGGATGTGAAAAATACTTGCATAACAGTCTGAGTGTATGTAGGAGATGGTTTTTCATGTTAAAACAAGTTTCAAGTGAAAAGCATAATGGCTGAGTATTTTTGTGGTCTTAAAAGATTAAAGATTGCACGCTGTCTAGGTGGGGATGTTCAGAGTATGTTTTAGCTAGATGTAACAGTAGTGTTTCTTGTAATAATTGTCTTGTGTATTCTCCATTAATAATTTAAGGAAAGCATTTTCACCAACTACAATTTCATTTGAAAACTGAGATAAATACTACTGGATTTTACTGTATATATGCTGCGTAAACAAATCTGCCACCTGCAAAATGCTTGAGTTGAGCTTTCAATGTGCTATTAAAATGGTGGCCTAAAGTATTTATCTGTGGGTAGTCAGTCTCAGACTTCAATCTTTTTATTAGATTTCATGGATCAGAACCTACATTGTTAGAGGCACAAAAGATAGCTATGAGTTGATTTCCCCCTCCACTCCCCTGAAAAAAACACCAAAACCCAACCACAGGAGAGAAATAGTGTGACAAGAATCTGTTGTTGGGGCTTTTTTCCTTGGTGTGTTTTTTTTGTGTTTTGTTTTCTTCTTATAGTACTATTTGTATTTCGGTTGGACATACATCAGGTTTGATTGTTGGGATAAAACTCATTTTGAGATTAAGATCCCTAAATACATGAGGCTTCAAATGATCTAGGTGTCTCAGCTCAAGTTACAGTCAGCAGAGCCTGGAAAGTCTATTCACTAAGACCTGTAGTGGCTCCTTAGCTGAATATCTGTGACACTACTGACGAGGTTTTCTTCCACTAATATGGAGGTCCCTGTCTTCCCGTTTGTGCCTTAGGGTAGAATGAGATCCTGCCTATAGTACTTAAAACTGATTTATTGTTGCCCAGTGTTGTGGCTTGACCAAATGGCAGTGTGGAGGCTAAATGAATTTAGAATATCAAAGCACTTTAATCACAGACACACAGTTTTATGAATTACTTGGTTTCCCTGTTCCATGGGGAGATGGTGTAGTACTTCCTTGCACGATCTGGTGCAGTCCCAGAGAGAGATGAGGATGATTGGCATGGCAATTCCTGCTGTCCTGTGTGCAGTCCTGGCACAGGGTCATGAGATTTCCTTGGGCTCTTTTCACAGAATCACAGAGTGGTAGTGATTGGAAGGGACCTTCGGAGATCATCTCGTCCACCCCCCTGCCAAAGCAGGTTCACCTACAGCAGCACCTTTTGCTGCCCCTGGGTTCCTTGAAAGTTGGAGAGATGGCCTCAGATCTTGGTGTAAGGGTGTGGGGCTTCCCAGCCCAGAATTCTTTTCCAGAAACTCTCAGTTATCCCCAGTTTCTTAAGTGTTCTTAGTTGTAAGACTGGATGGAGAATACATTGTCAATGATTAGTTTGTTCAAATTGCTCTGTCATTTTCCAGTGTGTTGTTGCTGATATTAGCACTGACAACCTGCTTGTTCCATAGACTTGGGCACTTTTGCTCTTCTAGGTGATCAACAGATTGTTTGCATAGATCGCCTATCTGTTTCCTTTAGCACACCGAAACTATTTTGTTGTTTGGAACAGGTGGTTGATCATATTTCATCTGCTTCTGCTACATTAGAAAGACAGTGAAGATCCTGAGCTTATGCGAACAGCTATGCTAGTGAGACCTAACTCAAGCTAACTGCTGCATCCTGTTAACATATTCTTTATCTCGCAACAGTCCTTGCTTAAGTCCATTTTAAGAGTTAACCACTGTCATGGTTAACATTGATGTTTTTGGAGAACTCTCATACCAGACATCAGCAAGTTCATCAACGGCTCACTAATAACCTTTAATTTCAAAAATATATTTTAAGTCTTGCTTTACCTAGGGTCAGAATAGGCAACTGAAGCAGTTGAAATTAAGATTTGTGGAGCCCAAATAGCCAGCTGCTCTTGTATATTGCCTTGAGACTAAAAATAAGATCAGAGACTGCTCAGTAGCTGGTTTTGTTATGAAGCTCAGCTGGTGTTTGGGTGATGTTCTTTCTAAGTTATTCTGGCTTGGATGTTACTTTGGGCAGAGTGTGTAGTTTTCATGAAATGCTGTTTTTTTTTGTTTCTAGCACCTCAGCAGCAGGTTATTGTGCCCGATTCCAAGCTGATACCACACATGAATGCGTCGGGCATGGTAAGAAAAGCAGAAGTTCATACATGCATGTACTGTCATTATGTAAGCTGTTTTGATTAAATAGTAAACACAAATCTGGTATTAGTCATCAGATGCATAAAAGTAATTTAGGACACACTGGTAAAGCTGTCTGACATCTTGCCTGAGTGTTCCTGTTGCGTTGACAGTCTAGGAACTTTAGTTTTCATAACAAATTTAGAACTTATCTTGATCCTCTGCTTTAAATGTATTTAACCAAAACTTTTTTTTAATCAGAAATTGGAATAGTGTTGGTATGAATCTGCACGATGATGTGCTCATCATATACCAACACAAGGCTAGTAACTGATGCAAGCATATTGTATTTGCTAGATGCAGGAAAAAACATTAACTACTCTGAAACTTAAGCTTATATCAAATGAGAGATTATTTAGCAAATCACATTGATCTTTTATAGTCACATTATTTTGATTCACTAATTTTGTAATAGCGTATAAAACCGAGTCTGGTCGTTTACCCTTTTCCTGCAGTTTTTATCTCTAGAAGTTAATTTTGGTTATCTTGCCTTGCTTTAAACGCCCTGGCTTCGTAAAAAAAAAAATTGCCTGCAAAGCAATGAAAGCAATAGGTAATAAAAGTTAAATAGGTGTATTAAGACCAGAATTCATTACATTCTTACCACTTTTATGGTAAAAGCAAGTGAAAAAAAAATTCATGATTAGTCAAAGTTGCTGCAGTTTACTTAGCCTTCACTTCTTCATTACCTACTGACCTTATTACAGAAGAGAACCTGAACTTCGTTACTCAAATATCATGATTTACCTGGAGGCCAAGAGCACGTTAACATCTACCTTTTCCTTTTACGTTTTGGACCCATTTCAGTGTGATTTGTAACTTCCCAAGTCCAACAGTTAAATACTTTTTCCTGTCTTCATTCAGTTGGATCTTGTTGATGGGTATTGCAAAAATGGGTATGCCATGCTTTTAGAACTCTGCTGCTGTCAAAGTGTAGATGAATTGTATACTGCAAGAGGCTACTGTTCAGTAAATAGTTACAGAATCGGTTTGGAATTCTTGTGTGTGTTTAGTAGAAAGATTTACATTGGTATTAAAGAATGGGTCTGACAGACCTTGAATGTCTTGGAAGGCAGAGAGTAATGAGAGTTTATTCATCTGCCTTTCTCTGGGACATGAGGATGCAGACGAGCACTTTTCAGTTTTGCTTGGTGATCTCTAATTTTGGCAGTTGTAACTACTATATTGACCACCCAGCACAGGGAGATCATATTTCTTATCAACAGGAAGTATGCGCTTTACCCAGTAATAAAGTTTAAATCCTTTCAGTAGCAAAGACTAATCGGCCGTGCTTCCTTTACAGTGGGGAAAGGGAGGCTTTTCTGTAGGCAGCTGAAGTTAGATCCTTGACATGGAGAGGCCTTTGGAGAAGTTCATCTCTCTCTGCGGGTTAAGGACTTACAGATTTTTGTGTTTGGAGCTCCCATAATTGTGTTCAAAGTCAGTTTTCTTGTAAGTTCAAATCGTTACCCATTGAGAGTCTTTGGCTTTCTTTTCTAACCAGCTGTCTTGAGAGAAGAAATTAGTCATTCTGTGAACAGTCAGTGCACCGTATGCGTATATTCACTCAGAAGAGCTGTTATGCGGGACTTGAAATGCAAATCATTTACAGAATGAAGAAAAGTGCAAACCTGATTACTACTCCTTGTGAAAACAAGACAGGCAAACTTGATCATTGCTTTAGTACCTTATGTTTCTTCAGATTAGTGGGCCCATATCTTTAGCTGCTTTGAAAAAGTGTAAGTAAAATTGCCCTGCGAGCAATGCAGTGTTGTACCCTATTAGTAGATCAGCAGAGAAGGCAAAGGAGAAAAAAAATGTGCTGAGCTTGCGGATAAACCAAGAAACCACATGGAGCTGGGTTAAGGTGTGATGCTCAGTGATTGTTACTTCAGGCTGCTTGCTATTAAGGGAGAAGGAAAATAATTTTTATATGTAGTATAATGTACACTTGATTAATGCCTGCATTTCAATAGCTGCAGAAACTTGTGTGCAAACGCTGTAAACAGCAGTAAAATATTTTCAGGCAGTATGTTGCGAGATAAAACACTGGCAATAACATCTGTTAAAAAGCTTTTCTTGTGTTTCAGAGTGCTGCAGCTACTGCGGCTACGTTGGCTCTCCCTGCTGGTGTTACTCCTGTTCAGCAGATACTTACAAATTCAGGTAACTGTCTTAACGTTGAATAACCTGCTGCTCACATTTGTTAATTTTGTTGTGGTCATAACTTTTTTCTTCAGTTACAAATATTTATGGTATGTTTTCTTAAACAAGGGGCTAGGGTAGTCCCTTCTTTTAGATATACTTAGTTATTTCAGTAATGAGGGCTTTGCATTTGCTGTCGAGGGAGAACAGGAAATCAATCAGTCTTCGAGGGAAATGTATGAATTTCAGGATTATCTAATTTAATTTCTTCTCCTCCTCCATATTTCTGATTAGGACTGTGAAAAACTAATGTTGGAATATATCTTAGCTCTTGCTTTTTAGAGTTGGAGGCCATCTCTGTGTCTTAGATGTATTTTGTGAAGTGAGGAAACGTATGAAATGATAAAGCTATCGGATAATAACATCAAGTATAGGCATTATAGGAACAGAAAGGAGAGGTGGATAATGAATGTAAGAATAGATTTTTTTCAAAAAGGCAACTGCACAATAATATTGCGAAGAAAGTTATGTACAGAGGAATTTCTTGTAATGTGGTAATCAGAGGGAAAAGAATCTGAGGGAAGGACATCATCTGACAGGACTCTGGAAGTACCACAGTGTTAGCAGTGGATAGAATTTTTGTGGTGTAAATACTTGTATTCCTATTTTGGTGTATGTTCATGTGGCTTTCCATCTGTAACATCTATCTTTTGAAACATGAGGTATGTTCATAAGTGGGAACTAGTATTTAAAATACTGTGCTGCATTGAAGGATTAGACTTGGGCTTGCATATGTAAATTTATTTTTGGATTGCGTACCTCATGATCGTATTTAGATGGTAAACAACCCTATTAGTTCTTTGTTTCTGATACAGCTGCTATAGCATAGTATCTTCTCACTGGTGAAAGTGAAACATAAATGCTCTCCTTTAATTGACATTGGTGTTCTTCCAGGAAACAAGCTTCTAAACTAAGATAATTTTAAAAGTAAATTTCTATATTTGATTAATTTGATATTTATTTCATTATAGGCCAGATCCTCCAAGTAGTTAGAACTGCAAATGGAGCGCAGTATATCATTCAACCACAGCAGCCAGTTGTTCTACAGCAGCAGGTCATACCACAAATGCAGCCTGGTGGCGTACAAGCACCTGTTATACAGCAGGTAAAGAAAATTTTTGAATGGGTACACTTGAAAGAAAAAACATTATAGTAATTACTAAAGAGGCTTGCATTTTTGTGAGCAAATTGAAATAGAACACAAAGTCAGAATCGGTATATTAAAAAAAAAAAGGGAATTGTGTTAAGTGTGGGTTTGTTTTTTTTAAATGAACAATTTTGAAATGCCATTTTCAGTGTCACTTTTACTCTTGCCAAATTCTGACTGGCTGCAGTTTATAATTTCTTTTGTGTGTCCCCCGATGACAATTATATTTTGTGCATAATGGTAGTCTACATACTTATAAAAATGTGTTTATTAGTTAAAATTTATTCTGTGTCACATAAGATATAGAAGAAAATACCTAAAACACCACCACCCCCTTTCCTATTTTAGTAATGAATTCAGTATTTTTTATGAGGATTTTTGTTGAGCTACAAGGTCAACTGTGTCTCCAGACTGTGTAAGCGTTTAATTTAGCATTGTGTCAGAGTTGCGCAGTTTAAGCTTGAATAACAATTTGTAGAGAGTTTAAAGTTAAATGTTTTATAGAGAAGGTTTAAAAATAATCTTTTACTTGAATTTAAACATTCTTCTGTGCTTGGCACTGAAGTGTGGTGGCAGTGCTAGCATTTTAGAATAGAAAGACAGTAGATTTTCTTAGATTTAGCAATGCAAAATGCAGAAAATGAATACGGGAGTACTGAAAAAGGTACGTTATTGAAGATTAAATTATGTATCTGATATAGGTGGAATGTTTGTAACTCTTGTTTCTCTTAATTGGCGCAAGTCAGATTGATACTTAATTGTTTTCTGTAAGTGATGTGGTAGTCTGTTATGGAAGTAGCCACAGTACTTGCAATGATATTCCATCAGGTTTTGGCTCCTATCCCTGGAGGGATTTCCCAGCAGACAGGAGTGATTATTCAGCCTCAGCAGATCCTGTTTACAGGAAATAAAACACAAGTCATACCTACAACAGTGGCTGCCCCTACACCGGCTCAAGCACAGATTCCTGCAGCTGGTCAGCAGCAACCACAACAGCAACAGGCACAACCACAAGCACCACTTGTTCTCCAAGTTGATGGAGCAGGGGACACATCGTCTGAAGAAGAAGAAGATGAGGAAGAAGACTATGATGATGATGAAGAGGAAGACAAAGAAAAAGATGGGGGTGAAGATGGCCAAGTTGAAGAGGTAAACTTAACACTATTTCAGAAGACTGGAGCATGCTTGTGTTTGGGGGTTTATTTTGGTGTTTTTTTCAATGTTTGAAAGAAGACTCTATGCTTCAAATAATACTATATTCCAATAATTTTGAGAATACAACTTTTATCCTTGTACTTCAAGTTCTTTATCTCCCATATTGAAGTTGTGGAAACTGTATCAGCAAAGCACCTTGAAATGCAGCCGGGGAAGATGAGGGACACAGCAAAAAAAACTGTTAATTGTCATTAATGTCCTTTTAAAAACTTCAGCAGTAATATTTCTGATGTTATAGAGAGGTCAGCCATGAAATTATGAAACCTTCATAAGCAAACAGAAATAGTCAACTCCGCTTGGGACTGAGTGCATACAAAAGCAAGGTCTCAGGAAGACTTAATAAAAGGAGAGCATATATTTAGTTCGCTGAGGGGACCAACAGATGTGGTCTGACCTGTGTCCTACGGACTATTCCATTGCTTTCTGTTACACTAGAACAAGCCCGAGAACTCAAATTTGATTATAAAGCACCTTCTAGGAACACATCTGACCTTGATTTAATGAAATCAGGAGATACGAGCAGAAGTGAATATTCTTCGTAACTGTTACGGTTTGAAGAATCCACAGCAATTTGTTGTCATTTAGACAATTATTCTCTCATTCGATGACCCCTCCCCACCTGGGAAGGGGGAATCGGGGGGGAAAAAACAGTGAAACCTGAGGGTTGAAGTATAAACAGATTTAATAGAATAAGACTAAATAATTAACATTAATGATACTAAAGAACCAATATTGATCCCGATACCAATGTAAAATATACAAGGATTATACACAGCCAATTCTATCAGTAGGAAGCTGTGCACTCCCAGCAATGGGCAGCAAGTGTCAGCCACTGCAAGCGCTATGGCTTTGGGAGAAAGGGAAGGCCTCAGGGGTTTGGCAGTCTCTTGGCCAGCTTTGGTCAAGTGCTTGGCTCTTGCTCCTCCTTCTCCTGGCACCAGGCTAGCTCAAAAACACCGAGACCTTGAAACCCACATACTGTATCTCTCTATAAAGTAAATAATTTCACAAATTCAGACACTAGAGTCTTCTATAAATGCAGTTTTCCTTAGCATTAGAAGCTACCTTACTGAAAAGTAAAATTACTGAAAGAGAAATTAGTCCCGTGTTGCGCAAGCTGGGACAGTAACTTGTTGCATTCTTAACAATGTGTGCTTAATTTAGACTTTAAATTTGCTTGGGTTTGGACTTGAGACAGCGGTTCTTACTAAGTTTTGGTGTGTTGCACCAAAAAGCCGCACAAGAATAAGAAGGGCAGGGAGGGGGATACCAATGAGCTAAAAGTACTGTTATTTCAGTCTCTGACAGGAAACTTGATACTCCCTACATCTGTCCCTAAAATGCCTTTTGAACTGTCGGATCGCTTCCACAGTTCTCTGCAGCCTTTGCAATTATTTTAAGATTCCATTTAAAATGACAACGTGAGAGGCATATGTAGCATTTATCAGTGATTTAAATCAGGTTTTCTGTGATACATCTACAGCGCTGTCTAAAAGCATTTTTCTGTTACAACTAACGGGTTGGGTTTACATCACTTTTCCATTGTATTGATCAGCATTGATGTCAGTTTGAATGTTTTAATAGTTGTCTTATTAAGTATAGGTCATCATGCTTAAATATTAAGTGTTCTTTAATAGTGCCTTAATGCTAGCGTTCTTGTGGATTATTTTTTTATGTGCCAAGACTTTATTATCAGTATGTCCGAGATCTCCTGTTATTTTTGCTACCTTTGTTCATCAGCAGCTACTCAATGAGCACACCAGTTCCTTAAAGCTTTCGAAGTCACTTAAATATAGCATTGCTTTGGAAGGAATTAGGACCTCTAGTACACCTTTTTCTTCTCTCGCTAGCATCTCCCCCATTTAGATTATGTATTTGGGAAGGTGGGAAGATGAGGATTTTACAGAAGACTTCAGAAAAGGTGTTTTGCACTTATTAGAGGCTATTCTAGCTTTTAAAATGTTTGTTATTTACATGAGATTAAAAAACCCCAAGTTTCTGCTGGAATAGACTTAGCAGAAAAAGGGAAAAAATGAAAGTAATTTTTAAGGGATGTGAAAATAAATTCTAGAAGGGCTGGAGAAGTTATTTTGTATGTATCTATGCAAGATAATATTAAAGCACCTGTTTTCCCCCTTATGTAAAAACTTTCTGTGTGCATTCAGTTCTGTTTCTGTTTATGGTACATCAAACGTGATTAAGTCATGGAGTTTCCACTTTTAATGGCACATAGGGAGTGATGTGACTAATGTTGCCTTTCCACTGCTTAGATGCTTTAGAAAAAAGAAAATCTGCATAATGATAAATTTTTTTAAAAGACAAATTGCAAGCACCAGAACATTTACAGTAAAGGAGCAAGAGTAGTTGGGGTGATAAAAGGCTACAGTGCCCAGAATCTGGCCTGGATGATGCTGATGTTCCAGACTAAAATTGGTAAGGATATCTTCTCAGGATGGAGGACAGGAGGGAAGTACATGTACATCAGCCTTTGCCTTTTTCTGGAAAGCCTAATATTCCTCACCTTAAATGCATTTTATGTCCTGTAGTTCATAGACTGTAGCCTCATGTGAGTAATCAAAGTAAGATTTACTCTGATCTTACTAAACAGCATTTTGCATTTGTTTCTTTCAGGAGCCTCTTAACAGTGAAGATGATGTGAGCGATGAGGAAGGACAAGAACTGTTCGATACAGAAAATGTTGTTGTGTGCCAATATGATAAGGTAATCTCTATAGAACAGAATCCAAGAATTCTGCTTTCTCTGTTCTTCTTCCTATCAGGTCATAATTTTCAAGTAATATCTTTGCGACTGTTAAGTACGGGTAGATCTATAAAGGTTATAGTGTGAATGTTAATGTAAGAATTAGCTATTGTTTGTTTTTTAAAACAGGCTCGTGTGACAGGTTTGTACTAAACTTCGTAATTAGTAAAGGTTAGAAAAATTTGGCTGCATTTTCTTATTCTTCACCATGTCTTTTTGTGACCTTTAACAAAAGGTCAGTCCTCTGAGCACAGGAGAAGTGAACTATTGTAAGTAAGTTTGTACACTTGCTGTGGCCATGAATGAAAGAAGTAGTCATTATGATTTAGGCTTGTGGAAAACTGTTCCTTGATCACTAAAAATATCTCTTCCTGGTGAGTCAATAGTTATCAGAGAAGAACATCCTTTCTGTGCTATGCATTCTTTACTGAAATGGCAATGTGGAATGCTTTTGCTTATTTTGCTTTAAATTTTGCTGAACTCTCTTGCCTCCTCTATAATGACTAATTTCTTCTTACATATTTGCCCTGGAATGTGCAAGGATTTATCCATGTCTGAAATTGTTTTAAATGTGTCCAAAGGATATCAGAAACCTTTTTACTGAGGTAGTATGCATAAAGATCATTCAGGGTGGATTTTCTTTCTTTTCCTGTGTTAGATTAATAGGAGTGCAATGAATAAGGATCCTTTTTAAAGCAGAGAAAAGCTGTAACATTGTTGACTAAAAAGTCTCCATTGCGAAGAATGGCTTGGTTCGAAAATCTTCAGTTATGCCCAGACTCTGCTTAGATTTGTTGTCAGATTCAACATAGAATTTAAGATGGAAGAAAGCGGTATCAGTATCTATGTCCCAGCCATCTGTCTCCTCCAGACTGTAATCCAAAATTGTTAGTTCCGAGGCAGTTCATGAGGATAGTGAGGGATCTCGGGATAGCTGTCAGGAAAGCTTGTTGGGAGCTGCTAAAGCTAAGCAACGGGAACTACTCTGAAATCCTCACCCTCTTAAAAGTTAGGCATGTGAACTCAGTAGGGAGCAGTGTCCATTGTTAATCTCTAGTGCCCTGTGCACTGAAAGGGCTTCATCACTTATCAAACAATCATCATTCAGTTTGTCTCTATGAAATACACAGGATTAGCTCAGTTGCTCTGAGCAGAGTTCCCTCTTACAGAGTGTCCTGCATCAGCTGATGGTGGGCGCCTCTGGAACAATGAGACAAGGGCAAACAGGTAGTGATGCTCATGTAGAGCATTTTACCATCCTTCTGTGAACTGTCTCTTGAGGGAGAGATAGCGGCTTTGTATCAAACGGCCAGCTGGGAATTTTTTCCTTAATTTGTCAGAAATTAATTTGGTTATTTTTTGAATCCTTGTAAACTTTGTCTTACGACAAGACGTTTCATAAATGAATTGTAATGTGTGGAGAATTACCTAGTTTTTAACCCATTAGTTTCGTATGATACCTCCTAGTTCTTTATTTAGAAGAGTGTTCCCTCTTTGCTTTCCTTGGTGCCTTTTATGATATTGCAGACCATCATAACCCTCCTCAGTCGTGTCTTTGAAATCAGAGCTACATTTTGCTTGGTTGTTATTTATGCAGCTGTACAAACATTTGATTATTCTTACTTTCATTCTGCAGATCTGTTTTATTCTTCTGTATCTTATTTGATACAGGTAGATGAGGTTGAGGGGGATCAGAGCTATTCATAACACAGGTGAACCTTCAATTTATTAAGTGGTATAGCAATGTTCTGCAATAGTTCATGTGCACTTTTAACCCCATTGAACACAGAGCTGATATTCTCATGGAAAAGTCTTAGAGCATTGGGATCTCATTCTTGACTTGTAGTTGTCAACTCAAACCCATCGTTTTTTCTGTCCATATAAGTTGAAATTGTTTTTTCCATCATTATTACCTTCATATACATTGAATGCCACTATTGTTTTATTACACAATGAGTTAGGGCAGTAGCATTGTTCTGCAGCTCTCCAGTAACTGTTCTTTTGTATCATCAGTGACGTTTCGTCATTTTCCAGATGATTAGTGAATTCTTAAACCATGCTGAATCCAGCCAGCACAAATCTCTTCTGGAATGATCTAATTTCACTGTAAAAACAGTGTTCTTACCCTTGTTTTCCCATCTTTGTTCAGTTATTTATTCATCTGAGGACCTTCCTTCTTACCTCATGGCAGCTCACATGTTTCTGATGAGGGATTTTTGTTGAATGCCATTTGGAAGGGCAAGTGTATAAGCCAGACCTTTCCTTGACCATTTATTTGCAGTTGCCACTGACTTTCTAGCTTAAAGTGAACACAGACCAAACAATAGTACAGTAATAGACACAAAAGACAACAGTAGTACAATAACCAAACAATAATAGATTGATTGAGTGCTATGGTAGTATCTGTTCTGGTGCTACTTTACTGTGTGTTTCTACAGCACTGATAGTAGATCATGACACTTCTTGTCCTTGATGGAAATTGAAAAATTGCAGTGAGGTTTCATTTTTTTTTTTATGCCTTTTGTAAAATTTTCTTAACTTTTTGTACATCACCTAATTACATCTTTGTTTTATCTGCAACAGTTTATGATAATCTTTTCCGTTTTGGACAGCATTTCAGCTTTCTGAAAGATCTTTGCTTTTCTCGAATATCTTATCACACTGATGATCTTTTGGTCTTTCTGATGCCCTTTTTTATAGGTGGCAGGTATTTATCTACTCTGTGTTTTACAGTATGTGGTGGGGTTTGGGGGGTATTTTTGGATTGGGTTTTTTGGTGTTGTTTTTTCAAAATTTACTCTTCTGCCTTTAGACTGAATTTTATTTGGTTTCCCTTCAGTTTTAAATTAAATGTAAGAACATAAATTTAGTTAAACACTCTTCTAGTGGATTCTTGTTAACCCTGAGAAAATGTTTGTATTCCGTAGTTGCTGTCTTACGTAAGCCCTGCACACTGTCTTGAACTGAGAAAAGGATTGTGTGTTTTGTGGGTTGCTGACTTAGCTCCTTCATGAAGTAGGTCTTGACTGTATAATAGCCTCAATGCTGCACATTGATGTTTACTCAGTAGGCATAAGATAAATGAAGTCTTCCAATGCTACAACTATTTCTTGTGCTTGTATCTTCTCTGATCTCCTTCACCGTATTGGTCGATCTGCTTCCTGTAGTCAGGTAATATTTGTTTGGCAATAGGCATGAGGAAAGACGAGTT
This sequence comes from Ibidorhyncha struthersii, assembly GCA_013398815.1. Classification (NCBI taxonomy): domain Eukaryota; kingdom Metazoa; phylum Chordata; class Aves; order Charadriiformes; family Charadriidae; genus Ibidorhyncha; species Ibidorhyncha struthersii. The sequence goes on from VZSZ01003572.1 coordinate 21,306, forward strand.
ACTTCTGTATGGAATATTTTTATAAAGAGAATGTGAATAAAACTGTTTTTATTCTTTGTCTTATCCTGTGTCAACAGGAATATCAATTATAACTTGAAGATCCATTATGTCACAGGCTCCCATAGTTTTTCCCATAAGGCTTTTAAACAAAGCCTTAAAAGGGCCAATATTTTAACTGGGAAGGGTATAGGTTAAAGTTTAACCTTCATGCCATCATCCTCAATACTGGAGATGTTACTTTTCTCACTTGACACTTTATGATGAGAATGGGAATGTAAATCATAGACAATGACTCACTGTTAAGGAGAAATAATAGAATATAAGACTAATATGTATATTCTCTACCAGCTTGTGCATTTTGTACCACAGAGATTTTTCAGACTGACTCGATGATCCCAAGGGTCTCTTCCAACCTAGACAATTCTATGATTCTATAAATAATTCACTTGCCTTTTAACCAAAACTTAACTTTGGGAAACCCAGAGTCAAACTCCAGTATTAGAAGTAGAAAGTTGAATAGGCCTGCTATCTATCTATCTATCTATACATAACATAATCAAACTAGTTTTCATGCAGAATGGAGTTTAGACAAGAGGTGAAAATAATAACACTTAGTGTTTGACCCTTTCAGGGCTACTTTTAAAATGTTAGTCTTTCTGTTACAGTGGTTGAAGTGGGGATTTCTGACTTTCAAGTAGAGTGTTGTGGCTGTCATAATCAAAGATAATTTAATCAAATTAAAGCAGCACAGGTGGATGTATCTCCCTTCTTCCTTTCTAACCACCTCCAAAAATGTGCTATATGCTTTGGATTTTGGAATGCCTCTGTGCTTGCATGGTTTTGTGACAGTTGCTATCCCTTGTTTAAAAAATGAAAACTGCTATATGCATAATTAGTTTTTGTTTTTCATAGCTAAATGCAAAATTAATTTTCAAGATATTTGTAGTAATTTAGTAATGTGTGTCTAATAGTTATTTTCATTTTTTCTTGCTCTTATGATTTACGCATTATCACCTATTTCTGATGCAGAATAATAGTTCAACTTTTTTCCCTGTTTAGATTCATAGAAGTAAAAACAAATGGAAATTTCATCTCAAAGATGGCATCATGAATCTTAACGGAAGAGATTATGTATTTTCCAAAGCCATTGGGGACGCAGAATGGTGAAGTTTTAAAAGACAAAACAAAAAAACTCCTGTAAAAGGAAAAAAATATCAAAAGCAGGAAAGGTTGAGACTTGGACGTATACTCCAATCAAAATGTGTATCTGCACATCAGAAATAAACAATAAACAAAAGTATTGGAACAAAGGTAAAATGTGGCAACAAAGACACTACTTCAGATGAGCAAGCCATGGACTGTAGCAGCTATATAGCATTGTCTGGGAGCTGGGTTTGTGTGTTAGGAATACCTTAATTATCAATTCTACATACAGGTACCTACAGCTGGTATTTAGCATGTAAGGCTTTGTTCCCCTCCCACCCCCCCTTTCTTCCCTTTGATAGATTATTAATCTGAAAATGCTTATTGTGTGTACAAATCTTTGCTTTGAACACTTCCTTTTGGTAGTGAGGATGGTCAGAATGTTACTTAAACTGCGTGCAAGCTTTGTACAGAAGGGTAAGAATTAAGGTGTTAAATTTTAAATAACTTGTATAAGGAAAATATTTTTAATTCTGATATGCTCATTAATTATTGTATCTATTTGTTGTTTTCAATTCAGTTCCCCATAAACAGGTTGTTGTTCCTAGCAGTTACAAAATGGTAAAATGATCATTTATATTTCAAAATTATTTTAATTTCATGTAAGTGATACCTTTTATTTAGGGCTGTATTTTTAAATACTAAGCACCTGTAGCTCCCCCCTCGCGAAAGTCAGATTGCTTAACTTGTTAATTATATCCTTGCTGTTTGGTGGTGGTTCAGCATCACTGAACTGAAACGAATAATATAATTTCCATTGATTTTTTTTTTTTTCTTTTTAAAAGGCTTTGGAGACCTTTTGAATCAAATGTGTAGGTAATGGCACAAAAGATGCATTCCTTCACCTGCTTACTACGTATGTAGTCCAGACATCCACAAATAATTCAACAGACCACAAGAATGACTGAATTTTTAATATAGAAAATCACATAAAAATTCTAACATCCTGGCTGCAAATCTGTTAAAGATCCGCTTTACTAAAAAGTATAGCCATAAGTTACCTGCAGCAGTTAATGTCTCTAAAGTTTCCAGGTGGCACGTAATTTCATGAAGAGAGCTGCACAGCTTTGAGAACACGAATTTTGTTAGAGTATCTTTAGACTGTCTTGGTAACAGAAAATCAAGCAGTCAGATGCACTAAACCTTGTGTAGTCACTTTTTCACTTGCCTTTTCCAGAGGTGTGGTTTTGTGGTGGGTTTTTTTTCTTTGTGAAAGGCAACAAGGTTGCTCCCCCCTCCTTCTGTTCCTCTCCTGAGAAGTGAACATTTTTCCTTCATGCATAGGTTGTTATTGCAAACCCGGCTTTTGCAAATGCAGATATTTTTGAATGAGGAGAGAGAATGGGCATTATACTTCAGAAACTGTTGAGGAAGGAATGTTCATGTGACTCACCATTTCAAAAAAATGTTGTTTAATTGGGTGCTTGGAAAGACGATGAAAAAAGGACACAGTGAAGATAATATTAGCTAAATTGGGAAAGACTTTCAGAAGCAGACATTTGAACCATGATTTCTGACCTTGTTTTGCTTGAGAGTGAAACTTTTTAAACATTATTTAACAAAGTCACAGGTGTATTTTAGCAGCGTATAACAACTGCTCTAATTTTCATTCTCTCTGATTTACTTGCCTCCAAGTGCATTCATAGTCTCAGTATATAGAAAACTCAAAACACATTGTAAAGAGGGTTTTTTTTCTGCTGTGATTTTGTACACCTGTGCCGTCATTGATACAGACTAAAACTGCCTGTAGGCTATGTCTAGAGCCATGTGGTTGTTAGTAAGCCATCCACATGCATAAGCTTTATGAAAAAGTTAATTGATGTTTCTTCTAATTCATTCTTAAGTAATAGGATCGTCATTTAGAGTGCATTTTTGGCTTGGGGCTTCAAGGTATCTCAAAGTGATCGATGTTTGCTTTCTTCTGAACAAAGTGGGTATTTTATTTTTATTTTTTTACCACTGTTGACACTTCTATGTACAACTGCAATGAAATCAATAATGTACCAACTAATTCCTTCCCTCATCTTTTCCATATCTGTTACCAGTAAGTCTTAAGTAGTGGACTTCAGAAAAATTCCCGTAACGCTGCACAACCAAACCAATAAATGGAAAAAAAAATCCCTTTAGCTATAGATTCCTGTTTATACTACTGGAACCCAGATTACTTGTACAACACTTTGGTTTTGTACATCTTAGTGATTTTTTTTCACCCACATACATATACTAGAAGCTGCATAGCCTTTTTATTTATTTTTAAGGGATAGCAGAACTTTAAAGGTAACTTGCGCTTAGCCTGTTCTGAAGGATGTTAGAAGCTTTCTGAACTTGCACAGTTTCTTGCAAGCTAATTGTATGGTATGCTTTTCAGATAGGAAGATTTGTCTTCAAACACAAATACCTGTGAAGTTTTCAGAAAGCCAGTCAAACATGAACATACCAAACTGTGCTCTTATTGCTACATCAAGTGTTCTTTTTTTTAAATCAAAAAGCATGTTTTAATTTCATTTTATTGTAGCAGCTTGCTGTAAGAATGTAGTTTGCTTAATTTTATTATTGTACTTGAATTTTTAATCATGGTTTTAACAATGTAACTGAACAGACCATTTCATTAGGTTCCAAAGAAACCATTCCTTTCAGAGGGCAAGGGATTCCCATGTTCGTAGTTTTTGGTTGTTTTTTTTCCCCCCATTTAAATAGTTCAGTATTATGGAAACAATTAATAATTTCAAGAGGGCTTATGTTAAAATTTGCACAGATAATGGAGCACCTTTTTATGATGGAAAAATGGGGAAAGATAACTTCATAATTATAACCATGATGGGTGATGGAAACTTGTAGAGCAACTGGGCAAAATTGGGAGTCTCGTGCCTTTTCAGTTTGCAGAATACCTGTTTTGCCAGTATGACAATACTTTTTTTTTTTTATTCCTGAGAAAGTAAATTTCCTGCAGTGCTTCAATCAGAAAAGCAACTTTTTTGCTCTAGTTCTGTTGGTGTGCAATCATTTAAAAACATCTAAGTTGAAAACAAATTGAAATATGTTTTCTGTTAAGGAGATAATAGAGAATTTAGTCACATAAGGAAATTTATATTGGACTATTTAAATAAAATATGTTTTTATTCCCCCTCAGTTGCTGGTTAGTGACAAGATTTCTTTGAGGCTTCATACTCCTTGTTCCTGCATTGTACTCTCAAGTTGCATTTGAACATCTTTCAGTTTCCTAAACACGATTTAACGTGATAATTGTGGTCAGAGTTTATTTCCAAGAATATGACATGTGATTCTGAAGCACAGTTTCTAGAAAAGAGCAAAGAACATGTTGTGTCATGTTACAGATTTTTTTATAAATGTTTTTTCTATTTCTGCTGCACAATTAGAAGTGTTAATGTAAAATTCATTGAGTCTGTGAAAATAATTCCACCGCTTGCCAGTTAGCAGTAATTATGTCACCACATAACACCACCAGAGTAAAATTTCTTAATTCAGTGAAGGAGTTAGAGACCCTGTTAACTAAAGCTCATTTTGATTCAATCTCTTCAATTTGTAAAAGCTCCCTTAGAAACAAGAAAACCCACCAAAATTTCCCCCAAAGCAAAAGCTTCCTAATAGAATGCAATAACACAATGCACACTGTATTGATACTGGGCTGCCTTACCCAGCATCGTGGGTTTATTGTGTGCCACCCCACACATGCACCCCAAACTGAAATTAGAGGTTTTTTCAGACTTTGAGATTAATGACTATACAAGATGAAGAGACTTGCACATTGTTATGTATTGGTGTCTGGCATTTAAAGTCTCGTTTTCCCACTGCTGTAATTGGTTGGGAAATGTGTAAAAACCAGTCCATTGGTTTCCCTGTTGTCTACTTTTTTCAGGCAGTTCATGCAGTGTGTCTTTTAATTATTATTTGGTGGATTAGACTTTGTGGAACAGAAGGAGCTTTTTTTAAACAGAAGAACTACCTTGGGTTAGCTATATGGACAGTCATCCGATGAGACGTGTTCCAGAGTGCATAGGGTACCAATAGATTACGGAGTGGGGGAATATCCTTTTTTGCTGTTCTGAGCTACTATTGTCAACTGCTGTTGTACATATATACTGTTATGTGTAAGGGGGTAAATATATTTATTATGTTTGTAAAATTCATTCTGTACAATTGCAGATCAAGGTTGCTCCTCTGTGATATACAGGATATTATGTTTCAAAGGCCATGCTTGGAATACGATTAGAGAACTTAGTATTTTGATGTACTAAGACCTATTTTAAGTTTAATATTTTGCCTTTGCAAAAACTTTAATTAAAGATGTTATTTAAAAATGTTTGCCACTTCATTTACTATCTTGCATGTGCATTTGTTTAATATATGAGTCTTAATGTCTGTACATAATAACACTGAAGATTCTGAATTTATTTTCATCACACGCAGGTAACCGCTGTCGTCACGTACTTGTTGAGTTTGCCTTGTAGACTTTCCATTTAACATCATCACAACATTATAAAAAAAAAAAATTATATTTTAACCTTGAGGCCAGACTTCCGTATTTATTTAAGAATTTTCTCCCTATGGTAACTTGAGACTTAGGTCTTGAGACAGAATTGGTTGAATAACTTGGTGTGCCATCTGGATGTTAGTCCTGTAAACGGAAATGAAAGACAGTATCTAGAAGTAAAATAGAGTTCCTGAATGAGAGCTGGCAGATCATAAAGGTTTTACTTCACCAGTGAAAGTGATTTTACAGAATTGCATTCTAGTGCAAGCAGGTGACATCTTTTTAGTTCCTGGCTAAAAGCAGTATCTTGAGACATGACTTGTGCTTTATTTTTGAACCTAAATTTTGAACTTGAAATTCTAAATATAATTAGAAAGAATGTGAGCTATAGGCTATACTGCTTGAATTGAGGGGTTGTATTTTGGAATGCGGTGATTTTTAAGTAATCTTTTAGCTGTAGTGGTATAAAGGCATAGCAAAGCAAGAATCATAAGGGGTGGGTTTGTTTTTTTTCCTAATACTCAAGGGTTTTTTTTCCCCCTAATACTGCTCTTGCCCTCCAGCCCTCAACACTTGGGCAAGTCAAAAAAAAGTACTGCTTTTCCCATAAAATCTGCCTTACTTGTGGATTTGAGAAGGATTTGGAGGTGATTCTGGATAAATAAGGATCAGAAATTACCATATTTTACCAAAAAAGATCATTGCTGCCCGAGCTTGTAGACTGTGTAAGGAAAAAAAACCAGCTTGGAAATAAGAGAAGGGAAAGCAGAATGGTGACAAATTAGTAGCAAACTCAAGTAAAACACAAATAAAAAAAAAGCTAGATTTCACCCCTGTAAGGGAAGGTGAGAACATTATAATTGTGAATGTTAATTGTGCTCTCCCAGCTGGGCATGAACAAAGTATTTCAAGGGTATTTTTTTGGCAAAATCAAGTATATTTAGAAATACCCAGTTTTCCCCTATCTGTATGATTTCCTTATGGCTTTATTATTTTAATCGGAGAGGTATGAGAGGATAAGAATCTTGGGCTATTAGCATAGCTTTCAGTATGTCCTCGTATATCATTCCTTACAACTTGTCTTAAACTGTGTCAGCTTTGGAGTTTGTGTTTTGTTCTGTTTGTTTGTTTGTTTTTAACAGGGGCTTTTGTTTGTAAAATACTCTGTTAAAGACTGAAGGTCTTGCTGCTTGTTTACAGAGCAGACTTTGTCACTCTTTTTTCAAACTATTTTTTTTCACCACTAATGTGATTATGCCAAAACCACTCTAATCCTTTCAGATGTAATGACATCTATAGTACAGCCAAATGAACTGCAGCTCAACGACTTTTGACCTTCCGTGTGGCTATATAACATTTGGAAAAGTGTTTTTATCTCAATTTTTTTTTCCTTTGGAGTGAAGACTTTCCCAATTATTTTTGTGTCAAATGCCTGTGCAATTACATCTTTTTACATAGTATATAAATGTGCATGTCCTGGCTTGACCTGACAGAAGGTTATTTGAAATAATGAGGTAATACAGGGAGAGAGAATAAATAACTGAAAATAGCGCTTTGTGTTACAAATTATACTGAGTTGCCTGTTCGTGTCCATAGGTCAAAACCCCCTCTCTGAAGATGGATATTGGTGAGCTTATATTTTAAAATGCCTTTCAGTAATAACTGTTTTAAAAAATATATAACTGGGTGTATTTGGGGGTTGGACTAGAGGATCTCCAGAGGTCCTTTCCAGCCCTGACTGTTCTGTGATTCTGTGATTTGGTGTACGCTTTCCAGTTTTTGTTTTCATTTTTAGTTCAGTTTTGTAAACAAGAAATTATTGAAATTGAAAACAGCAAGTGTTCCATTTGGATAAGTATGTTTCAATAACAAATCCAAAATGAAGACTATGATTAGATTTTAAAAATAAAAAAAATCTTCTAAAGCAAAAAATGTGTTACATGTGGACACGTGATTCTGTCAAGGTAGAAATGCTTTTCCTTTGCTAGAGGTACCAAATGAAGCAGAACTGCGCTGCAGACAAGCCCTCTAGATGTCTGGAACAGAAGACACTTGAATCCCAAGAGAGCTGGGATGCTGCTTTACGAGTGCTGGAGCTGGCAGGATTTAATGCCAAGGTAAAGAAAAACCCTTCCGAGCTGGTGATGGAGAAAACGGTTTGGACTAGCGAAATAAGGAAGGCAGTCTTTTCTGCCAAACCACCTGGCTTCCCGATTTTTCCAAAGGCTTATTCCCATTTCTCCTAGGAATCCTGCTGCAAGGTCCCTGCAGATAGGGCTCCTCGTGTCCTGCCGTACCAATGTCTGAGGATCTCGTACAGACCTTTCTCCTCAGAGGAACTGACTCCAGGCGGGCTGTCCAGATTCAACAGGTAACATCTTCTGGGAAACATACTGTTCTGGGGAGTACAGCATTTCTAAAAAGGGTGTATCGCAGGATTCACCCTGTGGAAATTCAGTTTGTAGGTTTTGTTCTGTCTTGAGTTGCATATTTTTCAGATAACTCAAATTTTGGCAGGTTGGAAGCTCTTTCCTTCTGCACTTGCCTTGTTCGAGCTTTTAACAAAGACAAAGCATTACTGCTGGGAATAATATTTCTGATGCAGTGTTTTTTGTAGACTGAATTACTCTGATTTTAATAAGTAATTTTAATCTTGAAACATTGAAGCAGCATCTAGTAAAATACCGTCTTTGTAGAGAGTTGACAAATGGCTTGATAAGTGTGATGATGATACTGATGTTAGAAATTGGTTGGCTGAAGAAGAAATACATTCACATCGCAGACACTTCTGCACGTATCCAGTTGGTTTTGGGCAGGGGCAGAGGGAAAGTGGAGCAGTTTTTAATCTTAGCAGATCAAGTTGCTGTTAATGTTTATTCAGAATACCTTTTGGCTTTCATTTTGTATCCTAAATCGTTGTCATGTCCTTAAACAGATTTGTAATTTCTCCCTGAGGTTGCTGTGTCTATGTTGCTATATAGCTTAAATAACTTTAGATAATAGGTGGAAAATGTAAAGTACTTCATCAAATAGGGCATGGGGTTTCTTCCGTAGTAGAGAAAGGAGATGTAAAGAGAATCTGGAAAGAGGAAACTGAGAGAGCACAGAGGAAAAATATAAAGGAAGGTAGCCAGACTTTTTATAAAAAATCAAAGATAAAGTGCAAACATACTTAGCTGTCGTAAAAGAAGGGTACATAAGGAATAAAAAAACCTTCATGGGAAGGTACATGTGCCAGTGTGTCAGCCACCCTTCCTAATTGCCTTTTCTCAAAATACACTACTTACTCCTTTATACTGACATACCATTGCTGGGTTTAATTGGAAATCTGTAGCTGGCTAAAAAAGAATTGATCTGTTGTTTCCACAGCTCCCTCTAGGCAGCAGCAGTAATCCACATACGATGTAGGGAATGCTTTCACTACAGTCAAACTGAAACCAGCATTGTACATGCAACACAAATACAACCTTCGTGCTGCTTGGTATTTCAGTGCTATCGTGGATATGCCAGTCAGCAACGAGCTGTGGAGAAGGCAGACATTCAGACAGTGCCTCAGAATTGAATTTGCAGTGAGGTTTTTTTTTGTTAAAACCCACGTTACTGCTTGGATTTGATTTGTTGCTGTTTTGCCTTCACAAAAGACGGGGAGTGCTGTAAGTTGTCTCGCTTTTCAAAGAAAAGCCGCTGTAATTTCAGCTGAAACCGTTCAGCTGAAAGACAGCCAGCATGGGTTTGGCAGTCTAGCCAGTTGTCAGTCTCAGTGTCTGTAACAGGGAGGCTCTTCTTGGCAGCAAAGTACGTCTTAGAAAAAGCATCACAGTATATATGCAAGTAAACAGTCCAACAATTCCAATCGCTTTGTAATGACTGTTTAGTGAGCTCTTAGATATGTGTTGTGAATGAAGTTGATGTTCACAACAGATTTCATTCCTTAAAAAGAGAGAAGAAAAATAGAGAGCATGGAGGAGATTGTGGTCATCACAGGCTGTGTAGTGGATAGCTGAGAACCAAAAAGAGTGTGCTGCTCCTCCTCTAATGAATTAACAAAGCTCCGTGAGCTTCAGCTGAACTGCACAGGTGTGCAACAGTAAGAATATGACTTAAGATGACCACACATACAAGGCTTGGCATTGCAAATAATCAGGACAGCACAGAAAGCTCCTACCCAAAAACCAGGGTAAGATTCAAGTTGATTCGTATTAATCCTGCAGAAGGTGAACTCTTGGAAGGAGGAAGTTCAGGATGGCCCTGGTGGGGTCCAAGTCCTGTGCTACAATTGATGAGGCTTTTCCATGTTTTGGAATAGTTACCCTATATTTTCAAGATGGAAAATAAGAACAGGCAGTTACAAAAAATACAAATTTCCACAATTGGTATCCTGTCTAATCTGAGAGCCTGATAATTTGAGGTACTGTGCCAATTCACACCAATATGTGTGCATGAGGTGTAGGTGTGGGATAGGGATGGGAAGTTAGGACTGATGGGCTCTGCTGGTGAAACACTCTGCATATTGGCCTTATGGAGCCTCCATTTGTTCACTTTCACATCATGATTTCTAGTCATACAAAAATAAGTTGGGTCAGATGGAAGTGACTAAACAGATCAAAAGTATTTCAGCTTTATGCAGGTGTATTATTGAACCACTGTGAGTTCTAGGTTGACGATGATGTCAGAATCTCTCGGTGTGCGTCACTATGACCTCTTAACCATGTTCTGTTCCAGGACATGATGATGGCCCCTCAACATCTTGTGCCTTAGCCCACAAAGCCTGCATCGAAGCGCAGTATAATGTCGTATGTTTTCAGAATCCCTGCCAAGAAGGAGTGGAGTGCATAACGGAAAGGCATGATATCCAACTAATTTTGTGCCTCACCCTGTCCAGTTTTAACTGCAACCCTGAAACTATTTGATTACTTGGTTTTAGAGTGAGGATGCCTGGCATCTGTTAGAAAAACAATGCAGAACATGCTGCTATACTCATCAGCCTGGCCAAGCAGCCTGGAAGGGAGAGTTTGGTTCATTTTAACACATAAGCATAGGAGGTCTGCTCAAATCAAACTTAACTTTTTAAGGAGATTTATTTCATACAGATTTTCCAACGGCTGTGCTGCGAGCATTAATATTTAAATTATCCAGCAAGAAAGGAAATAAAAGTGCATTTCATTTATGTTAATAAACCAAAATGCTGTGGTAGTGATTTGAAATTTACCTTTCATTCCATGTGCTGTTTTCAGATTCTAGGATACCATAGCAGAGTGTGTTTTACTTTGACTATAACTGACCTGTTGCAGAGGGTGTCATCTAGAACAGGTGCCTACTCAATCAAAAAAACACATCTCTCTATAGGTAGAGAGCAGACTAGCAGGGATCAGCTATAGGCAGTTGAAATTAAATTGCTCCAAGAAAGTTCCAAGTCCTCATAGCAAAGGCTCCAGCTCAACTTTACAGCTTTTTTCTACAGTGTCTGAGAATGAAGAAATCTTTCATAGTGTATATATTACCACCAAATTATGCAAACAGAATCACAGAAGTTTATCTAGAGAAAATAATGGCATTCTCTACCACCCCAAAACAGGATTTTCTGTTCTCTGATCTGAAATCTCAGAGCCAGACGAAGCCCTGAAGAGTGGTAACATTGGCTCTTCCCATTACTGTGCAGGGTTTCGAAAGAAAGCAGCTAGCGTCTGCCCTTTCACTTGAACCATGAGGTCAAATCCATTGAGGTAGTGCTGTGAACAGGGGATATGCTGTTCCTCACTCAGCTGGATTTTTTTATCTATATGGGCTCTGTGGTCAGGCCTGCTGAAGGAAGATGCAGCTGAAGCTGTCTTTGCAGTCTGAATAGGGAAACTGCTTGAACACAAGAAAAGTGGCTGCCATGGAACAGAATTCAATCTATGCCAGAATCCTGACTCTAATAGCTGCTAATGGTGTGTGGCAAGCGACGCGTAAAAGAATAGGCAAGCATGTATGTTACCACCCCCAAGTACTCCCTCCCATCTGCCATGTATTCGCAGTTCAGAAGCATCCTGAGACAGACAGGTTTTGTGTTTTTAGTATCTCTCCACAGATTTCTCTTCCATGAATTCTCAGTCTGTCTGTAAACCCATGTAAACTTTATTACCCACAGCAGCATTTGGCAGGAAGTTCAGTAATTCGGCTACTCCAGCCTGCTCATGACTTCATCGAGCTTTGTCACCTCCCTTCTAGTCCGAGGGGTACTACTTTACCTAGTGATTCCTCAGCTGTACCTCCAAGCCTTTCATTCTCCTTGCTACCCTACTCTGAAACTTTTCTAGTTCTATTATATTGTTTTTCTGTCGCAGAGCTGTATTATTCAAGGTGCAGATTTCTACAGTGATATAATAATTACAGGGTTTATGTTCTGCTCCGTACCCAATAATATAATTTGATTTGCTTTTTTGATCTCAGGGAAGCATAGACTGGTATTTTCATGGACTTAACCTACTGTAACCCTAAGTTCTTGTTCTGGAATTGGGGTTGTCAGCTCAGAGCATGTCATTTAAGATGCCAATTTGCCTTTTTTTTTTACCATGCGTATCACTTTATCTACACTGAATTTCTCTTGCCAGTCATTCAGTCTTAACAAGTCTTCCTACAGTTCTTCATAGCCATCTGTTTTTCTTACTGCTCTGAATATCTTAATATTATGGCAGACTTTGTTATCTTACTGTTCACTCCTTTTTCCAGGTTCCTTGTGCACATACTGAACAGCATAGGCCTCCTAGAAAGAACTATTTATTCCTTGTTGGCCCCGTGGGTTTTATTCTTGCCTATAAGCTTAATCATCCTAGCTGATGCCAGTTAGCATCTACGACTGAGAAAAAGCTTTCCTTGCACCCTCAGAAGCTTCATGTAGGAGGGAAGCACAATTACAGGCAGTGGCAAGGTACACAGATACTGAAGTCAGCTGAGTTTTTTGGGACAGGGAAGGTATGTCAAGAGTTAACTGATATGTGAACACTTTGACAGTTTTCAGCAGTGGCAGTTGTAGCTCATGTGGATTTTTCCAGGTAATGCAAGGATTCATATAGCAAAGATAATCACTCCCCCCGCCCCTGATGAAAGTTACTGAACATAAAATTTGGCAGCATAAGTTTTGGCAAATACAAGGCAAGGGCCATTTGCTCTGAGGGAAGACCTAGTGGGAGGGAGGGATCTTCTGTAAGGTTGCATATGGGCAGATTCATTTAGTTATTCTGAGAATTCCTGCAGTGGAGTCTCTCTACTGCAGAAAGTTCTTGCTGTGCAAGTGTTTTCTCATGAAGCGTCCAGTCCTTAGCCACTGTGGCTGTCACATACACGTTAGGTTTAGAAAAGAGAATGGAAAAGATCAGATTCCAGATTTAGTCTTCTGAAGAGGACCTCACGGCTGTTAGGTGATTCTCCTGATTATCTTGGATGTAATTAGTGATGGTTTTGGAAGCCCAGAGCTCAGCAGTACTACTGCACTTCCTTTCCATCCCTGCTGCACCGAGATGGCCATTTAGGACATCCCTTTCCCAGTTGGTGGTGGGGAAAAACCCAAAACCCCTGTCAAACAGTGTGTGGTCAGTCTTTCTGGCTATAGGCCAGCCAAGCAGAACGATGAAGTTGAGTGCAAGAAAAATAGTATTAACTTCTTTTATAGGGAAAATATTTTAAAACCTTCAGAAAAAAACTTGCTGAGCCTCTTACAGTTTCAAACAAAACATTTTATTCCAATACTCTGCATTATTTCTAAAGTATTCTAGAGAAAATATGTACTAAATGCCAGAAATAATACATCTTGCTGAGACAGATTTAAAATAGCAAGTATTATGTAAGGGCATACGCAAAATGGCTGAAGGGATTGATCAGAGCAGAAATGGAAGAGAATATCTATAGGATACAAACATTTACAAGAAAAATTCTGGCAAATAAATTATTTAAAGTCTGTTGCCTGGATCTTTCCAATAGCTTTTAAAATACTTTTTACCAAGTTAAACACAAGAAGGAATATGCAAGACATAAACCAGAAATATCAAACTTTGCTTATAAAGGCAGTATCACAGAATTCTTTTAACAGACAAAAAATGTATGCAGTGATGGGAGACAGAAGTTCAATAATGTGTAAATATATCAGTCATCCATTAGTAACAGCAAACAGCTGTATTAATTCAAAAGCATACTGCAATCAGTCCAACATACCACATCTTGCCAATGTCTTACTAGTTTCTGTGGAACAAATATTCTGGTTTGTTTTAAGGTAAAAAGAGGTTTTAAATAAGTGATCCATGTTTCTTTTAAAGGCGCTTTTAAAATAAATGTTGATTTAGTCTTTCCTCTCTTTCTGAAAAAGAATATGATTCAGGCTTGGATTTTCCTTTCCACTGGTACCCCAGTATCGATGAAGTCTGTAGCATAAATGTACACTTTGTCCATTAGGACTTGCTTTTCCTAGCTGCTGATGAGATACTGAATAAAGGCACTCAGGAAACTTTTTCTCCCTTAAATGATTATTCCAGTATCAGAAGGGTGACAGAACCCAGGGGTGGGGGTTGTATCTCAACATAACTTGTTTTGTATGGGGCTCTGACACAGCCAGAGCGTTAGCGCGTTCCAAATGCAGCCGTTTCAAGAGTAGGAAATTTTGCTGATCTGCACACTTAAGAAGCGGCCTTTATGTTGCTGATTAACACTGGCTGAGTCCAGATCACAGCCGAGGAGGTCATAGATTGTTATTTGTGTGGTTTTCCACAGTTTTTGTTTCAAAGTTTGCTGAGAATCTACCAAAAATGGAAGCATGCCCCTCCCCAAAACAGGCAGCTAAATTAATCTATAATGCAATATTGTAGATTTTTAATGGTATTAACAATGACAGAATAATTTAATTTTTCTTTTTATGAGACCATCTCACAGAGTTAGTGAATCTGGGCCCTTGTTCCTGCTCACTGAAGCAGCCTTCACTTATGATCGGGAATATGGAATCAAATTGAGTTTGAATTGAAGTATGTACATGGCATTTGCAATCATGCAATTCCCAGCTGCAGTAACTAGCAGTTTGAAGGGCTCTACCATGACGTTTTCCTGGATATTGCTAACCTGCATTTATGTAAGATCTGACTATTGTTTGTTCAATTTAATTACAATTCCTCAAAGACTATAATTCCATTAAAAGCAGTATCGATATTACAAAATGAACTTTAAAATACCTACCTGAAGGCAAAGATTCACGCAATATTCTCTGTTCTCATGGTAGGCCTTCCAAATAGATGGGTGAAATGATCAGTGCAATCTTGGTAGCAGTCCTACAGAGCTGGAGCCTACAGTCTCTATAGTTGGCTGAGAACAGGTCTGATCCTGCTGTAAAAACCAGGCACTCAAGCCACACAAGCGTTAACACGCAAGCTGGTGCAGAGCAGCTCCTACCCTGAGTCCTGGTATCTGCAGGAGATGGCGAGAGCCAGGCCCCAGGTCATTTGTTTGTGGTGTATGGATGAGCTGAGCTCAGCCAAGCTTGATCTTGGTCTGGCCTCATCTAGCAGCAGGTATGGTGGAAGAATGCTTTAGTGCTTGACCAATCTGACAGCCCTCTATGATGGCGTGACTGGCTGGGTAGATGAAGGGAGAGCAGTGGACGTTGTCTACCTTGACTAGCAAAGCTTTTGACACTGTCCCATAACATCCTCATGGGTAAGCTTAGGTAGGAAGTGTAGGTTAGATGAGTGGACAGTGAGGTGGGTTGAGAACTGGCTGAATGGCAGAGCTCAGAGGGTTGTGATCAGTGGCACAGAGTCTAGTTGGAGGCCTGTAGCTAGTGGTGTTCCCAGGGGTCAGTACTGGGTCTGGTCTTGTTCAACATATTCATCAGTGACCTGGATGAGGGGACAGAGTGTACCCTCAACAAGTTTTCTGATGATACAAATCTGGGAGGAGTGGCTGACACACCAGAAGGCTGTGCCACCATTCAGCAAGACCTGGAAAGGCTCGCTGGGTGGAGAGGAACCTAGTGAAGTTCAACAAAGGCAAGTGCAGGGTCCTGCACCTAGGGAGGGATAACCCCATGCACCAGTACGGGTTAGGGGCTGAACTGCTGGAAAGCAGCTCTGCAGAGAGAGACCTGGGAGTCCTGGTGGACAAGAAGTTGACCATGAGCCAGCAGTGTGCCCTTGTGGCCAAGAAGGCCAATGGTATCCTGGGTGCATTAAGAAGAGCGTGGTCAAGGGAGGTTCTCCTCCCCCTCTACTCTGCCCTGGTGAGACCACATCTGGAGTACTGTGTCCAGTTCTGGGCTCCCCAGTTCAAGAAAGACAAGGAACTACTGGCGAGTGTCCAGCGGAGGGCTGTGAAGATGATCAGGGGACTCGAGCACCTCTCTTACGGGGAAAGACTGAGAGACGTGGGTCCGTTTAGCCTGGAGAGAGAAGACTGAGAGAGGGGATCTTATATATGCTTATAAATATCTAAAACACAGGTGTCAAGAGGATGGGGCCAGACCCTTTCAGTGGTGCCCAGTGACAGGATAGGAGGCAACGGGCACAAGCTCGACCACAGGAAATTCCATGAGCAACATGAGAAAAAACATCTTTACTTTCAGGGTGACACAGCACTGGAACAGGCTGCCCAGAGAGGTTGTGGAGTCTCCTTTTCTGGAGATATTAAAAATGCACTTGGATATAATTCTGTGCTGCCTGCTCTAGGTGAACCTGCTTTGGCAGAGGGATTGGACTAGATGATCTCCAGAGGTCCCTTCCAACCCCTGCCATTCTTTGCAGCATGCAAAGACAAATGCCTTGAAGTTTCTTATCTGTTATCTTACGAACAGCTGCAAAATCAATGTCATTTGCCTTTTACCGCTATAAAGGCAATACGAAGGGACTTCTTTTCCCACCTCACTCAACTAAACCAAGAACTTCAAACAAAAGATGAGCTTCGTTTTAGGTCAGGATGGCAGAAGCAGAAGGAATCTGTTCCATTTTAGGCCCTGATGGAAGTTTTAGAAATTTGCTATTAGAAAACCAATTGAACTTTTTGACACATAGGCAGTTGGCATTTGAGAACTTCAACCTTTAATATTTTTTTAATCTTATTTTAATTATAAAAAATTATGTCTTTTTTTTAGTCATACAAGTACCCCGAAGTTTTATGCTTGGTCTCCTGCTTCCTTCAATTTTTTTACATGAGGGTATATTTCATATTTGCTGCGTTTATATGTATTAGTTTTTATATCTAGACAGAGTGTTCACATCTACTTCCAACATTATCATCAGAACAGTATCTTTTGACCTGCATTGCTAAAAATGTGAGACAAGGTTCAAATGAGTGACTTGTCTAAAAGAAGACCACTCTGAAGGTACTTTCAGACATCACAAAGGACAGGCAAGGGAAAAAGGATATGGAGAACATTTTATCTTCTTACTCGATTCACTGTATGCACAACCACCTTTTGATCAGATTGTGGCTGTGATACTTTGAGATGTTATAGCTCAGTTTGCTTGCATTCTTCCATGAGAATTTGGTTCTGCATTGTCACGGCAGGAAGGTAATCTGGGTCTTGAATGCTTGTAGGAATCTGACCTATCCCTCGGCTGATTCTCTGCCCATAAGAGGCGCTGCTGTTTTTTGCTGAGATTGTCTGACCTCTGTAGACTTGAGCCTGATGCTCACATATACCAAACTTGCTTAGCAGGATAAACACATCTCTTCGGAAAGCTTTGGTGAAAATAGCGTAAAGAAAAGGGTTGGCACAAGAATTGAGTGGGTAGAAGAGTACCAGCAAAATCTTGGAATTGGTGACAGTTATCAGTGGTTTGTTCATAATGGCAGATAAAGCATGGAAAGAGATGGGAGCCATGCACAGAAAGTCAGTGAAAATCAGCACAGCCATCCGCTTGGCAATTTTGGTGTCTTTGTCCCCTGACTTGTACTGAGGGTTTCGCACAGTTACATAGATTTTTATGTAGCAGGCACAAATGATGACAAAAGCAATAATGTTACATATTAAAACGAAGACAACGTAGGCTTCAGCCACCGGTGTTTCAGTGTCCATAGGCAAGCAGATGCTGACTTTGCTATAGCTGCTGATGCCAACCAGTGGCAAAAGGGCAAGAAGAAAGCACGAGAGCCACCCTCCCAGCATGATAACCAAGGCATGCCGGAGGCGAATCTTTCGATCCGGTCTCATGGCAAAAGTGATGGCATACCAGCGCTCCAGGGTGATCACAGTCAGTGTGTATACAGAAAGTTCACTAGCAAAGACCGTGAAAAAGCCAGCTGTGTTGCAGCCGGGCCCAGTCTGCCACTCTATAGCGTGGTTATAGTACTCTGACCTGGTGTGGAGATCCACTGAAGCGATCAGGAGGAGGTATAACCCCATGCAAAAATCCGCAAAGGCCAAGTTACACATCAGAAAGCGGGGTACAGTCAGTTTATAATGGCTGGTGACAAGGATGAAAAGGACGAAAATGTTACCTAGGATGGCCAGCAGGTTCACAAACCACACCACAATCCTCAGAAATTGATATCCCATTATATCCTCACAGGGATTAAAGTCATCAGGTTCTGGAGTGCATATTACATCATCATTGCCTCCGCAGACAGGATAGTCATAATGACTGTCAAAGGTCTGGACGTCTTCCGTTTGAGGGTTCTTGAGCTCTTGGCCAAACCCAAGATTTCCTTCTCTGTGCTCTTCCAAAAAAATGTAATAATGGGAATTTTCATGAAAATTTGTGAACTTGGTGGTTTTGTCATACACAGTATCAGTGTGGTCTGTGTATTCTTCTCCATAATCTTTGTAAAATGGACCTCCGAGATTTTTGACTGATCTTCTGTTACGAAAGCTGTAACTGCTGCTCTGGTTACATGTCAGATACTCCAGGATTCTGAAAGAGTAGAGGGGGAAATCACTGCTGGCCTTTATGGTCTGACTGGAGTGCAGTGAGTAAACAAAGGGAACACTTCAAAAGCAAATCACCATGAATGAAAACATAGCTATAAAAATGTGATCAGATATATTTCTGTTAACAGAATGTATAGCGAACAATATGCTCGAGAGTTTCTGGGTGCTTTTTTGAACTATATTTTTCCTTTCTCTGTTGCTATCAGCTATCCCCAGTAGTAATTTAGCTTGTTCAGCATCCATAATCCCTCTTTCTTCTTGGGATCCGCTTTCTTAGTAGGTAACAAGACTTTTATCTGCTGTTTATAGTTTCTTAGATAATACACACAGTATTACTTTCCTTCTCATTTTTGCTCACAAATCAATTTCTCCCAGAACTTCCATAATTTTAATTTTTATTCTGTATATTTCCTTTACAGCTAACTAGCAGCGCAGTGGTTGGGAATCCTGTCCCTCAGTGTCATGCACCTGTATTTGTAGTTGAAAATTGTTCATACTTTTTACTAGGAAAAAAATTGCAATTTGGCATAAATTTTTTTGCTCACTGTGATCCACTGTCACATAAAATGTAGTGTTTCTTATTTCCAGGTGTGTAGAATTCAAGATTGCTTACAATTTGAGATTGCATACGATGCACTCTGAGAAATTTTCATCTCTACTAATAGACGTACAAATACTTGTTTCTTTCAGTCATTAGATTGTGCTGGGTTCTTTCTGCACAATCTTCCTGTCTGGGTTTTGAATCACTCCACTCCTCTGTTTTATTTCTGTCCTCTCTTTCACAGTCCGTTGTAATGGTGAATGTTATTGCTTTTTGAGTTTATTATTGAATAATTCATATACTTGTTGTAGCATATTTTTAAAATACTATGCATTCCAACCACAGATACTGCAATACTGAAGACTGGGGCTGTCTTCCTAAAGGAAATCAGGGCTGGCCTGGATGAGAATTCTCTAAACTTTATCGAACTTTGGAGAAATTTACAATGGATTTGCATTCTGCAGTAAAATTCTGCTGCTAATCACAGTAACTCATCCCCCCTCCCTCCTCCTAGCAGATGAGTTGCTGTTTTGCATCAGGACATCTATAAATGTATTTTTTTTATTTCCAAAAGCTATCGGCATGCGTTCTGATGGGAGCCCAGAAATTCTGCCGAAATGGAATTAGAAATAATCTGTCTACATGGTTATTACAGAATAATTTATTCTGAGCTTTTCAGTTAGAAAACATAAGAGATATGAGGCTATGACCCCTCCCAAACTTCTTTTTTCCAGTCCTTGCTACAGCACATTCTGTGTTATATAGCACATTACCCTTTCGGGTTTTTTTCCCCTTTAATTCTGGGCTCAACAAAAGGAGGAGCTGTTGCAAAAGGTCCTAAAAATTGTTATATCAAAAATTCTTTCTTCTTTCACTTTAAAATTGTAATCTGTTTCAAAGAATGTCCTCTATTCCTAGAAAAAATGATCACAAAAATGCCAATAGATGTAATTTTATATTAATACTAAAACGTCTTCACTTTCATACCTTAAAATTGAATGTGAGTTAGTGAAACTCACCCACTGTTTTTTTTCCAGCTCTTGAAAGCACAGCAGTGACTTGGATATGATAGGTCAGCTCTCATTAGCTGAAGAAATACCTTTACAGCTGGTAATTTCTTTAAAGTCCACGTATTTTTGGCCATTAGTTCTTTAAGGCTTTCCAATCCTTTGGCTGGAAGGTTAGCAACGGCTGTTCTGGACACATCCCTAGGTAAAGGAAGAAAAAAGACAAATGTCAGAATATGCAGTGACTGGATCAGAATTTTTTCAGATTCTCACAGTAATTTAAGAGTTTCCTAGAATTCTACAGCAAAAATCAAATCCAGAGGAGGTGAGGATTTCATATCGCTTTGTTAGGTTCTGCTCCATTCAAATTCAAGTAGGATAAGAATTCCTCCTGTGATTTTCTCTGTGTTTTAAAGTTCTTGTCTTTAATATGTCATAGTGCAGAAGGCAGATGAAGAAATATCAGGACTTTTAAAATTACACCTTTAAAGCCAACAGATACAAATGCATATGCAAAACCAAAGTTTTTTAAATTCTTTAAAGAAATCACATATTCCACTGGAAGAGCTATTTTCCTTTAGATCTCTTTAGACTCATTGTAACCTATTGGGATACCTCAATAGAAAGCATTGTAATTACTAAAACAATGTTCTTCATAAACTGCAATTAAAATCTATCTCAGTCCATCCTGAAACTCTCAGAAAAATTAGTATTATGTTTTCTGCTTTCTATTTCTCTCTATTTCCACCTCAGCAGATACTTTGCAGAGTTCGTGGGGGAGGTGGATTTCTTTTAGAACTGCCAGGTGAATGTCACCTGGTCTTGCTAGTGTTTTCCGCTAGTTTTTTGCTTTGTCCCAAAATCACTTCTACTGACACTTGAAGTCAAGATATTTTCTCAGAGTTATACTCTGTAAAGAAGTAAACCTGTAAAAAATGTTCTAGTATAGCAACATTGTTTGAGCACTTTCATCATGAACACCCTAATAATAAATAATAAATTCAGCTTTTATCTATTCACCACAACAAAGACTTGTGGTGAATGGAGTTAAATCCAGTTGGTGGCCAGTCACAAGTGGTGTTCTCCAGTGCTCAGTATTGGGGCCTGTTCTGTTTAATATCCTTATGAATGATCTGGACGAGGGGATCGAGTGCACCCTCAGTAAGTTCACAGACAACACCAAGTTGGGCAGGAGTGTTGATCTGCTTGAGGGTAGGAAGGCTCTACAGAGGGATCGGGACAGGCTGGATCGATGGGCCAAGGCCAGTGGTATGAGGTTCAACAAGGCCAAGTGTCAGGTGCTGCACTTGGGTCACAACAACCCCATGCAGCGCTACAGGCTTGGGGAAGTGTGGCTGGAAAGCTGCCTGCTGGAAAATGCCCTGGGGGTGTTGGTGGACAGCTGGCTGAATATAAGCCAGCGGTGTGCCCAGGTGGCCAAGAAGACCAACAGCATCCTGGCCTGTATCAGGAATAGTGTGGCCAGCAGGACCAGGGAAGTGACATGCCCCCTGTACTCGTCACTGGTGAGGCTGCACCTTGAGTACTGTGTTCAGTTTTGGGCCCTTCGCTGCAGGAGGGACATTGAGATTCTGGAGTGTGTCCAGAGAAGGGCAACAAAGCTGGTGAGGGGTCTAGAGCGCAAGTCTTAGGAGAAGTGGCTGGGGGAACTGGAGAAAAGGAGGCTGAGGGGAGACTTTATTGCTCTCTACAACAACCTGAAAGGAGGTTGTAGCGAGGTGGGTGTTGGTCTCCTCTCCCAAGTAACAAGCGATAGGACAAGAGGAAATGGCCTCAAGCTACACCAGGGGAGTTTTAGGATGGATATGAGGAAAAATTTCTTCACAGAAAGGGTTATCAAGCATTGGAACAGGCTGCACAGGAGAGTGGTTGAATCACCATCCCTGGAGGTATTTAAAAGACAGGTAGACTTGGTCCTTAGGGACACGGTTTAGTGGTGGTTTTGGCAGTGTTAGGTTAATGGTTGGACCCTATGATCTTAAAGGTCCCTTCCAATCTAGACAATTCCATGATTCTGTGCATTGTTTCCCAAGAGTGCTGATTCTTATCCCTCTAGAATTTTCACCCACTGGCTGGTTTCTTGCACGTAAAAGAAAATTATTACTAATTTTATACTTTAAACAAATTGCTTCAAAACCACTTGGGTTTGCTCTGTTTTTTTTTTTTTATTATTTATTTCTTCTTTTGATTTGCTTGTATTTGGCTTTATATTGAGTTAGAAATTGCTTCCCCTTTCTGTAGGGGGGGGGTTTACTTCTAATAGCTTCTTTGCTATCATACGTATTTGAATATGTCCCAACTAGTTGATTTCAACCACATAAACCTCTTTTTTGTTCTTCTGGAGTCCTTTTTGATAGGTAGTATATGTTTCTACCAAGCTCCTGAATTGGGTCTTAAAAGATCCTGAATGCTGCCTGCTATCATTTTATCCTTCAAAGAATCACAGAATAGTTGAGTTTCCAGATCATCCAGTTAGACCTCGCTGATCAAAGCAGGGTCACCTGGAGCAGGTTGCTCAGAGCTGTGTCCTGTTGACTTTTCAGTATCTCCAGGATTGGAGACTCCACAAGCCTGTCTAGGCAATGTGTTTCAGCATTTGACCACCCTCACAATAAAGAAGTTCTTTCTTGTCTTGAAATGGACCCTCCTGTATTTCAGTTTGTGCCTGTTGCATCTTGTCCTATCAGTGGACACCACTGAGGAGACCTTGGCTCCGTCTTCCCAGTTGTCGTCCCCCCCCTCCAGGTATTTATACACACTGATAAGATTCCCTTGACTCTTCTCTTCTCCAGACTAAACATTTCCAACTCTCTCAGCCTATCCTGCTATGACAGATGCTCCAGACCCTTTATCTACTTAGTGGCCTGCTCCTTTTTATTTTTCACAAATTTCCTCATTTATAGAGCTCTCCTTCTGAAGCAAAACGTCTTGGTAAACTAGATCTCAGACTAGATCTTACCAAGACAAGGCTGGCCTTTCAGCAACCCCCATGGGTCTCCATCAAGTCCTCATGGTGGTGGCAGCTACCTGCAGGAAGGGAACATGGTTAAATTCTGTGTGATGGGAGGTGCTAAGACTTTTTTGGAAGGGAAATGACACCTCACAAACTCTTGGGAGTTCTTTGAGGATGTTCTGGCAGAAGCATATGGAGAAAGATGATCCTGTTTGTACAACGAATTGGGATTTCTGAAAAGCCTTGACAAAATCAGATATCAGGGGCTGTTGAGGTAACTCATCTGTTATGTGACAAGCGGAATGGTTCCCCTGGGTTAATTAAAAAAATAAGAGTGGGGGAAAAGCCTGGGAACAGATTATAAGTTTTCATGGTAGAGGAAGAATGGAAAATTAACTGGTATACACATCATTGTGTATACTGAGTATACGCATCATTGCAGCAGAGGCCCACAGAGGCTATGCTAGTGCTGGTCCTACTGAAATGCTCATAAACAATCTGAAAAGAGAATGAAAGTAGCAGCAACAAAGCTTGTTTCCGACACAAAATAATACAATGTAGTGAAAGCTAAAACTGAGCGTCTAGAGAAGCAGAAGGATCTTGCAATACTAAGTGACTGAGCAGTAAAATAATTGACATGACTCAATATTGATGGATGTAACGTGCATTTAGGAAAAAGCAATCTTAACTGTACATGGATGACAATGGGGTTTAATTTACCTATCACTCTGGAAAGATCTTGAAGTCCTCTCTGCAAATGTCAGGTCAGTGCTATTTGGTAATGTTGAAGGGAAATAGAATGCTAAGAATTTTTAGGAAAGAAATAGAAAATAGAACAGAAAAACTTCACTTTGTAAATCTAATATGACTGCATCATAAATACGATATGCAGTTCTAGAAATACTATATACAGAATATAAGAGCACAGAAAGCTACAGCAAGGATCATTAAAAGTATCAAATTGTTTATACATGAAGAAATAAGGAGTAGGTAAGGACTTTTCTCTTGGAAAAAGCTAGGACTGGAAGCAGTAGGAGACTATATATGCCATGCATATTGTAAAGAAGGGGATTGGGAATGATTATTCAGTCTTGTGAGACGAGTTTTGGGGTACCTAAGAATGTGAGGCAAGCGACTTAAAAATGAGAAAAGGTATAATCTTCACAAAATTACATCATTAAAACGTGAAAGTCAGTGCCATGGTTCATTGTGCAGGCCAAATAACAAGGTAACAAGGACAATATCCCTTTTTGTTTCTATTTTTTTTTTTTTTTCTCTACAGCTGTGTCACGTTCCCATCAGAAATTACTGGGTCAGGAGGAGCATCCTGGGGGACAAGGGCTTGTGCCTGGGAAGCAGCTGCAGAGAGGAGCTTCTCTGGGGCGCTGGGTGCGCAGGGGAGGGAGCTGCAGCTCCTGGAGAGCTGCGAGCAGAAGGGAGCAGCCAGCCCAGGGTTCAGGTGGTGGAAACAATTTCCCAGGGAGCAGAGGGGAACGTGCAAAGTCTGTGGCAACTCGAAGAGTGTTATCAAGTGATGTTTAAAAGTCTGAAAGAAAGATCTGCTCAGTGAGAAGAAAGGGCTTGGAAGAATTCATCATAAGACTACATCATTTCTGTTCTATCTTACTGAATCCTTTGAAGTCTTTTATGGGTGTGTATATGGGTGTGTATTTAAGCAGTTAGGTATTGCAGTTTTTGTTTTCAAAAACTATGCTTGTTTTAAACTGGGGTGCTTGGGGAGAAGCTACAAGCACAGCTGCCTTGAACATTTAGTTGACTGAGGCTTAATCCTGTTGCAGGACTAACAACAGATGGTTGGTCCCATCTGTGGGCCATATTAAGTGCGATGGCTCAGAAGTTTGGAAGCTGCCAAAAATCCCCATTTTGGGAAGTCCCCAAACTGCTGGTATGGTGTCTACCACCAAGAGTCTACCGCTGCTATTGCAAATGGAAAAGCCTCCTGCGAGTCTGGTGATAATTTGTCTCCCAATGGAAGATAACTTCTTAGTTACCCTACCTAGGCCCGCACTTTGTTAGCAAGAAACTGTGTGTCAACTGGCCAGAAGAAAGTGTGGGATTGACAGGGATTTTTTTACCTTACAAATCCAGCCTTGACGATTATCCAGATTCATGATCTACTTCAAGCAGCATAGCAGCTGTCTTCAAACAAGAAAGCATAGGACTGAAAAGGTTTTAAGTAATAATTACTGATCTTCAGAGCAATATGAATCCAAGTAGGTGGAGGTTGCCAGACTATAGTATCTGTGTCTGCATTCATACAGAAGACACATTTTCCTAAATGATTTCTTTGTTCTGTGTCATTGTACGATCAGTCTTGATTTTGGGCTGCTCAGAAAAACGGGAACAGACTGCAGTTATGTCAGCCTCATTAATGTCTAATAATAGTGATAACTAAGATGTTTAAACACAGCAATATTTACATTGCACAGAAGAATGTCTTGCTACTACTGCTAAACTATAGCTGTCCCACTTAAAGAAATACTAGAGAACGGGCAAGAGATCTGATAGACTTGTCAAGAGCATCTGTCTCAAATAGAAGTGACTATAAAAGAGGTTAGGCAGGAAACTGATAAAATGAATGATAATGAGCCACAAGGACTAGTTTTCACCAAAACGTTCTGAAGCAGCTCAAGGAGGAAGTAATAGAATTGGTAAAAGTGGTGTGTAACCTCCAACTTAGCCCCCTGTGGGAAGGCAGCAAATGAGCCACCAACTGATATGATGTATTTGGGGGAAGTCAGCATGTAAAGGGCTTTTGTAAACAGAAGTCCTGCCTTACAAACCTGTGGTGTGTTGTGGTTAAGATCTGCTCAGC
Source organism: Ibidorhyncha struthersii (assembly GCA_013398815.1). NCBI lineage: Eukaryota > Metazoa > Chordata > Aves > Charadriiformes > Charadriidae > Ibidorhyncha > Ibidorhyncha struthersii. The sequence goes on from VZSZ01003572.1 coordinate 47,242, forward strand.
GTCTCCTGGGACTTCCACAAGGCCTTTGACAAACCCCCACAAAGGCTGATATGGAAACCACACAGCCACACTCCTTGTGGGAGACGTCAAATGTTTGGGATTATGGTACAGTGCTAGCAAAATTCAATTCTAGCCTAGATCCAGACCAGACTTTAGCATTTAAGTAGCCATGGTCTAGAGCTCGCTCAGGTACTGGAAGTGGTCTGTCTGCGGTAGCGTAGAGCTCTGCACTGTGGAGCATAACAGCAACCAAAGTGCACTCAAACCATTTTTAACATTGTGGCTTGTTAGCCGTTTTGTTTTTTTTTCTCACATGCTTTTTTGTAAATCTCATGTGACATTTCTAGGCTGTTGCTTACCTTACGTGGAATTCACACATTAGATTGAAAGTTGCAGACACATTGGAGAGCTTCAAATGAATGTGGGAATGAAACATAGCTTCTGATTTAAGAAATGCTGTTTTCTGAATCAACTGTGTGTATGATACAAGTGTTAAACAGATATTTAGCTGCTCAGATTTGAGTTTTTTTTCTGGGTTGTTATTTTTTGGTCTAATTCTTCATTTTTATGAAGTCAGAAGTTTAGAGCTAGATATAAGGGATAATAGCTTTTGTCAATAATCTTTTTCACAGTTGGAAACATGCAATTGTAGTATGAAATCAAGTAATAATGAGAATTTAAAAGACAGATAATCGAGAAAATGAGGTTGAATGCATCATAGTACCATTGGGAATTTTTACCTACTCACATACGGATTTCTTAGTACTGCAATACTACAATAGTTAAAAAGGCATAAAATATGTAATAGATGGTCTTAGACTACAGACATTATTTCTATCTACTGAAAGATTCTTTAATTCTACAAATTTGCATTATTTGATTAGCAGAATGCACAGTGCTCTTGTTGCTCGAAGACATGCTTGTGCCCAGTAGTAGGAACAGAACAGAACCTCATAAGGTAGGATGCATTCCTGGATTGGGAAAAGATGCCTTAAAGAGCACTTCTGCTTTCTGAAGATAATTAGTTACTCACGTGTGTCTTGTGCAACAGTTAGTGATGTTTTGATTTTGGACTGTAGGTTTTGCAAAAGCTAATTGAATAATGAGCCTGATTGTAATTTTGTTGTACTTTGCTGTACTTGAGCTCTAGGCAGCAGCTCTTGTTTGTGCATTTAGTAAATCAGGTACACTGAATTGCTGAATCCTAGCCAAGATTTCATTTTCAGGTGAAGAGCAATGTTCTGTCATACTGTTAAAATAGTTTTCTAAAGGGAGGAATCTATGTATACATCCACATGTATCTGACTATACAGCAGTGACAAAGGAATCAGAATTATTGGCATCTGTTCTCCTCTATTCAGTGATCACACTCCCTGCTTCCTCTGCTAGATTTAGAAAAAAACAAAACCTAACTTTTTAATACCATCTTAAATATACCATCTAACTAGGTGGTCTGAGAGCATGGCCAAACTCACACAACATACATACAGCCAAGCACAATTCTTTGTAGTTAAATCTTTCTTACTAGTTTTCTTTAAAGCCAAACTGGAAGAAAACTACCCCATTAGGGCGGATCCAAGGTCAGTATTTCAGCCTTTAAGTTGCTGTCGCTGCTGAAATCCTGATGGGAAAAACCCCACCTGTAAATGATGGATCTGTGGGGCAGACGTTCTCATCAACTGTAAATTCTTATCTCACTTCAAGAGTGCGTAAAGGGAACTCCAGAGATGATGAATTCTGCTTGCTTTGGTAGGGAGGCAAGAAAGAGTCTCTCTTTTGAGCTCCATAAATGTTCCTTTTTTTCCTTTTTTTTTTCTTTCATACTGCTCCCACTGTAAGCAATGCCATTCATTGGCCCAGAAAAAGGAATATTTATCTTCTGGCAATCGTTTTCTGTGGAGTTAATCTTCAAGAGGAAACAGTATTGTAAGTAGAACTTTCTTCTTGAGGAAGGTCCAATGTCCACAAATTCACGTGCCAGCTAACAACAGCTAGATGCTTGAACTGAAAATGACTTAACAATTTTTTTTTTTTAAAATAAGACTACCCAAGGGGGACATGGAAGGGCTGTATTGGTCAGACTTCTCAGGCTATTATGCAAGTTATCAAAACTCTGGTCTCTCTATAATTAACTCATTAATATTAGTCTTGATGGTACAGTGGTGTAATAAAGCACCAATTGCAAGCACATTTCTATCTCTTATGGAAGATGTTAATGGCCATTGGCATGACACAACAATAAATAGTAAGGTTCCGCTCAATTTTCATTCGACTTCAGCCTTCTTAAGGCAGCGCATATGTGGGAGTTGCAGAAACTGTTTTGTTCGTGTTAAAATAGTTCTAGTTCCTGAAGATCAGCTAAGAGATCTGTTCAGGTGGAAGGATTCTGCTCTAAATTGCTGCTGGAAGATATCTCGCTTTATAACAAACCTTTCCCATATCACACATGCTGAATAATTCCTGGTTGTTCATAGGTAACAGAAGTCCCTAAAGCTGTTTAAAAATTACATTAAAATTATATGGAAAATTAATAATATGGTGCTACATTTTGGATTTGTGAATGAAAACAGTGTTGATAACACAGGGATGTTTTAGGTATTGCTAAACAATAAATAAATTGCTTACACAGCATCAAAGCCAATTTGATATTTAAGGTATCTGCTTCAGAAGTATGACTCCATGAATGGTCTGTGCTTCTCTCTCCCCTCAAGCCAGTGAAAGGAAAACCTGATACTCCCTAGAACTGGTCCCGGAGCCTGTTCCCAAGAGATGTGATGATGACCTTGCCGTCAAAGGTCTGTTGCAGCTTTGTGCAGCAGGGACACAACTCTTCTTAGCATAAAGTCATTACGACCAACACAACATCTGCTGTAGATTGCTATGTCACTGGTAGCTAGCCTGATTTTCTGGAGTTTGAAAGATTCTGGGAGAAAAATAATGTCTTCTGCACCATTTAGTTATATAATAGCTAGCTCCTTAGTTTGTATTTCAATTGTGCTACAGTTGTACGCTCATAAGACAGATTGTAGTACAGGATCTGTCGGAAGAAAAATTGGTAGGAACAGTATTTCTAATGTAAGATGCGACCATTTCTTAAATCAGTTCGCTAAAGCACAGGTTTTGTTGCTGATATTCTTTTTGTAAACTTGCCATTCCCATCCCTGCTGCTGTGCTGCTAATAATGGTTGGAAAGAAAGTGCAGCCTAAAATGTTACTATTTTTAAAGCTTTCTCTACTTCATTTTCTCCTACTCACAGTAGAGTTGGTCCACTGTGCACTCCCAGAAATGCGTCGTCATTGATAACTTCCAGGTATTTGTTCTTGTGCAGATAGCTGCAGAAACAAACAAAACACAGTGGTTTGGAAATCGTTATCCACAGCTTAAAGAAGATGATCTTCAGTTTACTTGGCTAAACAGATTTGCAAAAGCAATATGTATAAAGGCCATCCTATCCCAACAACATCTTGAAGCATAATCAGTTACTTCATTTTCTGTATAGCCAAGGAACAAAATACAGGTGTGACATTTTGAAAATACATTAAATTCCTCAACAAACAATAAATAAATAACTTGGCAAAAGAAACTACCTTTGCTCCAAGTTCTTTTTCTGTCTCTGTCATACACATGAAGACACATGCATACACACTGTATCTTCAGGTAAATAAGTGTGAGGATAAGGTGAAATAGATTGTTTTGCTTCCATCAGAATGAGGTATGGGGAATTACATGATACTTACAGGAACACATCATGAACAAACATGAAAATAATTCCCTCCTTGTTTTGAATTTGATAATAAAAGTTTTAAATGCTTCAAAATCTCCATAGCCATGTGGAGGCCCCCCTATAAAAGTCAACAGTTAAGAATGAAGTTTTGTTGTGAGAAGAGCAAGAGAGGGAGCGAAAAGGAGGATAAATCTGAAGGAAAAAAATAATATAAATCTTATGTGAAAAAAAATAATCTAAAGTCTTGGGAAACTGAAAACAATTTCCTGAGTAGCCAACACATTCCTGAAATATGGAATGCTGCAAATTTCCCCTATCACTACATGATTGATGTAATCAAGGACCAACGTTAATTCCCATCACTCTGGCAACTGACATATAAGAAAGTGTGGAATCAGGAAGTAGGGAGTTTACAGAGTTGAGTTGAAGGTGTGTGATTAAACACAGGCAAGGCTACTGAACACTCAAAAAAATAACATAACCTGAGTGGAACAATCAATCAATCAATCAATGTTAAATTTGGTTCTGTGTTTTTAGATTTACAAGGGACTGATCTAGAATGAACCTTGATATTTTTTTAGCTGGATTTCTATTTATCACGATCTGAAACTGTCGTTTCAGAAACTTATAAATATATGGGTAATTATTGCAGGTAATTCAGTCAAGTTCCAAATTGCTTTAGAGAGGCTATGCATTTCTGTCCGAGGCTTTTGTTCTCAATGGCCTAATATAGAATTTATGTTTTTTGTGGAAAGACTTTGGAGAAATAATTGGCCTCAGTAGTTCAAAAATTGCAGGTGTACAAAGGGAAAGCATAAATTAAAAAACGTGCAGCAACAGCAGAAGCGTCCTGCTTTTCTGCCAGAGTCACAGTGGACGTATGGCACTGAGCACATTTTATGACCTTCTGTGAAGAGCAGATATACACAGAATGTCATGACATGGAAAAAGCAGCATTATTTTTATGCATTCAGTGCCAGCTTGTGTGTATTAGTTGGGTATATTTGACATAGACTTAGATTAAAAATGTGGGTTTAGAACAATTGTCCAGCTAAAACGTACTTCACAAAACACAGCAGGCATGCTAATTTCCTTGACGAGATGGTTCCTCCTGGTTAGCCAGGAGGGAGGAGGACTGCAGTTGTAAGCAGCTAGATCTAAACACACAGACAGAAATATGCTGAATTAGCTAAGCAATGAAGAGAGACTGAAAATTTGGTTGTGATATATACATACATATATGTGTGTGTATATATACGTACACGTGGGCACTACTGTGATAATTCTTTCCCTAAGCTAGCAGTTAAACTCTAGGTGGTGTTTTTACTTAGTTCAATCAACTTCTGTCACAATGTTTACAAGAGAAATTGCTTGCAGGCATCAAACCTAATCACGCTTTTTAATTTAATTTAGATGGAAATTGAAATCTTGTGATGGGATTAAGTATAATTTACCAAATATAGTAGTCCCTGGAGGAGGATGGAGGAGCATCTAGCTCTCTTGGTTGAGAAGCACTACATAAGCGAGGAAACAAAACAGTCCAAGCATTTTGTTTCTGTACTATGATGAGAAAGGACCTCTGAGAGAAATCTGAACCAAGGCAGAAAGGGGATGGCACAGCTGGAGGACTGTGCTTTGGGGCAGAAATGCAATGCAAACCATTAAGGAGAAGAACACAGAAAATTGTCAGGGAAAGTTGTCAAGGGGAGTGTATGTTCCCCTTGATGAAATGATGGCAAAATGATCAGTGCTATAAAGGCCCTGAAGGACCATGCTGATGAGGCAGAAGAGGCTCGTATCACCTGTGACTATCGCATTTATAAATTTTATAAATTCTCTGTGTAGTAGAAAAGGTAAAGCCTAATGGCTCCAGTAGCAAACTACAGATTAAAGCGTGAGGCTGCAGTCTAGGAGCAACAACAGGGTCCACAGACTGCAGTATTGTAGGTAGCTCAGATTCAGCAAAAGCAGGACATAAGTATGACAGCAGTGGGTGACAGAGGCCCAACAACTACAAGCGTCAGGACTGCTTGACATTTCACAAACAAGGGCACAGGGCTGGTGGAGGCCTTGTAATGCAAGAAGGAAGAAAAAGATGACTGCAGATGATGACCATAAAGCGTTGCTCAAGAGAAGATGATGTTGTCCTCAGTCCAACTAAAGGATAGAAACTTTGAAGGACTGCAGATAGACAGCCTTATGGAGGTCAGGTTTCACAGGGTGGGTAAAAGAAAAATAGGAGAAAATTACGAATGATGAGATCAGCATCAAAAGAGAGAAATAGGAGAAAACCACCAAGTGAAGCCAGGTGACATTCCTCAGAATTTAAACATAATTATCTTTAAAAAAAATCACCTAAAATTTCAGAATGCAGGTGGCACAGAAATGATAAGATGCCCAGACCAGACCTATTAAAGAAATTAAATTAAATGAAAGCAGAAAGAATTTGATACTACTGATGCAGGCATTTTAAAGCTAACTTGTGATGTACCTAGGAAGGCAAAAAATACACTAGAAAGGCTGTCACGACAGATTTCATAGAATCATAGGAACGTCTAGGTTGGAAGGGACATTTAAGATCATTTAGTACAGCCATCAGCCTAACACTGCCAAAACCACCACTAAACCATGTCCCTAAGGACCAAGTCTACCTGTCTTTTAAATACCTCCAGGGACGGTGATTCCACTACGTCCCTCGGCAGCCTGTTCCAGTGCTTGACAACCTTTTCTGTGAAGAATTTTTTCCTCATATCCATCCTAAAACTCCCCCGGTGTAGCTGGAGCCATTTCCTCTTGTCCTATCGCTTGTTACTTGGGAGAGGAGACCAACACCCACCTCGCTACAACCTCCTTTCAGGTAGTTGTAGAGAGCGATGAGATCTGCCCTCAGCCTCTTTTTCTCCAGCCTTAACAACCCCAGTTCCCTCAGCTGCTTCTCCTAAGACTTGCGCTCTAGACCCCTCACCAGCTTTGTTGCCCTTCTCTGGACACACTCCAGAATCTCAATGTCCCTCCTGCAGCGAAGGGCCCAAAACTGAACACAGCACTCAAGGTGCAGCCTCACCAGTGACGAGTACAGGGGGCATGTCACTTCCCTGGTCCTGCTGGCCACACTATTCCTGATACAGGCCAGGATGCTGTTGGTCTTCTTGGCCACCTGGGCACACCTCTGGCTCATATTCAGCCAGTTGTCAACCAACACCCCCAGGGCATTTTCCAGCAGGCAGCTTTCTAGCCGCCCTTCCCCAAGCCTGTAGCGCTGCATGGGGTTGTTGTGACCCAAGTGCAGCACCTGACACTTGGCCTTGTTGAATCTCATACCATTGGCCTTGGCCCATCGATCCAGCCTGTCCCGATCCCTCTGTAGAGCCTTCCTACCCTCAAGCAGATCAACACTCCTGCCCAACTTGGTGTTGTCTGTGAACTTACTGAGGGTGCACTTGATCCCCTCGTCCAGATCATTGATAAGGATATTAAACAGAACTGGCCCCAATACTGAGCACTGGAGAACACCACTTGTGACCAGCCGCCAACTGGATTTAACTCCATTCACCACCCCTCTTTGGGCCTGGCCATCCAGCCAGTTTTTTAGCCAGTGAAGAGTACACCCATCCAAGCCATGAGCAGCCTGTTCTTCCAGCAGAATGCTGTCGGAAACACTGTCAAAGGCTTCACTGAAGTCCACATAAACAACATCTACAGCCTTTCCCTCATCCACTAAGAGGGTCACTTTATTATAGAAGGAGATCAGGTTTGTTGAGCAGGACCTGCTTTCATGAACCCATGTTAACTGGGTAACTGGGCCTCATCCCCTGGTTGTCCTGCACATGCCACTTAATGGCACTCAAGGTGATCTGCTCCATAACGTTCCCCGGCACCAAGGTCAGACTGACAGGCTTGTAGTTCCCCGCAACCTCCTTCTGCCCCTTCTTGTGGATGGGCGTCGCATTTGCTAACCTCCAGTCAACGGGGACCTCTCTGGATAGCCAAGACTGCTGATAAATGATGGAAAGTGGCTGGGTGAGCACTTCCACCAGCTCCCTCAGTACCCACAGGTGGATCCCATCTGGCCCGATAGGCTTGTGTATGTCTAAATATTTTAGTGGGTCCCTAAAGTTTATCCATGAAGTTGCTGTGAGCTGTGCCCATTGTTCCGGTTAGTGGTAAAGATACAAAGGTCAAACCTTTCCTAATTGTAAGTTCTGCAACACACCATTTGAGATGGTGGCTGTGGAGATAATTGAACTGACTCAGAAGAGTGCAGAGGACTACTATTTTATCTTTGTTCCGGAAGCGTTTTTCAAATTCAGACAGCTGAACTGGGGTTTAGTTGTAAAAATAATAAAGTTAGAGCAATTGTTTATTGGTGTGGAAAAAAATCAAGTAAAGATTCTAATCCTGTCCTGGTTGAAGTAATAGGCAAATTTTCCGTACCATTCAACGGATATAAGCTTATATTTCTCACCACAGTGAGAAATGAGAAGTAAATGCACTTTGGCTGGGTTATACAGCACAAAGTCTTAGGGAGCCAAGCCAGAGTAACACTTCTGGCATGTTTCTTACAGAGAAAGATAGCTTACTTCATCTTCTCAGCTATTATTGTTAGAAATAAGCTTTTATTCTGTAGAAATATATGGCATTCTAGAATCACCTGACATTTGTGTTTTCTGAAAACTGACTTTCGTATTCTGTAAATGACAACCTACTCACTTTTGTTGTCAGCATTTGCTTCAGTTCGCAAATTTCTTCATGATTTTGTCTGCAAAACTAATGCAAAAATTAAAACCAGAGCAAGAGCTAATAATTAATTAAAGATTTCAAGATCTAGGTTGTAGTTTTGAAGGACACAAAAACCTGCCTGACCTAATAAAACCTGTCTGTTTTAGTAACTAGACATTATTATACAACCAGATAACAGCTCGTCCGATTTTGAAATATTTTCCCCCGATATTTGAACACCATAGTGAGTGATAAACCTGAAATATAATAGTTTACATATGTGATAAAAATCTTCAGACTTACAAACAGAACCAGCCAGCTAGAGACCTTTGGGAAGTACATAACCATGTGTTACCAAGGAGGGGCTGCAGCGTTAGCTGCCAGTTTTCACATAGATGAGTCAGGCCCATCAGAATGTACAATTTCCTGATGCTAATTGATTTCAGTTGTTTAAGCCCTGTTATTTTGATAGGTACCTCTTTAAAATGGAAAGAATAATTTGGTAAATATTAATTTGGCAATGAAAGTTTATGTATAGCCAGTATAGCCTCTTCTAAGAGTGCCTTTAATCCTGTTGTTACTGATAGCTAAAAGCTATCGAACGTCATTTAAATACACTGCAGAAAAGAAAGCCACAACAATGGTACCCACATGTCTAAGCAAATGTTGGAAGTCTTAGAAATCACATGGGTGAAGTGGAATATTGATACTCAATGGGGACACTAGAATAATAGTAATTTTGGAAGTTAGTAGAAGGCAATCAGATAGACATGAATACCACTATGCAAAGTATGCAGGAAATCTGGAGCAGTAAATGCTGAATCTGGATCAGGTTATGCTGATGATTTCATAGTGCTATAAGTAAAAGAAGCTGCCTTTTTTTTTTTTTTTTCTTTTCTCTTTTTAAAATCAAATCAGACCGGTAAACTATACCAGTGACTAATACAGAGTCTCTATGAACTCAAGATCCAGGGGTAAGTGGGAAGAATACTGCATTAAGTCTCAGCCTTACCAGAAAATAACATGACTGCAGTATGCTGAGCAGGATCTTCTGAGGACATGAAACAGTAATAGGGCATTTCAACTGCTATGTAAAACAGGACTATGTCATGTCAGGGCATGACAGAGATACTGAGTATTCAGACATTATCAGTGCATGCTTCATGAAGCAACGGGTTAGAGGGTCTGCATGAGGAAAAGCAACTTTTGATTTCAGCCTGAGAGGCATGCACTGTCTGTTTCGAAATGCTACAGTCTAAAATCTGTTTTATAAGAGCAACCACCAGGTATGGATATTCAGCAACTCTGTAGGATCAAGAAGGTTGAAGAGTACACCATGGCTATAGTCTCTAAAAAGGAAAAAATACATATATATGGGAAAACTTTCTTAAAAATAAACAAAATAATGAAAGTTAAATTATTGAAGGTATTCTGGGAGCTCTTTAGGGACACCATTTTGGAGATACAGAGCAAACATGAAAAGCATGAGATGGCAAAAGAAAAACAAAATTTTGACTATTCAAAAAATTCAAAATCTTCAGCTAAGATAAAAAAAATGAAAAATGCTGAAAGATCTGAAGATATTTTTGCAAAATATTTTATTTTTACCAAAACTGTATTTTCTTCTGGGGGTGAAGGATACGAATGAAAAATGCTGACAGTTACTTCAATTAGCTAACATATAGTTCCCCATAGCTTTCTTTTTTCAGTGTAAAAGGTTTCTATTTCTCTTCTCCCATAGTCCAAGGTCATTCATGCAATCCCACATATTGTAGCTGGACACACCTTTCTTGGTGGTGGTTTTGGTTTTTTTTTTAAAGCTGGATTATTTCATTGATAAGCTTTTACTGCAGTCCAACAACCAATTTTATCAACACAAGGAGTGATGGAATAAGAATTAACAGCCAAATTAGGGAAAAAGGGAGGTTTTTGCAAAATTTTCTTCCAAAGGTTCTCTTAGTTAAAAACCAAGTAAATTTACCAAAGTTCCTAGTTGGAATACCTCACTGGTTTACAGAATTATGCATTATTTGATATTATCTACTTCCTTTCTTTCAGCTTCTTATTTTAAAATAAGGCAGCAGAGCTTAAGAAACAAGGAGAAAGATAGTATGTTGGCCACACATTTAAGTATCACTACTATAGTATTAAATGGACTTTGGACATGTAACAGGTTAATGTACCTATGTGTCCTGTTGGATTATGAAATGAAGGTTAAAGAAAGGGAGAACAGGCAACAGAGATGCATTGGTAAATGAGCAGTATTAAGGATTCATCGTATGTTTTTTCTACGCCATTGTTTATCTTGACTCTGAGCTAAGCCAAACATTAAAGTGACCCGTGAGAGTGTGCACTAAAGTAAATATATTCTTCTGGAGTTTATTTTTGTAATTAGATTTTGAGATTGCACACTTTCCATTTCAGTAATTTAGACAACTCTGTAAAAGCTCGTCACAAATATATTTTGCCATTCACAGGAAATATGTTTTAAAAAAATCTTTCCTCACCAGTTTCCTTACAGTAATAAACATTGGTGCAGGAGCACCACTTTGCAGAAGTCTGCAGGAGTGATGCAGTTCACGGACCTTAATGATGTGCTAGAATGAAGGATTCAAGTTTCAGGTGAACACTGTTCAGTAAAAGTATCATTCGGCACTTCATTCCTGGTTCTTTACCTCCCTGCCTTTATAAAACATATACAGCGATGCTGTGGTTTGCTATAAAACAAAGATCCTTGTTGAATGAGATTTGTTATCGTTCAGTATGATAATGGAAACTATTTATGCATGGTTCCACACCTATATCTGCATTGAATGTTTTGACCTCCTTGTATTACGTAGGCCTTTTAGTACTGCAAGAGTGGTGGAAAGGTACACTGCAGGGTAGAAAGTAGCCTCTGAGATTCCCAAACTGTCTTCTGATTTATGGATAGAAATGGAGTCTTTGAATGATTTGTCAAAAATGAATTATTGTTTTCAATTTTTTTCCTTTTTTACTTGTTTTTCTCCTTGACATCATCATTCAAAACCCATTAATATTTCTTTCCCTCACTCTTTTTCTATTAGTTTGTTTGGGGTTTTTTGATCCTATTTTCATCAAGTCCAAAGGACCTTGGATCAGACCCAGAGGAAAAGAGATACTTTCTTCACAGTACAGTTGTAGATAAACAGGAGTTCAAATTAGAAATGTCAGAATACAGAAAATAAAATATCTGACTTTTGCATTAACTTAATGCTGCTGCTAGAAACACCAAATCTCCAAGCTTGCACTTAGCAAAATGATACCTTATCTTGGCATATGGTAACAAAACTACTTCAGAAAATTAGTTTAGAAATTTCAATGTAGTTTATCAAACAGATAAAGGCTTTACCACTGATGTTCAGCTCCCTATTTTGCCTCGTAAATCTGGAGTAGTGCTTTGCTCCAAGTAAATGTCATATGATTTAATTAGGAGAAAACTGTTTGTTGTAACAAATCATTTTTACTGCTGGTAGATAAAGCCCTGAAAGTAAACCTGGTTTTAGTTCTTTTGGGTTCTTTTAATTTGCCTAACTAGTGGATCATAGCCAGAGTCTGGAAAGATTCACTTTGAATTACAGAATATCTCAGGTTGGAAGGGACCCATAAGGATCATCGAGTCCAACTTCCCGCTCCTTTAGTCTTACATAAAACAAAACTATATGACTAAGGGCATTGTCCAGATGCTCCTTGAACTCTGACAGGCTTGGTGCTGTGACCACTTCCCTGGTGAGCATGTTCCAGTGACTGACTACCCTCCTAGTAAAGAACCTTTATCTAACGTCCAAGCTTAACTTCCCCTGATGCAGCTTCATTCCATTTCCTCACGTCCTATCACTAGTCACCACAGAAAGTCAATCAGCACCTCCCCCTCCACTGCCCCACCTTGAGGAAGTTGTAGACTGCCATGAGGTCACCCCTCAGCCTTCTCCAACATGAACAACCCAAATGAGCTCAGCTGCTCCTCATAAGCCTTGCCCTCAAGGCCTTTCACCATCCTGCTTGCGCTCCTCTGGACACACTCTAATATTTTGATGTCCTTCTTATACTGAGGCTCCCAAAACTGCACACAGAACTCAAGGTGGGGCCGCACCAGTGCAGTGCTGAGTGGGACAATCACCTCCTTCGACCGGCTAGTGATGCTGTGCTGGATGCACCCCAGGACACGGTTGGCCCTTGTGGCTGCCAGGGCACACTCTTGACTCATGTTCAACTTGCCATCGACCCCAGATCTCTTTCTGCAGGGCTGCTTTCCAGCCTTCCATCCCCCAGTTTGTGTGTATAACCAGGATTACCCTGTCCAAGGTGCAGAATCCAGCACCTGGTCTTGTTAAATTTCATAAGGTTGGTGACTGCCCAGCTCTCCAGTCTATCCAGATCTCTCTGTAAGGCCCTCTACCCTCGAGGCCTTAAAGAATACTAATTATGAACTTTTTTTTCTGAAAGTAAGCATGCAGGATCTGCAGAACCAAGTATGTGTTTCCTACTTCCACCCAGTCCAATAAAGCAGGCGTTTAGGACTCCAGATCTTCCAAAACTATATTTCTACTTGGTTCTTTAATAATAAGGAAAATTCCAAAGAGACCAGAAGCAATAGCACTTGCACACTGTCAGAGAAGCAAAAAGAAAAATTCCTACAAAATCATCTCCAAACTGTATTTCATCAGAATGGTAGAAATGGAAGAGCCAACACAGTTTATATATTGGCTAAGGCTTAGAAAGGTTTTAAGTGTTGTATATACAGTTTAGATGGATTCAGTCAAGATACTGGATTCATTTTGCCCTATTTTACATCTTGCGATTTCTGTGGGCACTAGTACAAACACTATATCATCATGAAAAACTTCCTTTCTCATCTGAAAGTTCAAACTGAACTAACGCGAGTGAAATAAGACCTATGCTGAATCTTTAGATCTATGGTCTTAGAGAATTCAAGCCCAATTTAAAATAAAGTACTGAAAATACTCGTATCTATCCTCATGCCTCTCTGGTTAATTTAAAAGCTCATGATGAAGAAATCTCTTTACTCATGAGATTGCCAGCCAGACTCTTCAGTCAAGCCTCTGCAGGACCAGAGTAGGCTCTGCCAAAGTGAATGGAGCCTCTGGAATTGAGATTTGGTCTGTGTTAATGATTGAGGCACATGATTTTGGGGTATGGCATAAAAAGGATATTTACTCACTAAGTATTAGTTTCCCAGAAACTACAATAAGAAGGTGGAGGCAGAGCCAAAATGGTTGCTTCATGCTTTTGTGATGCCCATCTCTCATTTCTAGTGAAAGTGACTGGTTCCTCTGAATTGCTTCCAACATCTTACACCACTGTCTTTTTTGCAGATAAGACAATTCTGTGAAAGGGCTGCTACCATTATCAGTGCTACACGTAGTGAAATAAACTGTCTTGTAAGTAAAATAGCATAATTATCTTCCAAATTGACTTTGAAATGTTACTGATCAAATAAATTTTATTGTAGCTTCAAACCAGAACAAAATTCACACTGGAATTAAGTGCCATGATTTTATTTCTGAGCTATAAATATACATACCAAATGAAAGCACACTGCAAAAGACATTAAGTGCCCATATTTTTATTGCTGGCTGAAATTAATATCCTCTCTTTGCTTCTTAAAAATAATTAGAATAAGATACGTATTTGAGAGACTCCAACAAGCATAGACTATTTATTATAATCTTTTTTTTCTGAGAGAATGATCTGCTACTTACATAGCATCCAGATTTGTCCCATTAAAAGCATGGCCTTGGATGCTGGTAAAACCATTATTGTAGAGTTTGCTGCAAGCAAAAAAAAAAATAATTAGTGTATTTTGAGTTGCTTCAAAACCTGAATACGTAACATATTATGTATAATTTTTCTGGGCAACAGCACATTTATGGATAGGTTAATTTTAATCTCTTGAAGCAGCAGCAATTATAGTGCAAGGTCAAACAACTGCCCAGCAGCATTCTTGAGCGTAGCTGAATCAAGAATACCTTATGGCAGGTGTGCCATCTTTTACTTCTTTTTACAGCAAAAAGAGAACTAGACTAAACCACTCTGCTAAAACTTTCCCACCCTCAGACTAGAAACAAGGAAACAAAATTCTGCTAGGACTGATTAAGGGAAGCTAAATGAATGAATATCTAGCAAAATAGGTACGATTTTTCTGTCAGGCCTGCCTGAATTTTTAGAATTCATTTTTTTGCTCCCTTAGAGCAAAAGGATTTTTTTAGAATTTCTTTAGAATTCATTCTTTTGCATTCTAATGCTCTTCCCCCTAGGCCAGGTCATAAGTCATTATAGTCATTTTCGCTCCCCTCAGCTTTTTCTTGTGGCTCACATTGAGTATGACTTGTATAACTGAACTTTATTTAACAATTTTTCTTAAAATATGACTCTTCTTACATTTGCCACCCATTAGTTTTCACAGTATGTGCCACTTAGGTTGCAAAAAGTAAGACACAGTTCTACCTGTGCTGTATCCTTTTAAAGAAGAATTCTGCAACGTTTTCCTTTTGATTTTCTCCAATATAACCATTAATAGGCATTAGGGTCATAGAAAAGCAAAACGACTTTGGTAAACCAGTTTAAAGAAAAGTAGCAGGCCTGATTAAAATCACTGTCAAAGTAAAAAATTTACACAAACCAGATTATGGCTGCTACCTGTCTATGGGGTTCCTCTGTTACAAACTACTAGACAGTAGGAGAGGGATTTTTTTTTTTTTTAAACCATTTTACCATATGCTTGAGAGAGGTAATTGCCTTGTGACTTAAACTGGAAGAACTTACAGGGTTAGAGACTCATTACAAAGCCCATGGAAAGCATTTGCAGGTACTGAAGTCATGAAAGGATTGTCTGCAATTTCGCTGAGAAAGGAGACAAAACATCACAATCAAACATCCGCCCAACAGAGCTTCTCCAGAACAGTTTTATTATTAATTGTTCTCTGCCTTGATAATAAATAAAAGGGTAGAATAACTTTTTTGGTTATATCTTAGGCCAGAAGTTACATGTAGGATGATTAAGGATTGAGTGCATTCCAGCCTCCAGGAAGTGAGCTTGTGAAGAAGATGGGTTTTATAGCCCTGGTGAGGTGTGCCAGCCTGTGTGATTATCGTGGTTAACAGCATGGACAGGTCCCTTGTCTCATAAGCCAGAGAACTAGCAAAGTAAATAATGCTGCAGTGTCAACCTGCTCTCTAGCTAAGCTCAGACAGGACATGAGATAACACATTATTCAGGACAGAGGCATTTTTTACAGAACTGCATCTAGCACAAGTGAAATAACTTATTATGTGATCTAACCTAATGATTCTTCTCAACTCTTCTCCCAATGAGTGTTTTTGTCATTTCTTAATATACTCTGTCATTTCTTAAATACTTTTTTACTCCCACTCTGCAGTCTTAAGGCCAAAACACTGCTGTGAGAAAAGGCACAAAGGAAAACTAAAGAGATTTACCATGAATAAACTGGAGAAAGGAGAGAAACAAAGGGCAGAGCAAAGTGTCTGACTGTCCTTTTTCTGCTTTTTCCTGAATCATGTTAGAGTCTGGAAACCAAAATATTCTGCAAATTTTTCTTTTCTTCAGCTTGTGGATTAGATGTTGTCTAGTAAGGCCAGACCGTAATCTCCATGGGCCAAGAAATCCTGACAATTGCCCATGTGACAGGAACAATTTCGTTCCTTTTCTGTGCTATATATGTGCTAACACTGAACTGTCCTACAGCCGTTTTCATTCCAAGTAGTTTTCACTGATAGGTGGTTTCTACCACAAGTTACTTCGGCTTGACGTTTTTCAAATTCTTTTCTAAATAAATGTTTACTTGTAAGTTGCTTGACCTCAAAGACCAGTAGTGGTATAATGACTGCTTTTTCCCCAGCTATACCTTATTCATATTTCAGAAACCTATTATTCTTCAAGAGCAGATTTTTTTTCTTGATGAAAAAAACAAGAAGACTACTTTTCATATACCAGTGTGTAGAAATACCTCCCTCGAAACTGCAGGTCTACTCTTCAAAAGTCATTAATGTATAAGACCCATGTTTATTTTTTGTTAGTGATCTTTATAAAAAGCCTTCAGGGTAGAAGTAAAAGAATGTTTTGCTATCTACGACTTAGAAAATCACTGAATTAGTTGGAAGCAGGGGCACAGTTGTATAAACTGCTTCTGTTTCATCTCACCTATTTCAATCTTGTTTCTCTCTACTTAGTAAATGTAGTGTTTAATTTACAATCTAGTAGAGCTTAATCTAAGATAACACCCTTTTGGTCTTTGAGGAACTCCCTAATAGCTCTTAAGATGTAGGTGTATCCCACTCAGAGCTCTGGCTAACTCAGGTTTTGATCGAGATCTCGGAGGCCTACAGCCAAAGCAAACATAGCGGCTCCAGGTTATGGAGCATGAATTAGCACAAAGCTTACCTCTAGTCTCAGGAGATCCTTGGGAGGGAAGATATGATTGCTCACTACAGGTCTAGACTCTTTAGCATTTCTACATTGCTCTGAGATTTGTCTTGCCAATGGCAGATCATGAACGCAGTGGGGACTGATCATTCTTGACTAAGAACGGCCCTCAGCAACACTGAAACAATGCCTGGGGTAGACCATCAGTAATGTCTTTGCAAATCACCTTCTCAATCTTAATTGCCTTTTGCCTTTTAATTGAAGTCAAGCTTCACTACCTGAATAATGCAGTATATACTGAAACACTGCAACAATATAAGATCATTAACTCCTCTCTAGGACTAAGTAGTGACCAAGATGCTTTTACCTTGAGTCAGCCTGCAAGTCTTCATCTGAGCTGCTCCTCTTCTTTGGCTTGATTACAACCCAGAATTTGAAATTAAATTGCAGGTTAGGGCACAAAGATGAATATCATCTCTGTTTTCTGAATACCAAGAAACACCTACATTTTTTACAGCAGAGCTCTTTGTTTCTGAAATACCTTTAAGGTATTTCTCCAAGAAATTGTTCTGCAATTTGCTTCAAGCCATATTTAAAAAAAATAAAAAAAAAAAAAGAAGGGGAGGGGATGTCTTTAAATGAGTTAAAGTAAATGGGTTTTAAGGTGTGAGAAAGGAGGAAGGTCTCAGTGTTATGTAGGAGTGCCTCATGAGAACAAACCCAACTAAATTAGCAAAGCTTGTTAGTAGGAAAACTCTTTCCAGATGAGGACTTTAGTTAATGAGCGATGGCTCCACCTAGGAAATCTAGCTTAAAAGCAGACAATTGTCAGGCCTGGTGCTTTGGTCCTTCAGCATACTTGTACTTGAAATGTGACTCTACAAGTAAGGTTGGGCAAGGGCAGTTAGGCAAAGTGTGCGTTCATAGAGGCTTATGCTGTCAGTCTAAAACATCATGCATCTCATTCAGCTGCTGTGAAAAAAGATTGACTGACAGAAGGGAGATGAATAGTTTTCTTTCTTAAAGACATGCTGTGCCAGCCTGAGCTGACCTTGTGATAAGCTCAGTATTGTTTGTTCACCAAACCCCCAGGCTATGCACATCATTACATGGTTCTACACAGGCAACTGCTTAGTAGGATATGCAAGATAGCCAACATCCTGTTGAGCAAGCAAGGCTAAACAGCAAGGTCGTCAGGTTTTGGAGGAGGGGAGGAGGGCTTATGAAGATGAGGAGTACGTGATGTAAGGAAGACATGGAGCCTTCATCCCTGCGACCACCAGGAGGCACAGGAAAGCAGACGCAGAGTACACCACTAAGACACCTCCTATGCCAGAAGAAGAGTATAAAACCAGAGACTTTTGGGAACCAGGTGTGTGCCGTCGGCGGAGTAGTGAGACTCCCGGGCCACCCAGCGCTGTTTTGCTTGTTGCTGCTTGCTAAATAAATCAATTTTAATTGGCCGCCCCGCCTCCTTGCATCAATTTGTGACACTAACTTATAACAACCTCACTACTAAGCCTGTTATGAAACCAAGGTGTTACTGGCCTAGTGGCTTAAAAGCCCTACTTTTTTTCTCAGCTTTAGCAATTTGCCTTTTAAGCTCCTTTTCTGTTATCTTTATTAAAATGTTATTGTGTGAAGCAACATATTTTGGATAAAATATGTCTTCACCAAAATCTTCCTAAAAATGTGAGCTCAGCCAACACTGACCTTTTTAAAGGTGCAATGATAAACAATTGCTCTCAAGATTGTACAGTTCTGCTCTTGAGTCTTCTGTGCTCAGGGTGGGGGCAGAAGGAGGAAGGCAAATAGCCAATGGATGTTATGATTCAACAATATAGGAGCTTAGTGAAGAAAAGTATGAGAAAATGTGCAATATGAGCTCACCGTGCCGGCAAAAATTTGTTAGAAGAATGTTGACAGGATGACTTCACGTTAGCAAGCTGTATGTCAGATCAAGTCCTGTGTGTCACACTATTCTGACTTCAGACTAATTCAGGTATTGCACAGCCATTACAAGAATGAAAACCCAAAATAAAAGCAAAAGGCATAGAAGTTGCGTATCATGTGCTTTGGCTAATTCAAGAGAAATGCGCTCATGTGTCCATGTGTCTCATCCAGGTCAAATGTATAGTGTTAGGTGACCTGGTGTTTTCTAGATTTGGTACTGATGATCATTGAAATATAGCTTGAGGAAAAATGCTTTGTCAGACTTGTTTGATATTTTTCTCCAAAACGGAAACCTTCACTACAGGATTTCTTGGGAACTGAGGACAGCAGTATTCTAACCAGCTGTGAGGACAGATACGTACAGTAAGAAGTTCACATCAGATGAGTAGATTTTGGTGAGATCTGGAAATGCTTTGAGTCCAGTGTTGAAAATACCACTGAAGGAGAGAAAAACCAGAAAGAATTACATGTACTGGATCACTGAACAACAACAAACAATGTATTTAAAACATTCAGCAGTGCAGGTCAATTATTTCATCCTCTCTACTGTCAATCAATACATTTATAACCAACCATCCAAAATGTAAGGATACAAGAACAATTAAAAAAATAAAAATACCAGATTTATGATAAATTATAGAATCTAAAAAAATGGGAACACAGAATAATAAGACGGATAAGCAGATCTGCAGAGAGAAGTAGCCTGTGAGTTGGATAGGGAGAAAAAAAATTATAACTCTGGATTCACTTGAGAGATTAAGGCTGCTTCAGACAATGGTCTGGACCCCCAAATCCTCTATCTTTCATTGAGGCTAAGAGCTGTTCAAATAGCTCTACAAAGGGGAACTGTCTTCAAATGTGATTACAGCTAATGCCCCTTATTTCTTAACTCCTGTAGAGTGGAAATAACTTAAGAAAATATAGTTTTCAATTTTTACAAGTATTCTTCTGAAATAAAATTGTTTTGACTACTTTCTTTTTATTGCTTTCAGAACTATAGGAAAAATCGGGAAAAATCTTTCCTCCTCACCGCTACCCCCACCACATACACACAACACCCCCCCCGAGCCCTTTTTAGAGTCTTCCAAACATTACTCAAAATCACAGACGTTATTCTCTTCTCATCTCTCTTTTCTGTGCTATAATTTTAGAATTTCATGATTTGGTTACTCTGTGCTGCTCTTTAGAAACTTCACAGGAATACAGAGAATTCTTCAGGATTTCCTTCTGGCATAGAGGTCACATGAAATCCAGTGTCTAAGGATGTGCTTGTCACATTTAGCTAACGGGTAATGCTTTTAAACCCTATGTAAATATCTAGCAAATATAAAAGATGTATATATTTATATTCTGTCCCTTCTTCCCACTATTGCCTTCAAAAATATAGTAAGACAGCACATATCCTAAGAAGTAAGGTAGGTGTGGAATTTTACCAAGGAAAAGTTAGTGTGTTCCAGACATTTAATGGATAAGAGGAATGGCAAAATTACTGGGTGAACATGTTTTCCTTTCTCACAAAAGTGGTCAAAGTTCCAACCCCTACCCTAGCTGGCTTTCTGTCATTAAAATAAAGCAACAGGGAAAAACACTGCAATTGGTTCCAAAATGAAATGCAAAGAAACAGAACTGCTATAGCATAAACAGTCATCTGTGAGGCCTAAGTGCCAACTTGTTACAGGTGGTAAATACTTACAGGTATTTCAAAAGTGGGAGGTTCTTAAAGGCATCCGGATCTATGTAATCCAAGTTTCTAAGATTTCGAATTTCACTGTAAAAAAGGGAGGCATGTTACCACATTGATCATTAATATTTAATTATTTATCATAACAGAAATCAGCAATGATAAAATGAAATGTCAGGGACCTAATTCCTGCAATGAGCTTTTGTACCTGCCAGCACTAGCATGTGCATTCAGAGCAATCTTGTGGTAATGGCTATTACTTTGAACATGGTGACAATTTTATGTCTGCAAAGTTGAGTAAAAAGAAGAAAAGTTAAGCAAAACTTTCAGTATTGATGTATATATTATTTTTCCTGTCTCTTACAGAACTCATCAGTGGATCCAAAAGATGGCTGAGGACACTTAACTCCATTCTGAGACTTGACATGGACACACCGTACACTATATAGCCGTGTCCAGCAGTATAAGGACAGTGTATCTCTTTGCTTTATACTGATACAAAACGTAACACAGACTTCATTCCTTACATCTTCTGTCCACAGTTATGTTTTTTAAATACTTCTACCCAGGTGACAGCTTGGTCTGCAGTTGGCATTTTAGACTGCACATGTTGAAGAACCAGCCTGACACTGATCATGGCTACGGCCATGCTGGGTGCTGTCTGTAGGTGTGTTGGTGGGGGTGCTGCCCTGCCAGCCACCATGATCATTGCCTGGCATCATGACTCTTCCTCATCATTTCTGAAATGTTTGTCCCTGCCTTTAATGCAATTTTCCTCAATCTTTCTCATTCCTCTTTTTTTCAGCAGATATTTTTCTTTTCTATCCGTAATGACAGTCGGCAGTCTGGCTGCACCAATCAGACTGTGACAAAATTCTCTGTCTAGACTCAGCA
This sequence comes from Ibidorhyncha struthersii, assembly GCA_013398815.1. Lineage (NCBI taxonomy): Eukaryota > Metazoa > Chordata > Aves > Charadriiformes > Charadriidae > Ibidorhyncha > Ibidorhyncha struthersii. Next base: position 68,636 of record VZSZ01003572.1, read on the forward strand.
GAGCTACCAAATTTTCATTGTTTATGAAAAACCCCCACCTCTACCCGGCCCCATCACATGCACTTTTTTCCCTTCCTGTCTCCAGAAGTGGATAGCCCTTTTTGCACATTTGCTTCTATTTCTTCACCTTGCACCAGCTCTGGACACTGCTCTTATAACTCTGTTGGAACACCACTTTTAATATAGAAACCATAATATAGGATTATTATAATAATTCTATATTATAATATAGAGTATTATTTCTTAATGTAGAAACCATATAGAAAGAACAGTGCCAGTCCTCCTCCTGAGACTAGCTGTGGAGCAGTGGGCTGAGGGAAGCACTTCTTGCTACTTATATAGAGAAATTTGATGAAGGCGACAGGTATAGATGGCATGGTGGTGAAGGTTGTGTGGGTGATGTTCTGGTCTTCAGTCAGCAGTTAGTTACTTTGCCATGCCCTAACAGTGCCAAGTAACCTACGCAATATAGGTATCAGGAAGCTGAGGTTTAAAGATACATCTGCCAGTGGAATAATTTTTACAGGATAAAATCAACCTAGCCAAGTTGTCTGAGAAATAAAAGTGGGAAAAGAGACATAGGACAGTAGATACAGGTACTTCAGACTTCAGCCTCTCTATATACTGTTGTACTGACAAAACAGTCCTGCTCCAATTTTCAAGTCTTCAGTTTTTACCCTGTTAATTCCAACATTGCAGGGAGACGAGGATTTATCTTTTACTTGTGTGTTAAACAGATGTAATTAATAGATATACTACTGCTATTACAGTGCTGTATTCAAATATTCTTCGTGTCTGTAAGCTACTTTGAACAGTACTGTTTCTGTATTTAAAGGAAATCTTCACAGTGTCAGTCTCTTGCTTCACTCAAATTATTAGTTATGTAGCTATCACACTCCCAACAGTGGAATTTGCTCCGTAAACTTTAGCTGGCATGTTTTTTCCGTCACTCACTACATTTAAAATGCTGGACTCATGAGCTTCCTGGCCAGATATTCCCTCGCTGTGGACCAAACATATTCCAGGGAAAGACAGTCTTCAGATCAACCTTCAGCCTGGAAACGGATAATGCATTGGAGTACCATAGAGTCATCAGGTTTCAGCTTGTTACTATTCATAGTATTCTGTGTAAATGATTTGGATGAGGGTACTAAAAGTAAGAATTCAAAATCTGCAGATGGTACTGAAATTGGAAGCATGAAATAATGCAATGAGATTCAATCAGATTTTGATTTATTAAGTAATGGGGCCATGAGAGGGCATGTGCTGTGTAACAAAGGCAGATGAAAACCTAATTAATCTGGGAATAAAAGGTTTAAAACTGCCAGATGAGACAGTTGGCACAGTGGTCAGAGAAAAGCTTAATGTGGCTGAGGAAATCAATATGATTCAACTGAACACTGGGGAAAGGTTTATGTCCCTGCTGTTTGATTTCATTGAATTGGTAATGCTGGGATTAGGAAAGAAGTATGCTTTAATATATACTGTATTTATATTTGCCTTTCATCCTACACGTTGTATTACAGAGGTTTTCTAAGCCCAAAAGGAAGAAAAGGACCCATTGTGGTAGGCACTACAGAAATCAACAGCAGACAGCCAGTTGCTTTGATGACTCTAGTCAAAATAGATGAAAAAGAGGATGAGAGAGGTATAAAAAGGTAAAAGGTGATTTGGCCAAAGTGAATGCTATGTTTAAAAAAAAAATCAGGAGCAAAATCCAATTTTCCTTACTTCTAGTCTGGTCAAATGTGCCTCTTGCACTTGACTGGCTGAATATGTTACGGGCACAAACTTGAACGTAGGAAGTTCCATCTAAACATGAGGAGGGACTTCTTTACTTTGAGGGTGGCAGAGCACTGGAACAGGCTGCCCAGAGAGGTTGTGGAGTCTCCCACTCTGGAGACATTCAAAACCCGCCTGGACACCGTCCTGTGCAACCTGTTGTAGGTGACCCTGCTCTGGCAGGGGGGTTGGACTGGATGATCTCCAGAGGTCCCTTCCAACCCTGACCATTCTGTGATTCTGTAATATGTGACCTCTCATTTCATATGCATGAAAATGAGAAGGATCTTCAAATTCAGTTCCAGTCATGAACAGTGCTGCTGTCCTGGTTTTGCACACTCAAACATCATCAGAGTACTGGAAGGAATTAGCCCCTAAAATCACAAATTTAAAGGATATCTATAGCTCAATCAATATTGGAGCCGATGAAGTTAAGCCCATAAGGAGGAAATACATTTGCATAGTTCCGATCTCATCAGTTAATAGGATAGTGATACACAAACTGGATTTCACTATTTCTTTTTCATTAATCAGTCATGACTAATATACTCAAAGGTGCCTAAATGTTATATGACCGTAATTTTCAAATTGTAATCAAAAGACTGCTGTGGTGTAAGGATTACTTCCAAAGGATCCAAAAACCTAATAAAAGCAAGTTGACTATTGGTAGATTCATTAGATGGGGTTTGTGCTTTTATCAGTAAGCTTTTCTGAATTGGTGAATTGACAAGATTGAAACCCAGTGATTTAGAAAGTTAAGGTTCCTTAGAAAAGCAGCTCTAGGAAAACTATTATTACTTTTAGCTGCCTAAAATGCGGATAAAGCCAAAGAGTATACTTAAAAATGTCTAGTAGGCTAGTTCCCAGGTATCTAAGTGTCTATGAGAGCTGATTTTAAGTGACTTTTCAAATGGAACCTTGACACACTCTATAAATACAACTTAATCTTCGCACACAGTGCTTAAATTCTGCATCCAACAGCAATGTAAGCATTCTGAGTCCTTCTGGGAATGAAGTGCTTTAAAGATATAAAAAAACCTGAGACGGTTAATACGCATCTTTGTTGACTATTGATGCAGAGAGACAAAAGGTGCCCTGAACAAACATGTCACTTTACAGTCCTGACTAAAATTACTTAGAGATGCTCGTGAGAAAGAAGGATGCTGCTACCTACCCACAAGATAACAGAATTATTTGTGCCATATTTACAAAAATATTCAAAGTCACTTTACAAAGTATTCAGCTTCTGCTTTGATTTTAAAAGTACAAAAAACAATTAAGAATTGGCTTATTTGTGCTTTGAAGGCAATCAATGTTTTAAATTTTATTTCTGGCACTCAGCCTCACAATCAAACCACCACCTGACTGTCCATGAACAGCAACTTAGTTTTTCTTTTCAAAGAAAATACTTAAAAAGCTTTAACATGTCAAGAACAGGTGTACAGAGAAAGTCACTTTTTGAGAAAAAGTCCTGTGTCAAGACTTACAAATAACTATGAACTTATGTTCAGTTACAAAGATATAAATACTTAGTTCCAAATCCCAATGAATCTAAAAATGAAACTGATAATAGGAACTATTGAAATATTAGAGTAATTAATTAATTAATGAGGCATAAGTTCACCAGATAACTTCTAGAAAGGTTAATAAGCTACTTAACATCCTGTATGAATTTAGTAACATTTAAAAAAAGCACAAACATTTACATATTTAAGTGGCTTCTAAATTTCATTCAGCAGACATGTCTTTCACACCCGCCTTGCAATACCGACACATCCTTGCGTTTGTTCAAGACTAGAATCCAGAAATTGCGAATCTGGCCATAGAATCTCAATATAATCACGTTATGCTGAGATACCTACAAAAACTAGGGTTATCCAGGTCAGCAGTTTTGAAATGCTTTAAATCAGCCTTTTTTTTTTTTTTTCTTGTAATAACTTGGGACCCCTCTCTACCTTCTTAGACTGACTTTGCCTATAGCTTCCTTGGCTCCTCTCACTTGTAACATACTTCCATGTTTTCTTCTGCCCCTACAGCCGAACAGTCTGTATTATTTCACCTGCATGCACCTGTCAAGCCTTTGCACTGCCAGCACCAGAAAAACAGTTCGGGCTCCTGACAGTCTATTCCTTACCTCCAGACTGCAGCTTTTAACAAGATTTTTCTGCACAGCACTTCTCCCAGTGCCCTGAAATTCACTGCAGGTATACAGCTGCCCCCCCCAAATCTCTTCAGTCTCCCTCTCCAGTTGCTTCTCAGACATTTCTATCAAGTCACCTCTCCTTTCTGCAGCGCCATATCCCACGACCTGGCTCCACGAGCTGTCCAAGAAGAGAAGTGCAGCCCTGGCGCGAAGGCTGGGGGAGCTGCCCCGGCCCTCGGCTCCAGCTCACCACAGCTCACTGCAGGGATGGAGAGTGGTTCCCCACCACCTCTCCAAATGACGTCGCGTATATGAGGGCAAGGCACTTGAACCATAACCTTTGGCCCCGTTCCCAAACACTGAGAGGGCTTTTCATGCAGTTGTATAAGAAGAGAGATCTTTCGGCGTGAAGAAGAGAAGGGAGTAGGAAGAGACCAGAGGAGAGTCAGCAGAGACACAGAGAAGGGGAAAAGAAAGAGTGGATTTTTCTGGGGTTCCTTCCTCAGAAACTTCCTGAGAAACAATGACCTAAGTACAAAAGCTTTTTATTTAGTGTAATGCTATCAAGCCGCAGCTCTACTAGTAAGCCAACTACACAGAGACGTTGACTGTTAATTAGACACTTTCACAATTATATCTATAAAAAATAAATACTTATGCCATTGTATGGGAGAGACAGCTCTGAATTTGTAAACAAGTTGAGTTTGTCTTGCAGACGTACTTAAAAAAGGTAAAGACAAAAAGAAGGAACAAGAAACCATTGTGAGAGCAATTTAACAAAATTGGGAAAAAAACGCACACAAAGACTTGGCCCTGATTTTCATCTTCATAGAGTGGAATTTTGGCATTAATTACAACCAATATGAGATCTGGTCCATTAAAATACAGCAGGTGATCAGCATCGTTAGTTTGCAGAAGCTGCTCAGCACATAACAGGCACGGGTTCATAATAATATGAGCTACGCTTAAAGAGTGCTGAGGTCTGGAAGGAACAGAAAGTCAGGACAGAGGCACATGAACTGACTAAGGACCAGGAAAATGGAGCGCTGAAGATCAAAGCTGAAGCACGCTAACAGGCTTGGCAGGGAGGGATGATGACGAACTCAGGATACCTATTCACATGACACTTGGCTCAAGCCAAAGCAATTAGTTCCTCCCTTCCATAAGCGCTAAATTTTCTCCTAAGAAGTTCTCATGTTTTAAAACAAATGTTTTTAAAACGAAACGGTGTGTATAAGTTTAAACTAGGGTAAAAAGATTATTTATATAAAACTGCACTTTATGAAAAGTCCATGAAAAACAACCTGTGAAAATGAAACTCTGTGAAATGACTTATTTTCAAAACTGGTAGAGTAACTTCAACCTCAACTTCCTTTAAAATTCCCTATGATAATCTTTACCCAGTATTATTTTAGCAATAATATTTTGAAATACTATGCAAGTGGAGAACATTAAAAAAAGGCATAGCACAATATATACATTTATCCCTGAATAATCTTGTTCTTTGAAAAGTAAATCAAACCCAACAACAATAAATGTTAACAAATCAGAGGAGTTATGGAAGCAATTCAGAAAAATGGACAAATTTATAACTTGTTTTCTTTTACAGCTTATATGCAACTGCCTAATTTGCCAGATGCTTGGATATTCCCTGGTTAAATAATATATGTGCCTTACTTCCAAACAGATTTTGAAAACCTGGCAAGCGCTTTTGAGTGGTAGAGGTAGCCCTTCTTCATGGGCTATCTGCAAAGACTGGGGTTTGCCTATAGCTTCTGTGATTGGAGTTCTGGTGTCTTGTCCTGGGTAGTATTTTTGGCTCTTGCGCAGAGAAAAAAGAAGTCTGTCTTGTATGTCTGTGTGCAGTTTCTTTTTCAGTAGTGCCTTTTGAGCATTATAAGGGTTGCCATAACCATAACCCTTGTATCAGGAAACCTCCTGCCCACCCTGTCCTCCCCGCAGCCTGTGCAGCAGATGATGTGAGTGTAGGTGCTCATGAGCTCTGCTGACTCCTGCCCGGGTCTGCAGCTTCCCAGTCACGGACAGCACACCCAGGCCTGGGATCTGGCATGGTGCGATAAAGCGGTGATTTTGGACCTTGCTGGTGTGCTCAGGCCTGACTTCAGGGGAGCCGTGACAGAGGCATGCTTATGGCAAGGGGCACTGGCTATCCACCCAGGCAGGAATTTAAACGTGTTTTGGGGGTGATTAGATACTGGAAGAGGACAAGAGAAGAGGCTTCTACTCATATTCTTCACCAACCATTCAGGTAGTAGAAAGTAACGCAAATTAGGCAGTGCGACAGAGCACATCACAGGAACGAGTGCCTTGGGAGGCACTGGAAACACAGCCTTAAAGGGCTCCAGTGGTAGGGACACCCTCCCCAGGAAAACAATTCTAGTGTTTACTTATGCCAGACGTATGAAAACACGTCCTAGAGTCTAACATGAATCTTGCCTAAACTAATTCAAGTTTATTATTACTGTTGCTTTGTCAAACATCAGTAAGGAAAAGGGGTTGTAGCTTTCACCCCTTGCGTCAGCCTTAAAAGATACATCTGCCTCTGGCATGTTTTCTTTCTGGACACAAAAGTCTTTCCTCTCTGACAATGTTTTCTGGATCCGTGATGACTGACAGTGCTCTCCCATAGAACCTCTGCAAACACAAATCTTCTCTGAAATATGCCAAAATGCAACTCATCTGAGCTTTGTGGCACTGGCACACTTTCAGTTCCCTCATTTGGATCAGTAATGGAAACATGGAAGAGTACCAGGTGCAGGATGGATCCTATGAAGCTCTATTCAATACATTACCTTCTTATTTTGACAGGGTACTGCTGAATGACAGGAACTCCCTGGGTGCAGGTATCCTACCACTTTTGCAGGTGGACTAGTGCATCATTTGGTGAGGACTGGTCAGAACAAAAAGGTATAAAACCACTTCCCAGAAGTCTTTGTCCATAACATTCCTATTCTATTTAATAACCAGATAAACACTCTTCATTGTACTAGTGCACTTCCAGAATGATTACTTATTATTCTTTGTGTCTCCAGCTAGTGCCAGTTTGCTCTGTGCTTTGGCCCTTCCGATTTTATTTCTGGTGCTTGTATTATTGTTTCACACTTAACCTTCAGTACTTTGACAGAAGTAGTTCTCAGTTGCCAGTTTATTTCAACTTGCCATCAAGCTCATAATGTAGACCCGCATATTTTTCACCACCCTTTCTTACACTTCTGTGGGAGGATACAGAAGGGCAAGGGAACCGAAAAGAGGTAGGGAAAGTAACCACAAGTCAAGAAGGAGACAGACTCCACATTATGGAGAAAGGAAATGAGAAAAGGCATATTTAGCTGCAAAGGAGGCAAGAATGACAACTCAAACAGCAATGTGTCTTATTTCCACACATCCCCAAATTTATTTTATCACTGTATTCATTTACTTAATTACAGTACTTACATATGTGTGACTTTACTTAAACTGTTGAAGGAATGGGCCTCCAGACTCTGAAGTGTTTCATCGATGGAGATGTAGCTAAACACCAGCAAACAGAAAAAGAAAAAAGTCTCAGACCTTGGTAAGCCATGGCTAGTGCCCATCATGCCACTTTATTTTTTCTCTCATTCTTTTTGGCATCCAACTGCCATGACACCACCAGACACACAGACAGTGTCTGAGGGAGGAACTTTTAACAGGATTTTGATTTTGACTGATGCCTTAGATGCACACTGTACTGAAGAATACACTTAAATCAAAAAAACACAACAGTCATATTAAGCAGCAAAAAAACCCCCATCCATATTTCACATTTCAGAATCATATTTCTTCCCTTTTCCCCACTTAAGATCACTTTGGGTTTCTCTAATGGGACCAAGCCCTCAGGTAAGTTGGCTTATTTCTCTATATCGATGAATTAAAAAGGAAGGAAAGAAACAAAGATGATCCTTGGGCCATCCCTGTAACAACTGTCACATTTTCTCTAGAGAGAAACAGATCATCAGGGCAACCCATGCTTTGATCTTGCTGAGCAAAAAAAGTGCGCTCTAACATGAACTGAGAGAGAAACTCTAGCCATACAGGGGACGTCGTAAAGGATGTAAGGAGTAACGATGTGGCTCAGAAGCAAAACCAGACAGACAGCTTAAGAAATATCTATTTGCACACAGTTTAGACTGAGTAGCATTTGTACTGCTAGTGATCTACTGAATGTGATAACAGCTTTACAGAGTCTCTACCATCATTATGATGATAATACTGCAACTACCATTAAAAGCTTTGAAGTGTAAATGCAGTTGCAGTACAACTAACTGGTGCTGATTTTCAGAGTAACTGACAGTACTATTTGGTTTAAACTACCTGATTTTGTCTTTCGAGACATTTCTCAGTTTTAAAATTTATTAATGCTGGAATAGCATCTACAAGATGTATTACTGTATTTTATTTACTACTCTAATCATATTTTATATCATATTTTTAATCTATAGATGTTTTAAAATCATTCAAATGCCTTGTATGTTCTTTATATATATTATTATTATAATACTTAAGTACTATCTTTTGATACTCTTGATCAAAGTTACTGACTCAGTTTTTAATATTTTACATGGTTACACATACCCTGAGCAACTTGGACATTATTTTAAGTGCACAAAATTAAAACCACTAGAAGAGTCTTAGATGTCAATTTTAGATGTCAAAATCAAGTAAGATATAATAATAAAGAGACTGTATCATATGGCTTTCCTCCTTTTTAATCAGTAGACCTGCAAAGACCTAGAATCATACTTAAAAAATATCCAACTGGCATGTTACATCAATTCTAATTGGGTTGTGTTCCTTAAACAAAACAGAGAAGATTTTTAACTTTTTTTCCATTTTTTCCAATGACAATATTAAGAGTAATAATAGTATATAGCAAATTAAAATATGATCATTTAATCCAGGAGGGCTTTTTAATATAATCAACTATGGATCTGATTTTTATTTTTTGTCGAAATTTTAAAGAAGATAAATCTTTATTTCTCTTAATGGTTATTAAAAAATACTTTAAATATTTTAAAAAATGGGAAAGAGTTCTCTGTGAACAGCATATGCTCTAACAACCAGCATATAACTAATACCACTAACTGTTCCAAGGAAATTTATGTCCTCTCCAGACTGGAGCTAAAAGCATATTACCTGAACTAATTTTAAGTCTTCTAACATGAGATTTACTTTTTATTGGCCACTCTGCATATGTATTCAATGGTGTTTGAAAAGATACCAGAAAAGTAACTAGTAGAGATTGTATGACCAACAGATTCCCTTTCTACAGTAATATTGCTTTTACAAAGCTATTAGGCTCTTCCAAAAGGAAGGAAGATAATAAAAGAGGAGTACAATAAAGAAAGTATTTCCAGTCTGTACCTCTGTGATTATGTATTGCAGAGTTAGATGTTTATGTGAGGTGCTTTAATTTTGTTTTCCTGTAAGCAATAAATGTCTGTTGCCTGAGAAATTAAAGTTTCAGTCTTAAAAGAAAATTAATTATTCCATTTTAACAGAGCCTACATTTTAACATAGCAAAAAACAGGTTATATCAATGACACATTAAAACAAAATAAGTTGTTCTATGTAGCAAACAGCTATGCATAAATCAGCTTGACAGAAAACAAAATTAAAAATGGATAACGAACAAACATTGCATCCTCATGCTAGGAGTTAGAGAGTACTTTTTGTGTGCTCACTGATCAAGATGGGTCACCTCACATCAAGCAGGCTGCTCTCACATGTGAGAAGAGGCAAAAGAGCATCAGCGGGGATTCCTCCTTCCCTCCCTCACGCCCGCAGCCACCACGTCCCTCCCCACCATGCTGCTTGTGCATCAGGCATGGAAAGGCACTGCATAGTGTCACAGAGGGAAACAGTGCACAGGGGAAAGGTCCTGCTCTGCACAGGGGAAAGGTCCTGCTCTGTGTGGGGCTGCTGGCAGAGAGCACTATGCAATGAGGGGATGCTGTCTTGCATGGAGAAGCTGTGGAGAACACTGCTCAGGAAGCTACAGGTCAGGTGTCTGCGAGGTACTCATGAATGTGACCCCAAAGCACCATCCTGAGCCCAGGAAAAGGGTTCCTGATCCTTGACCTTAAATTACTGAAAGTTCAACCTGGCCTAAGTCAGTAGGAAATACCAGGCAGAGCCCTTCTACCAAGAGTCAATGTATTTGCAACTTCAAGGATGTAAAACAGAAATTTCTCTTGCATCTGAATACCTTATAAAATCTTTTTTTTTTTTTTTTTTCAGTGCACTGATGCATTTCTGGCAGGAATTAGCTTTGCACTTGAGTATTTCATTGAAATGCTTTTTGTTTAATACCTGTGGCAAAGCAGCACAGGGAAACAATCTCTACCCTGGCTATCAAAAGTACATAGATATGCATTCATTTAAGAGAAATAGCAGCTCTAAAATTTTTGTTTAAAGAAGGTTCATAAAGAGGACAACTACATTTTCTATTCAGTACAGAGGAAAAAAAGGTTTATTTGTGGAAATTATATAGTAGAAACCATATAGCAAAATGAAGTGCTATATTTGGAACAGTAAACACAGTCTCCATCACCCTGTTGAAACTTGGGAACATTTTCTAGATGAGTTTACAAAGCAAGAAATGATCTGGTAATTTTCATTGCTGACGGAAATTATGGGCTGGGAGAGGTAAATGAGACGCGATACATTATAGGCCAAGACATAAACACAAGAGCTGGAGTTAAAATGCAGGTACCAGTTCCTTAACCCGAAGTTTATATCAAGAGGGTGGGAATTCATGATTTGTAGCTGTAGTAATGCTGTAAGAGAAATCCAGAAGAGCATCAATGTTATTTAAATTTAAACTGCTGTCTATTCTTCATAGGCTTTTTAAAATTAACAGGAGAAAGAGAAATGGGGTAATCCAGAAGGCATTGCACAGCAGGAGAGAGAGTGTAACACTACCACATCAGGTCATGATTTTAGGTAGGTTACTGCTATGTTCAGCTGTAACTATGCTATTTTCCTACACATAAATGTGGAGTAAGGGGAAGGTAAAACTCCATATTCAGACACTCTCTTTAAAGAGTAATTTGGGGAAGATATTGACATTTGTTTTCCCAGGGAGCCTCAAAATCATGAACCAAATAAACTGACATGGATGCCAACGTATTATCTTAAGATGTGTAAAAATCACCTATTCACGTCATTCAAGGCCATAAGGTCTTCATAATTTTGACTTTCCTTTTCAACTGAAACGTGATCAAAGCGTGCAATAGAGTGGCTATCCGTTACCATGTTGCTGCCAAACAGTACAGAAAACAGTGGACACGGATACAACTAAGCACCAGACTGGATAAAGCCCTGAGCCATCTGGTTGGACCTTATAGATGGCCCAACTTTGAGCAGGTGGTGGGTGGACTAGAGGCCTCCTGAGGTCCCTTCTAAACTACATGAGTCTCTGACTCTGGGGATTGAATTGGGAGATGGCAGAAAAATTCCCTGCGTCAAACAGCCACGCCCAGGATGATAGATTATGGGCCAGCCACCAAGAAGAAGAAACAAAGGCGGGACAACTTTGTCTCAGGACTGCTGACATCAACGAGCAGTGCAGTGCAAGGGTAGCCACATTCAATGGGACAGATGTTGATGTGAAGCAAATAGGCAGAGGCTGCTGGTTGTGTGTTCCTCTCACATCACACAGATACTAATGTTTTGGCGGAAGTCCATCCCTAGTCTAGAAATACCACAGGGTCTCCAATGAAATGAGTTACAAATCTCAGGGAGCTGGAAACAAATTTTTAGCCTGGACCAGCAATAGAATGTGTTCATTTGTTACGAATGAAATAATTTCTCATATTTTGTGAATGGAAAAAAAAGTTTTATAGGCTTATTTATCACATCTACTTCGATAAAAGTGTGCTCGTATCCAAAAATGCCTAGTATGATTTCCTATAGCTGGTTCAGTCTATAAACAATGGGATGATTACCTGCACTTCTAAAATGTAAGTGGTGAGGTAGAGAAGGTGCAAGAATATTTGAATTTCATAAGATTTTATACAAAGACAGAATTTTGGAGAAGGAAAGTGATTTTTAATAAGAGAGCTAAAAGAATAATATCAGAAACAGAACTTACATCCTGGAGATGTTGGGGAGATTGGAAAAAGCATCACTTGGAATTGTTCTTAGACGAGTCTCCATGAACCTCCTACAGAAATAAAAGTTTGGCAGTTAATATCCTTTGGTAAGTATAATTTAACATTAAAAAGTCCTACACAACTCCAGCTCTGATCCATTTTTTCTGTTTTTGTCTTCCCTTTCCACAAAGCTTCCATCTTTGCCTCATTTCTATTCCTGTTTCATTATGCAGCTTGGTCTGCTTGGTATGGTCCCTCAAGAGAGACCACCTGCATCATCTCTCCTAGGAACTCAGCATTCAGTGGTAATGATGGACCTTCCAAAACTCCAGAGCATGATCAGCAAACATATTGGACCATTGAAGCAAATGAAGTGGAGTATATGAATTAGGAGTATATGCATTCTTTTAATAATTTCAGGCTCCACAAAGATATCCCATCCCTCATTCCAAGCAAAAAAATCAGGTATATCAGCCAAAATTGAATGAGAGCAATCGCATACTACCTCCACAGAATTCTCCATACACTTTGTAATAAATACAACATTCTTCCTCCCTAAACCCCTGATGTGGGGATGGCATGTACAATGTTATTATTTTCCTTAAACCCAGTTAAAGATGCACTTCAGGAGAGAATAGCATTATGTATCTTACCATCTGCAGGAAGTTTCAGAAAAACAGGCAATATTTAAGGGACACACTTATCAACCGCCAAGTTCTTAACAGAATGAGTCTCTAGCAGACTGACTCCTTCAAAAAAGGAGGAGATGCTTTGGCAAGTTAACCTATAATATCTGTTAAACCTACAGTTACAACCTGTCATCGCTGGATGAGGTAATCTCTGGTTTTCCAGTACAGCTGGGAATACACTTACATAATTTCTAGTCAATGAACAGTCTGAAGAATAATCAAGAATAAATGATAAACTTTTCCCATAGCTGCTGTTTAAGAACAGTTCAGCAGAAAATAATTAAATAAACTGCAATGACTTCCTAATTCTGTTTTCTGTTTCATAATGTGAAATATCTGATTATAATAATTATATTTGATTTGCACAGACAAAAATATTGTACTGTTAAGATTTATCAAGCTTCTGTAACTTGCATACAAGAAATGAAAATATCTGTAGAAATTCTTAAAACTTCCATCTTGAGTACAAATATAGATTAAGAGAATGTACACTCCTATCATCCCAGGGGAAAGCTCCAACTGCTTCCCAAGTATACCCCCCCTACCCCATATACTTGTTACAAGAATGAGCAAGAAGAACCTGAAGACTTCTATTTTTCCAATACTGGGTTGATTTTTCTCTTGACCTCAATCCACCCAGCTCCCACTGAGCCCCCAGCCAGGGGAATGTCAGTTGGTCCAGAGGTATCCTTGCCTCTTCCCCTGCACTGTAGCACCTTGACACCCATACCAGTGCTGTCCCATCCTTCTCCATCCTCCACTTCGTACTACTGCTTCCTTCTATTATCACAGTCCTAGACAAAAATATTTGTAAAAAACGGCTGCGTGGCCCAGGACAGCCTACTGATCTTGCTGTTGTGGTTCAACATCCACCTGTATTTCCAGGCCTTTTAAGAAGTTGACAGTGACGACTGAGGAATTTCTGGTTTCAGACATATTTTAACAAGTCTTAAAGTAGAACAGAGTGAAGAAGGAACTTGACAGGCTGGAGAAATGCGCCAACAGGAACCTGACACAGTTCAAGAAGGAGAAAGTGCAAATTCCTGCACCTGGGGAGGAACAACGCCATGTACCAGTATATGCCGGGGGCCAACTGGCTGGAAAGCAGCTTTGCAGAAAAGGACCTGGGGGTCCTGTTGGACACCAAGTTGAACATGCGCTATCAATGTGCCCTTGCTGCAAAGAAGGCAAGTGGTAACTTGGGCTGCAGTAGGAGGAGAAAGCAGTCCTAAGGCTTCTCCCTGAGACTTAGAAGCCGAGAAAAACATAGTTTAAGCCACTTCCGACTATCCAAGCTCACTTTTAACTTCTCTTATATCCCTCTGGTCCTCTGTTCACTTACAAAATGCTGAGTCACATGATAGTCACTTCCCATCACCAAACATTACAATAACTAGTACTTAACCTATCACTTGCATATAATTTCATGTTCCAGAAAAGCAAGAATTTAAACACCATACTGTCTGTTCTTGACCTCCTGCTCTTATGTCAGACATTCATCCCTCTCTGTTTTTGTCAGATAATGCAGTCTGACCCATCATTCATGATCTACACATGGGCTGTGAGATCACATTAATAATTCATTGACATACCTGAAATTTATACATCCTATCAGAAAAGCCTGGAAATTCTGGATAATATTTATGAATCAATCATATCAAAGTTGCTGTATTATAAAATGACTCTACATTTATAAATTTCTAGACAAGGCTCCTAATATCTCAAGAACAGACACAATGAATGAATCTAGCCTTAAAGGCTGTATTTTGAGTGAAGGGCTGCTAAATTTATGATATGGGCTCGAAGTGGGAGTATCATATTTCTTCCTATCTGCTGGAGTTTAAAGATATACCAACATTCTGCAAACATGACAAAAAAAAACATACAGGCTACAGGATGTGTTTATAAACGGACTCATGAAGAGAGATAGTAAAGTACAAAAAGAGAGAAATCTTAGGCAGAAGAAAAGAAGAAATAGCCCATTTCATGACAAAAACTTAGTTGTGAGGTGAAACAGTATCAGAGATTGTCAGCAAAGCTAAAAGACTCCACGTTCATGTCATCCACTCACTACATAAACAACATGCTAAATAACAGCATGTAGCGTATACTGACAAAGTAATTGGTGTTTCTTAGCTGCATTCTTCAACTACTTGATGTCTTAACAGATTGCTGAGTTCCAAGAGTCAAAGATTATGCAGACCATAAAATGGAGTCAATGCAACAAGTCTGGGGCCAGGGCCAAACTTTTAAGTCAACATTCGTGTACAACCACCTGCAAAGCTCCAGCTCTCTCTGAGTTTTAAAAGCCTGTGAGCTGATATATTACTGCTAATTTTAAGCCACCTCCTGAAGCCATTTAAAACTTTGCAGAAAAAAAAAAAAAATCAGTGCTTCAGTCCCTGGTTGCCAAGTGTGAGTCTGTGGGTAATTATTGGTTGGGGACCACCAGGTACCAGTGGTGTGTAGAAGGCTGTGGGATGGACAGTAATCCTTTGGAGTGGAAAGAAGACAGGCTGAGAAAATTGTCAACCGGAATAGTCTATGATGGATCAAAACCGGGAGTAATTTAAATCGACTAGCTTTAGTTTAGCCCAGCCTAACTGCATATAAGGATCACAAGCTTACCAACTGTGTTAATACGCTCTTCAGGCTGGGAAAGTAGCAAGTTTTGGAATTTAAAGCCTAAAGCCAGAAACAAGAAAGGCAAGACAGGTCAGCACTTCCAGCCTGCCAAGCACAACGTACAGTGTGAACATACGATGAATAATGGAGACTTCATTACGTTAATGGACTGTGACTCTTCCCATCTTGCATGCAGAAATTTTCTTTAAACCTGCATGTTTCAATTTGAAATTTAGCAAGTAAGTCCAGTATCCAGCCAGCCACAGTATGTTCATGAAGAAAGTGAGCTTTTTCAGAATAAAGGAAAAAACTTTACTGGGAAAATATGCATTGGTTTTCCAAGTGAGAAAAACTGTAACTATACGCACTTACATATTTAATAGGCTCATTTAATTTCCTTTCTGTATTAAGGCAAAGACAACACACATGAGAATGTTCAATGCCATTTAATGAAAGAAATGTTACTGTGCTAAATTGGGTACAACAATTTACTTCTACCTTTATTTTCTCATTCATATTAAAAGCCTCAATAAATCTAGAAAAAAATCGTCAGTCTTTATTCCATAAAATCTTTCATAAAGAACCCAGAGTCTGAGGACATTTTCATTACACACATGCTATCAATATTTGCAAAGATACAAAAGCACACAAATCACATTTTTGCTAAATGAATCATTTTAAAAATAGCAAGAAAATGTTTCAGAAAAAACATTTTAAATTTTATAGGATGACATTTAGTTTGCATTTCTTCGCTTCATAGGTCAGAAAGTCAGTTTGAAGTTTTAAAAATTGTATTTCTGCTTTGAAATTTACACCAAAAGTTTAACCTGTGTCTTCCTGAAAGACTTTACATTGCATATACCAAGAAAATGAAACCTGAAAAACTGATAAGAAACATATTAGACTGCTGGTACAGAACGTTACATTTTTGCTTTCCTCTGCCCCAAGCATCTGTCAACCTGGAGTGTAAAGAGTTTCTTAGTCAAAAATCAAGTACTACAGCTATTCAGCTAACAACTGAAAAAACACCCACTTTGACTCCCTTCTGATCTTCCCAAACAATCTTTAGCAAAGACTCTGTTTCTCAAAATTAGCCTAGTTATTTTCATTAATGAGAAAAAGAAGCTTTTTTAAAAAGCATAAGACCACATAGGCTTCAAAATATTTTATATCTGCATAGAAACAACCCTGGGTTTTACTTAGAAATACAGGTATATGTAAGTGGATATTGTTTAGTATTCAAACTTAAACATATTTTCTTCATTTTAATGACTGTACAGTATCAATGCACAGAGCATTACCTGAGCATCTAGTAGATAATAATGTCGCCTCTCCCTTAAGCACTGTATTTCTAGTACTGCTGAGCACTCATTCGTTATACGTGTTTTGCTGTTCTGTGATGGTTAATCTAGTGTCCTATTTGTTAATGCACCAAGGAACTCTGTTCTTGGGGTGGCTGCTGCCTACACTCCTATCAGTTAGGCGCTACCTAACTACGAATGCACATTTTGTTGGTGTCAGTATTAATCAAGTCCTATTACTTAAGAGCCATAAGAGTAGGCACCTTAAGCCAGGCATAAGACAATGAAACCAGACTCAGCCCTTTAAACTAAGCAAGTGGCATTAAGTACAATGTAATTAGTGATGTTAATTGCTTTCTGTATATTCTATTGTATCACAGTCATTTTTTCTTATTTTAGACTGCACTATAAAAAATCTACAAATAGTAACCATTAAGATATGCAATTTAGAGCTGGTTTGAAACAAGGTGTGCTGGTTTTGGCTGAGAGTTAATTTTCTTCATAGTAGCTAGTATGGGGCTACATTTTGCATTTGTGCTGAAAACAGTGTTGATGATACAGGGATGTTTTAGATACTGCTGAGCAGTGCTTACACAGAGTCAAGGCCTTTTCTGCTTTTCACAACAACCCCAGCAGACGGTAGGCTGGGGGTGCACAAGAAGTTGAGAGGGGACACAGCTGGGACAGCTGACCCCAACTCACCAAAGGGATATTCCATACCATATGACATCATGCACAGCGTATAAAGCAGGTGGAAGAAGAAGGAAAGGGGGGACGTTCAGAGTTATGGTGTTTCTCTTACCAAGCAACCATTACGCGTGATGGAGCCCTGCTTTCCTGGAGATGGCTGAACACCTGCCGGCCGATGGAAGGGAATGAATGAATTCCTTGTTTTGCTTTGCTTGCGTGTGCAGCTTTTGCTTTACCTATTAAACCATCTTTACCTCAGCCCACGTGTTTTCTTACTTTTACCTTTCCCATTCTCTCCCCCATCCCACCTGGGTGGAGTGAGCAAGCGGCTGCGTGGTGGCTTAGCTGCCAGCTGGGGTTAAACCATGGCAGAAGGTAAAAGTAATAATAATAGAAATAAAAAACAATTTCACAAAAATATTCCGCTAATAAATCAAGATTAGAAAAATATGAGAAAAGGTTTACTTTTGTATATGAAACACTACTAATTCTTCATACAGATTATAGTTCTTGACTATCCATTTAACAGCCCTCTATTTTAACATTAAGCAGAGCCATAATTACATCTCAGAAGCCAGGAGTTCCTCACTTCCACTTGTGCCTTTAAGTCAGAATTGGAGCATAGCTGATTTTTTTTCATTGAATGCTAAATATAGTTAGAGAAATACTAGTACCAAGGAGTTACAGCAAAATTCAAATGAAACTGTTTATAATCCCTGTTCTCTTTTAACTGCACATGCACAAGGATAGAATCTGGCCTATGACTTACAAAAGTCAGTGTTCAGCATACAAGGAGGTTAAACTGAAAACTTTGTCAGGCATTTCATTCCCTACAGGCGACCATTTTCAAATGTTTGAAACTGATGAGTATCGGAAGTACCTAGCAACTAGGACTGGGGAAACATCAAAGGATTTTCCACTTGAGACGTAAAGGCAATCTGTATGTACATGTAACTGCCACAGCCTCTGCCTACATACATTTGACTGCTTCATTTCTATTACTGTCTTGTGTTAGAGCAAAAAATAATTCAGGGGAAACTGTAGGACAGGTATACATCCACCTCAATCACACTTATTCATCTGATAACTAGCACTAACAGCGTGCGCTGCGTAGCCAAAATACTATTAGAGTGAGAACGTAGGGATGTAGATGTGATAGAACACATGAAAGTCTAGAGAGAAAACATTTCTATTGTTCTCTGACTTACCTCGCAAATCACTTGAAAGCTTTATTTCTCATTGCTGATGAATCCTGACTCAGTGCAGAAGTTCTTACAATAGCTTGAAAGCACATCTAATACATCATCTAATAACTTACAATAAAGACATTTATAAAAAGCACTGGTCTTTTAAAAAGATTTTTACAACTGCATTTTGCTACAAGCCTTTCAAGAGTTTGGCGTCTGTTGTGGGGTTTTGGGGGTTAGATTTTCTTCCCAGGACATCATTTCTTCATCAAGACAGGGCAGCAGCAGAAGGGTGTCCTTCCTATCTGTCACCTGTGAGAGACTGGTGGAAGGAGCTCTCCTTCTTTGAACAACACTGAACATGACTACTTCTCCTCCTCATTCCTCTGGTACCCTATACCAAGCCCAAATTAGGCTATACAGCCACGTCTGCCACCTGAGTTCACAGAGCAGAAAAAAAAAAACACAACAGAAGAGAGCAGTAAATGAATCACAGAATGGTCAGGGTTGGAAGGGACCTCTGGAGATCATCCAGTCCAACCCCACCTTGCCAGAGCAGGGCCACCTACAACAGGTTGCACAGGACAGCGTCCACGCGGGTTTTGAATGTCTCCAGGGTGGGAGACTCCACAACCTCTCTGGGCAGCCTGTTCCAGTGCTCTGCCACCCTCAAAGTAAAGAAGTTCCTCCTCATGTTAAGATGGAACTTCCTATGTTCGTTTGTGCCCGTTACCTCTTGTCCTATCACTGGGCACCACTAAAAAAAGACTGGTCCCATCTACCTGGCACCCTCCCCTTACGTATTTGTAGGCATTGATAAGATCCCCCCCTCAGTCGTCTTTTCTCTAGGCTAAAAATACCCAGGTCCCTCAGCCTTTCTTCATAAGAAAGATGTCCCCTAATCATCTTAGTAGTCCTTTGCTGTACCGTCTCCAGCAGTTCCCTGTCCTTCTTGAACCAGGAAGCCCAGACCTGGACACAATACTCCAGATGCAGCCTCACCAGGGCAGAGTAGAGGGGGAGGAGAACCTCCCTCGACCTGCTGGCCACACTCTTCTCGATAAGAATAAGAGATGGGAGCAATTGAATGAAGACTCTGATGGTAGATTTAACTGGGATAGTCAAACCTTGTTCCTTTGCTCGGTGTTGGCAGAAGTGGCTGGACAGTTTGGGTGTTCACTTCTTAGTTCTCCCTTGTGTACAGCCTAGCATATTAATATGAAATTAAATCAAGAGTGACTGATTTTGGCAAACTTGCCAGGGACCTGGGTGATGGAAAATGAAACACATTCCTTTCAGCATTTTCTGAGATGGGACAATACCAGAGACAATGGTAAAAATACTGGATTCTAAAGTAACTGGACAGATTCATGGAATAAAAACACATCTGGGCGTATAAAATGCAAATTCTCAGGTTCAGAAACTACATAAACCACAAACTATTACTGGCAGAGTATTCCAGGACAGTGTCACTGCATGTTTGTCTTATTCATATAATCTTCACAGGCCATACTTTACTGGTGGCAGCTGCAAGGCAGGAGGGCTGGGAAGAGATGGAGCTTTGGCTGCATCCTGCACAGCCACTCCTCTGTACTTACACAGGCAAACAACCGGGCACAGGGAGCTCTAGAAGCCTTGCAAGGTTCAGTGTTAAAGAACCCTTATCCCCACATGTTCTTAATCAGTCCTATGAAACGTACAGTTGGTAAGTGTTAAACATTTCAGAATAGACAGTGTAATGATTCCTTGTGAGAATTTTCATTTTTTCCCCCCTTTTTGCTTTCCACCATCTTAACAGCAGCAGTTTTGTACGGTTTTGACACCGATTCTAGTAAAGTGAGCCTGTTATTTGCTGTCTTCCATCCCCTCCTCTGATTTCATCTATACTTTCTTTTCATTAAGGTTCATACCATATATAAATATGACCTTCATATTATATGTAAATGTTATGTTTCAGCAAAATCTAACATAACTTCAACTGCGACTACACATAATAGATAATGCTACGAGGGTTTAGTAAGAAGATAGGACAGATTGCAGTGATCAGGCACAGGGCTCAGTCAAACGTACTGAACAGAGCCATTTCACATGTAACCAACCCTTTTTATACCCCTTTCTGTTTGTGCTTCCTTCGTTCCCCATGAATCCCTTCCCCTGCACATTGCCTCATCAGTTTGCATGATTCCACCAGTCCCTGTCCCAGTATCCAGGACCCCCAGGTCTGCCTCCTTATCAGTTGCGAGGTCAAGGTTGGCCCCTCTTTGAAGTGATGGCAGTTTCTTGATAGCCCATCCATTAGTATGACTGACCACGCTGGTTTCTTGTTATTTTGTCATTCTTGTCATTCCTTATTGTTTCTCTGTGAGGTCTGTGTCTCAGTATGTTTCGTTTATTCCCTGCCTTTTCTATAGCATCCCATTTGACAAGGTCCTTGATCAGATAATCTTAGGGGAGCAGACACTTTCTTTCCAAATACCCCTACAGGTAACTTGCATGATTGCTCTGAATAATATAACACAGAATGATTTTTTAATACTTTTAAACTTTGCATGTTTGAATCCCTCAAATAAAAACCAACCCCTGGTTTTCAACCTCCTTCATTTAATCAAGCAATGAACACCACCACCACTGCCCCCTGCCATGAGAAAATACATATTGTAATGCAAATGGAAACATTTGCCTAACGACAAATATTAAACTGTTCACTTAAAGTAGTTATTCCAATGTCTGAAATTCAAAGCCCTAAATAAGGAAGCAAAAAGCACCCAGCTGGCCACGCCAGCACCGAGAGGACTTTATCTTTTTAGCAGGAGCTGAAGGCAAATAGTCAGTGAAAAATCCAAGTGAAGCCAACCTTCACCTCAAATATACATGGTTTCATATTTTCTATATTAAGAAATATATAAATACATGTCTAACCATATATACATGATTTTGACAACATCCTCAGCAGTATCTGTGATATTACTTCAGTAAGATATATTAGGGGAGTATACATATATTTGACATACTTAGCCTCTGCATCTTAAAACATTTTTAAAATATCTGTCTACAAAACATAATAAATAAATCAATCCAAAGATTTTCAGGTTAAAATGACATGATTTATAATTTGAATCATGGCAACAATAGCTACAAGTATTTTAATGAACCATTTTCCACAAAGATAGGAAAAAAAATTGACCATTTGTGAAAGAAAGTAAGAAATTTTACATACTTACTTCATCTTTCTGAGAAAATTATACCAAGCAATGACCTTCCAGCTTTTATATAGGAGAAGTAACTATGACAGATAAAATAATGGCTAGGTAAACAATTATTGACACGTTAACTTCTAGGTATTTATATTCAGCCAAACCCAACACAAACTAAACAAACTTAAAAATATTACGGCTTTTTATTATTATTCTGAAATAAATGCATCATAGTTTTTCAGTGGTGCAAAAACAGCTATAAAAAGGCATTTCACATAGTGAAATGCACGCTGAGCTTACCAGAAGAGGATTACCACCTAGTGTCTAATGCTAGTATTACCAATGTGGTAGGAGCGAGGGAAGATTCGCACAGCAAAGTAACTCCAACAGTAGGAAATCACTTCGGAATTTGCTATAAGACTACATAGCTACTTTCCCACAATTAACTAGCAGTCCAAAAGAATAACATAAAGTATACGTCAAAACTGGCCCAGCCCTAAGAAATTAAAGAAACACTAGAGCCTTTCAAAATAGAAAGTGTGCAGGTCAGCATTCGGGAGAACTCTGTATTGAAAGTAGGTTCTTGGCACTAACTTACCCTCTTCCTACGTACTGAGCTGCATATGGACACTGTCAGACTGACAGGCAAAAATTCAAGTTGGTTACTTGCTAATATATAGCAAACAGAAAACACCAATCCATAATGTCGGAGCTTATTCTTGCTCAATTTGTGATCACCCACTGCTTCTTGCTGGATCTGAGTAAAAAATGAAGGCTTTAGAGAAGACACGGACTCTACTGAATGTTACCTTCCATCTACCAGCAAACAGTAGGTTGCTAATGTTGTTTAACAGATTTCAGAACTGTTGGTGCTGAAGAAAGCATGCCATTTAGATACCTACAAGGCAGAGGTATTTAACCTAAACAGTTGAGATACTGAGAACTGCAAAAAAACGTGGTAAGAAAGAATCCTGGGAGGAACTGCACTCATACAGAGAGCTGCTGAAAGATGCTGGCTGAGCAGGTAAAAACATAATCAGTACCACTAAAATCTGAAGAAAAACCAAACAGGAAACTAGATAGTGGCTTAATGTTCTGCTTAGCATACATTTCAATGCTGAAGGAAGGCGGCCGTACAAAATGCAAACAGAAGTATTTCTAGGATGTCATAGTAAGACAATCACAGTGAAGGTAACATTTAATATGCATTTGTAAATTTCTGCAGAAGATTTGATTAAAGCAATACCCTTGCCTTGTATATCCTAAGAAATGCAAGAGAACTACTACATTTAAAGTTACATTTTAAATACCTGACTCAGTAAAATCCTGAACTGTATATATCATTAAATCACTTGCCTTCTGTTTTCCAAATTTGTTCTTCAAATACAAAATATTCTCTCAGAAAAAGCAGCAAAGGCCAATACAATTTAAAGAATCTAAAGGAAAATACTGGGATTTAAAATGGTGACAAGTCACACTTCAACTTACACCAAATTAAAACTGTTTTTTATAAAAATCATACACAACTGCCCTGCATAGTTGTAAGGTCTTTGGAAGGCCTTTGTGCTTAATGTTTGAAGGATACAAATTATTTTCTCCATTGAGGTTTGCCTTTATGTATAAACACTTTTGGTCAATTGTTTTCAATATTTTCTCCTTATTCAAGGCAAAGTTGAATAGACCATAAATTGGAAAAGACAATAAATTACTAAGTGAAGCATTGAACTAAAAAAAAAGACCTCTAAAAATAATTTAAGTAACTGCTTTGTTTCAGGAAATATATTTCCAAGCCCTACAAACACACCCATACAATGAGTTCTGAACAAAACTGGGGGCTACCTTTGAAACTGTCAATTCATATCAGTTTAAGATATCGCTCACATTCCTCAAAGGAAATTGTTAATACACTTCATGGTACACAGGATACGTGTAAACCCAGTGTATAACTGCTGTTTCTGCAAATAAAAAAAGTAGAAGTCAAGTTAAGTACATGATGAGATATCACATGTAAATATCAAACAGTCAGGCAGCCTATTCATTGGCCACATTTCTCAGAACTGGAAGATTTTTCCTTCACTTTTGACAATATCTGGGTATTCTATAGATTATTGTAAGAAACGGCTACCCTTCTTAAAAAAAAAAAGTTTTAGTTGCAATTAATTCATTTTCCAAACAACACTGAGTTGTTTTAATTTGTAAAAGTACTTAACTATTTCTGAAGCCAGAACTAGAGTTAAGCTTTCTTCAGATACTTTATTACTTTTCTACTAAACACCATTATACTTACCAAATCCATTAAAGTATCTTATCAATTGTCTTTCAGGTGATCATTTAAATAACTTTATGCACATGCTGCACCACAAAATGCTTCCAAAATACTGCATTTTACAAAAGTCTGTACTTTGAAAATTTCCTTTCAAATCTGATGCATGTTATTATATTTACCTACATATTTTGCTTGAAAAGGCATGGCATTACTTCTGTAATCCTGCTGTTAACATACAACAATCCTGCATGTTGACATACACTAGGTACAAAAAATTAGTCTGTTTTATCTTCTCAGTTAAAGTGAAATGTTAAAGTGGAAGTATTTGTTCATAACTGCAATGGCGAGTCACAGAAAAAAACTGTTCTAAGGGTTCTTGAAGTTATTTACAAACTATGCACTGCTTTACTGTACACACACACAACAAACCAACCAAGTGTCCAGATGAACAGGAATGAGTGACAGTAGGGAGACCAGAGAGGCTACAAAAGATCAAAATAATATTTTTTGAACATTGAATACAATTTTTTATTTTCCTTGCTTATGAGTCATTGTATCAGTAGCATTTCTTGTGTGTTTGTAACATTTAAAATTCATGGCACAGAAACCGAGCCAGTGTTGGGAACTGTACATGCACAAAATAAAGAGCCATTCCCATTCCCAGCAGAAGCAGGCATTACTGTAGTTAAAGTATGCTTTAACTACACACATAACAGAAAAGCAGAGGGAGTGCAAATAGTTCTTTTGGAGATGTTAAGAAGAGGTTCACCTAAATGTCACAAAAGACAATGGTGATATGGTGGTAGAAACTCATCTTTGCCTTTTCATTTTCTGTGGAGATGACTAGTTTTGATCAACTTAATAGCAAGAAAGTGGTTTACACCAGAGTTAAAAAAGTCTATTTTATGAGAGGATTTCAACAGTCATTTAACAGACTGACTCTGTAAGTGTTACAGTCCACTGAATCTTGAGTTGCTACTGCAGTCAGTTTTCATTACATTGTTTTCTTTTGACATTAAATTTCCAACCCATTACACTTCAGAAACACACAACAGCCGCCTTCTGAATTGAGAAACATTGCTTGCTGATATAACTGTAAAAGGAAAGAAAAAGTTTAAATATTACAAAATACTGTAACTACTAAGAAATTGTTTATGGAGTATTTTGCAAAAAGCCAATGATAGTATGTTTTCTGTTTGTACCAGTTAGGAAGGCAACTTCTCACAAATCTGACTCATACAGGCTCTATATATATTTGCAAAATCAATAAATATTTGATATTTTCTGTAACAAGGGTTTACAGAACCTCAAAACAGTCTAAAAAAGGTGATTAGATTTAGAAAACTGGACCATTTCAGGACGTGGTTTAAAAAAATCTAAATGATCCACCTTCATTACCAACTGTGACAGAATAATTTCACACGTAGTACAGACAGACTACTGTCAAGTGCTGATCTGCCAAATCAGGGATGGGTAGTATGAAGTACAATCTCAGTTCCTCAAAAATTTCAAATGTGCTTTTGTATTCTGCTGGGCTTAGCCCTCGCACATCCTCATGTTCACAGGAAACCCATTAAAAAACCTTGAACTAACTAACAAATCTAGTCATGAAGCTCCTAATAGTATAGCAGCTTATTAGCCACACTTAGGTGTCTCTTCAATGGTAGCCAAAAATTTTAGAGAGTAGAAAAAATAACTTGTTTTACTCAAGAATTAAAAATGGTCCCATGTGCAAAAAGCCCATTTTATGTCAACAGCTTCTATTCTAGTCCAGATTCTGCAATGCACACAGTGCCCTAATACCTTAACCAAGTCAATGGGAAACAATGATATCCAGGATTTTGCAAAATCCAATGCTACTGACTCAAGTAGAAGCAATGATAGCACCTACAGTAAATTCACTACAATTTAAACCTCAACATAGATAATGAGCTGCTGACACATGCTGAAATAAGACTAGTTCTCTCTTAATCTCAGGAAAGTGAGTGTGACCTGCCTGGATCTAAAGAAAGCATCACAGAGTAATTTTACAGAAATATTTTCAACTTGTTTTGAAATAAAAACAAAGGTACGAAAGTATACAGCAATTAACTCTAGTATATGAAATCTAGTTTAATGAAAACTAATGTTTTAAATGGCAGTCGTTGAGAAGAAAGGTTGAGTCACCCACCATAGAAAGTTTGCGCTACTTTCTCTCACGGATAAGGAGATAGTTAAATATAGAGATTGAAGAGCTTGTAAAGGTAATTGAAATGAAACCTAACACTACAACCTAGCACGTTAACTGTATATTTATGGATAATTCAGGAAAGAGTTAAGCTACCTCGATGGCACAATATTAAAACTCTTTCAGCCACAGATAGTAAGATACAGAGATTATAAAGAGATTGTCTCTGTTCTGACCTCTTATGCCTCTTACTCCTATTTTTTCTTTCTTCTGTACCTTTCACTGGACCCCTAGATTTCTCTACTTAATGTCTAGCATTGCAATCTTCTGTTTTTCTGTAGAAATTGTGCAGATTTCTCTTCTGGTTTTGCCTCTTATCATAGAATTACAGAATGGTTTAGGTTGGAGGGGACCTTAAAGAACATCTAGTTCCAACCCCCCTGCCATGGGCAGGACACCTCCCACTAGACCAGGTTGCTCAAAGCCTCGTCCAACCTGGCCTTGAACACTTCCTGGGTTGGGGCCTCCACAACTTCTCTGGGCAACCTGTTCCAGTGCCTCACCACACTCACAGTAAAAAAATTCTTCCTGCTATATAATCTAAATCTACCCTCTTCCAGTTTGAAGCCATTCCCCCTCGTCCTATGACTACACTCCCTGATAAAAAGTCCCTCCCCATCTTTGCTGTAGGCCCCCTTTCGGTATTGGAAGGCTGCTATAAGGTCTTCTCAGAGCCTTCTCTTCTCCAGGCTGAACAACCTCAGCTATCTCAGCCTGTCTTCACAGGAGAGGTGCTCCAGCCCTCTGATCATCTTTGATCATCCCTCTGGAGCTGCTCCAACAGGTCCATACCCTTCTTGTGCTGAAGACTCCAAAACTGGATGCAGTATTCCAGGTGGGGTCTCACCAGAGCAGAGTAGAGGGACAGAATCACCTCCCTTGACCTGCTGGCCACGCTTCTTTCGATGCAGCCCAGGATACAGTTGGCCTTCTGGCCTACAAGCACACATTGCCAGCTCATGTTGAGGTTCTCATCAACCACCACCCCCAAGTCCTTCTCAGGGCTGCTCTCAATCCATTCTCTGCCCTGCGTGTACTTGCACTTGGCAGTCCTACCATCTAAGAAAGCATCCCATGGGTGAAAGATTATTTCATGCCTAGATTTTTTTCTGAAAACTACTAATAAAAATAATACTTTCCTAAAAACACTGGCATACTTTCAGTATGATCAGTTCTAAAGGTCTTGTTGGTCTCAGCTCACACCTAAACGTTCTTTAACGATCACAATGAATTCTTCTGGTTAACTAATTCTGAGGAGATCTACCAGGCAGTATGTGGTCTCTTTGCTGGCCACCCTTCCAAACGGCCAACTACGTTCCTCCATCTGCACCGGAGGAGTAGGTACTCCAAATATGATAGAGATGAGCTGTGTCTCTGAAATACCAAGCTAAGAGTCTATAAATGGCTGCAAAGAAAGTTCAAATGGGACCGTGAAATTTCAGAAAACAGCAGTCAGAAGAGATTCACTTCCTACAGGGAAAGAGAGTAAGAACAGGCTGTAATTGCTGGCTACTATTGTTTCTAATCAGAGGACCACTAAGTGCCTATAATTGCTGCCAGCTGCTCAGCAGAGGTCAAAAAGGCGGACTGAATGTTAGGAACTATTAAGACAGAAATATAGAACAAAATAAAGAAAATGGTCACATATATAGCACCTGCAAAAGGATGTTCAAATGTACAGAATGACTTGCATACGGAAAATAACTACATAGCAGTTACCAGGCTGTTTCCCCAGATCCTCCTTTTTGCCTTAATGGAAGATGTGAGTGGTTTGCCTTTTTCAGACGTCAATAACCTCCCTCGATCACCCTGACCTTTCAAAGATGATAGAGTGGCCTCACAATGACACTGACCAGCCCCCTCATCACCCTTAGTTGCATCCCATCTGGTCCCATAGATTTCTGTATGTCCAGTAGACTTCAGTGCTTCTTTAATCTAACTTCTACTGCAGGTAATGCTCCATTTCCTCAGGCTGTGCTACTAGGTGAAGGGACCTAGGAGGCCTGGGAGCAGATTAAAAAAAAAAACAAAACAAAACAAACAGTGCAAAGAAGGCATTGAGGCCTTTTCCATATCCTTTGTCTCTGGGTCCCTTTCCCCCTCTGAGCAGTGGGCCCACAGTTTCCTTGGGTTTCGTTTTGCTGACCCTGCACTTACAGAAATCCCTCTTGTTACCCTTCACATCCCTTGCTAGTTTCAGCTCCAGGAAAACTTTGGCACTCCTCATTTGATCCCTGTTTATAAGACTATTCATACCCTTTGCCCTGGTTGTCTGCTTTTGGTCAATGTTCAGAACAGGATCTTGGGTGAGGTGGAGCTTTCTTTATGACCCAGTACAGTAACTGTTAAGTTTTTATGCTTCAGGACACTCCAAAGAGTTAGTACGCACACTTGTCCCCCAGGAACTAATGAAGTAAGCTGCTTCCAACTCAGATCCATTAGTCAGAAAGGAAATGCCCACCAAAATAGTTTAGAAGACTCCATGGTAAAAAATGCAGTTTTCTCCTTACCCATTTAATTAGGGAGTTTCCACAAGTGGTAATAATATAAACTAGGACTACATGAAATACAATTTTCTTGCAGAACCTCTCTGAGTCGTGAAATTCCTCTCCTTTCCTCCAGAAGGACTGATGCAAGTTGGGAAAAGGGGAAGTCTTTGTCACCACAAGAGAGTGAACAAAGGTTAAAAAAAATGAGTGTAGAACTTAACATTGCTTTCAGAAAAATAATTCTGTTCCTTCTTGGTGAGTAAATTCAGTTACAAAGAAAACAATTATTCAAGGACTTCTTCAGAAGCTATCTCCGTTACAATGTTTTTTCATACCTGAACATGACTGCATGCATTCAACTGAGGCTGAGACAGTCCTGATGGCAATTTTGAAATCTGTGTAGCCCAGAAGAACAGGTTTGCTCCTGATATAATTCTGAACACGTGTATCTATACTGATTGCAAAATCACAACTCCGAGCAACAGCGTTACCTGTTTTCTGGTGGGCAGGAAGAAAAATTGGTAGCCTAAGGGCAATTAGGCTCACTCAAAGGGAATAGTAAGATTTTTGTCTTTTCAGCTACCAATACTAGCTGGTGGCAGGCTATTGAGGAGAAAGAGCAGAATATGAAAATGGCATGTGTTAATGGCAGCTCACTCATCAAGATCATGGCATATCTACATGCAGCTTACTACAAAGAAACTAGGAATAGCCTAAACAAGGAGCAGCCTACACCCACACTGTTCGGTGTCATAGTTCCAAGTAAAGGTCCTGTGATGAATTCCATGTAGTCTGAAAATTAAGAGTTTGTTACCACCTTTTTTTCTCCTTGCTTAAACCTGCTGTCAATCCATAAACCAGCTTCTTTTGCTGTGTCCAACAGCTAATTTGTCTCAACTTTTTCCTGAGGTCTTTGATGATTTTTTTTTTAAATATGAGTTCAAAAATCAATGTATTCACATGTTTCTGATTCCTTCAAAGAACTAGCATATATATTTGTGAAGCGAGCTTTCCCTTTATGAAAACCAGATTGATTCCTTCCTATTTTTCACAGTCTTTCAACAAAGACCGACCTACCAGCGTTTAGTTCCCAAGGTATTCCCTAAAGTGCTTTTTTTAAAGAATTATGCTATGCTTGTGACCATTCATTCCTCTTTCACCATGGCTGATTTAAACAGTAAGTTACATACTACGAGCAATTTCATATTTTAATGTCTTTGGAACTCTTACACAAGTATTATCTGGCTCAGGGCATTTAATTCCATTCAATTTTTCAATTTGTTTCAAACAAACTTCATACTGACACTTCAGTTTGATACAATTTTTTCAGACTTACCCTCTTTTGTGTTTTAAAGACTGTACTGAGTTTTTATGACATGGCAAGTTTCTCTTCAAAATATTTTTGTACTGTATTACTACAAGTTCCCAAAGATTTCCTCATTTGGGCATGACTTCCATTTTCTGAAGGATGCCCTAATAGCTTCCTTCAGTTGTCTGTTTAACCACGTCAGTGTTTTTCCTGTTCTTTTAGACTCTTGGTACTTCATCATTAAAATAGGGATAATAATTATGTGCTTATGTTGCAAGGTTATTTATGAAGATATATTTATGAGGCTCCATAATTAATTCTGAAGTAATGAAGTCTATTAAAAGATCATGACAGAATCATCTGAAGTCAGAATATCTCTGAATTTCAGGCATTTCCTAAGACTAAGATTTTGGGGAAAATATTTTAAATCAGTTTAAATTTATTTTCAGTAAAAGTAGAGACATCATCTCCCTCAGTTTTACTTGTAGCTTCTGTGAACTCAAAATGCTCTAAACTACTCATTAAGCTTATAAAAAGTGTGGATGCCAGTGATGCAGTTATTACAGATAAAACTGTTAAGTCCCTACATATTTTGTTCTCCAGTTCAAAAAAAAAATTTTGTCAGTGAGTATTTATGAATACTTGACATATCATTGCTAGTTCTAAATATCACATTGTTAGTGTGTAAAATACGTTAGCACGGTTTCCATTTCTCTTTTATCAAAAGCTGACAACAGCATGGGGGACTAAGCAGACCATCTGATTCACTACATCTTGTTATCCTGGTACCTACATGCTCACCCTTACCAACACAGTAAACATACATACGTCAGGCCTCCTTTCCCTTGAAGGGTGAGCTACTTCGCATTTATCAAAAAGCTGTATCCTACCTATGGCCAATATCCTGGAGCAGATGCAGAATCATAGCTTAATACCTCATGTAAAGAGCATATTCTTAAAGACTGTACTGGTATTGTGTCTATTTATCTGCCAGTTCCATTGTGCCCCTTAACTCCCTCCTGTCCAATTTCAACCCAATTTGATTATGGTGATGTGAAAATAGCACCTGGGTACAGGATAGAAACCTTACTACCATCCCTTCTGAAAAAAAAAAAAAAAAAGAAAAAAGAAAGAAAAAAAGCAGGGAGGGCTCAGCCCTTATCCATTCTGTGAGGAATAATCATTCAGCACTCGCACAGCTCTGAACTCAGGAGATGATGCCTTCTCTCCAGTCATACATATGTACGGGTTTTAGGCAGCAGATGAGACTGCTTTGGGTAACATTTATGGGAGGGAACACAGGACACTGCTGTTGGCTTGCTATAGAAGGTATAGGGAGGAGATGAGTATATTGTCAGCGGGCTTAAGGTACGTAACATGGACCTGAAAATGTTGTGTATGCAGTTGCTGATGGGAGGACAATGTGGCATCCTCAACAAAGACAACAAAAAAGAGTTCTTGCAACTTCTATTAAACTTGTGGAACTCATTGTTGAAGGATAATATGGATGTTGAAATGGGGTCAAGAGACAACTGAGTGAGGCACAGACAGGAAACTCAAGGGGCACAGAAGAGCAATCCTTTGAGGGTTACTAAAATGACAAAACCACGCCAAGTTTAAAAACTTCCTGCAGGTAAAAATAATTGAAAGCTGAGATGCTGTTCACCACATATGACTTCTATATGCAGATACCTAAGGAAAATTAAGAGAAGGGAAATCCTAGAGACAGGATACTCCATTAGATGAGCCATTGGACTGATTTGCTATGACTGTTCTTAAGTGGTGGAAAACTTAAGTGAGGGTACTGAGGATATTGGGGATGGGAAGAGAAGCTGAAGCTATTTTAGTAAGCAAATCTAGGTGATGTAGAGCACAAATAAGTAAGAAGCAAAACTTTATCAGTTTTATTGCCAAAGAAAAAATAATTAAAGCAACTAATAATAGATTCATAAAATGAAAAGCATGGGGAACTGCATTGAGATGATGCTGGGATAGTGATACCATCTGAATATTTCATCATAATGATGCTAAGAAAGGTAATACAATAATTCAAACATTATGATGCAATTATATCTTTGGACAAAGGTTCAGTGGGGTTTTGGTGAGTGTAAGTAATTCTTCACAGTCATTAACACCCGCTTCCTAGTGGATGTGCTTGCACTGAAAGGCCAGGATCTCCCCCGGCATATTCCACCAAACACAGAGGAGGTTATAGCACCAACCTCTGCTCTATTCCAGCATGGTGCTGATGAAAGAGAAAAGCACGGCCAGTCAAGGGGTTGGCACAAGGATGCCCTCACCTCCTTCACGCAGTGCCACTGCCACAGCGTGAAGGAGGAGTGGAGTCAAGGATAGGCAGGGGCAGAAGCAAAGGAGGGCCAGGCAGGGGTAAAACGGCACCGGACCAGGCCAGGTGTCAGCTGTGCAGAGAGAGGCATGAAAATATTATAGATGTCACAAAATTATTGATACCTGATTTCATATTTTTAGTACTGTATTTCAATACCACTTAGAAGCGCTTTCCTACCACAGTATGGTATGTATGATCCTTAGCTTTAGGCAACAAGACAAGCTTTGCCTGTAATATGCAAAACCTTTTTCTTTCTACTTATTTTGTTTACTCCACAGAAAAAGAAAAAAAAACCAAACCACCTTTTACTGAAAAAAAAGCACCTCCAAGAACAGTATCTGTGCACTCAGCCATTCTGGATAAGCACCTGCATTAACTATATTTGGACAAATACATTAAAACCAGTTTAAAGCAAACACACTTTCCTTGCTGAAGTTCATGACATTTTTCCACTAAAAGAGTTTGGAAATAAACATTTTTTGCAATTTCCTATAAGCATGGCTTGTTAAAAAAAGGCTCACACCACTCTCTTAAAGTAGGGCAGGGAGATGAGAACAGTCCCAACTGAATAATCAGAATGAAACTTTGATTGGAGTTTCAAGATCCTGTGCACTGAAAAGAGCTCATCATCTCCAAAAGCTGGCAAAGCGTTCCTAGACTCACCAATCTCTTTGTTTTACAAACTCTACAAAACTGAATAGCCACATAAGAAAGTTTTAAAATTGGCAATCTTGAGGTTCACACATAACCACTGAGAAGCACTTAGTTTACCTTAAGTAACAAAGTTGCTGGATTTGGGGAAAATTTTAGAGGGTTTCAACATATAACGTGCACCTACACACATCTATGTACCTCACTTCAAAAGAGGTGTTGATTTGTTCTGAAGGTTTGGAATCTTTTGTCTTTAATTCAGAACTGTTGCCAGGTGTAAGGCAGAAGGATGCAAAACATGCGGAAGCGGGGGCGCATGCTCTCTCTCTCTTACAGTCTCTCAGGAAAACTCTTTTGTGTTATTTTATACTCCACATGCAAGTAAGTCAGGCTGAAGCATCTGAAAGCACTCTGAATGAAAAATAGATACAAGTAACTGTTATGACTCCCATTTAACATATGGAGAGAAAGAAAGATTAAGTCATTTGTCGAAACCAAGGGACTACAGAACTACATACAGTCCACCAGACTTCAGCAATTCAAATAATAACACAGAAGGAACACATACACACCTTATCCAGAAAGAAAACTGCAAACTGAAGTAAGAAATGCTCCTTTTTTTTTTTTTCGTGAAAAGAGCTCTGTTTTCCTTTTTTCCTTAGAGAATTTTCCCATTTATTTTCAAATCAAACAGACTATACGGCACATTCTACCTTTTCTACCATACACTATAAAATCACAATTGTCATTACCTGGATTTTTTTTCTTGTCTTATAATGACTATTGTAGGGAGGACACTTCTTGAGAAGTTTGCAAGAGTTGCCACAACTGGTACAGATGATTAAAATACACCCCAAATAAACACAAAAATATTTCTCAATTGTTTTTGTTAATTACTTATTCCATGGAAATACCATTTTCACCGGGTGTTTTTGTCTTTTAAAAACAGTGGCTTGTGATCTTAGATCCCGCATTACCGCAGGTGTTTGAAACACCAGGACTCCAGGAACCAAAGTGTTTTATTTGTGAAGCTGTATGTGGAGAGGTACTTCTCAGACATCGTACCAGCATTTTTCAAAGAAAGCGTCCAGTTCCATTATGTGATCTCATTGTTTCTATTAAATGTTTTAAATGCCTGTACAAAGGCACATTTCTCCTACAAACAGAAGCTGCTTTATTTTCTAGCTTGTTGTGGGAGATTTCAAAGAACATACTACATGTTACATACAGTAACATTACTGCAATTTCAATATAAATAAATTGCATATACAAAAGTATAATAACCAAACCAAAACCCATATAATTTAAAATCTTATCAACTGAAATACTGCAGTTTAATCATAAAAAACAATTAAAGGCACACATAAATAATGGAAATAACATAAACAATTTTTTCTGTCTTTTCAGGTAAGTGATCAATTTGCTAAGCCTTTACTTTCAGGTGTTAAAAAATCTTTTCTTATTCAAATAAGTCCAAATAACTTCATGGCTCATATTTTCAAATAAAGTCCCGAGAACTATTATCAAGACATAAACCAATCAACCTGTTATCATTTTATCTTGCAACTGAATCAACTGAGTCTGTTTGGTTATTTTATCAGAAGGTAATCTACTCACAAAGGAACCTTCGCTTGGAGACTAGAAACATTTTGTGCCTTATGAGACAAAGTAAAAGCCAGGAGTGATCCGGCTGCGTAGTTATAGGTGACTGGTGCCATTTTGGTTTCCCTAGAGTATTTATCGGATATCTCTCTGTCGGGCTGACAGATACAACACAGGACACTCTTCTGGACTGGCAGTAGGAGCCCAGACAAAATATGCTACGGTGCCTGTAATGCTACTAAACACTTAGGTTTAGGTACTTGAATTGCTCTATCACTTTGGCAAGCTCCGAATTTGCTGCTCTATCCTGTACTCCACACTTTTTATCTGAAGTACTTCATCTCCAAGACGGTATATTGGGATTCTCAGTTCCCATGGATTCTTTTTGTCAGGCTTTGGCAAAGAAGCTGAAAGTGCACAGAAGCTTTTGTGGAACTGTTTGCGAGGTGGCACATCCAGTTCCTATTCTTTTTTTAATTACAAAACTGTTTCTGATCTAGCCTTCCTTCCTCTCACCCCCGAGGTACACGCCATGCAGAATCCAGCCTTCCACTCAGCTTGCCCGCAAACAGTCCAGTGATTAATTTTCCCATATCCTGCCCAGAACTTTTAAGGCCCAACGGACAATCGTCTCTTCACATCTCTGTAAGGTTTGAGAGTCACTTTTCCCACGTCTCCATGAAACACACGCAGACTCCACACTGCCT
Source organism: Ibidorhyncha struthersii (assembly GCA_013398815.1). Taxonomy (NCBI): domain Eukaryota; kingdom Metazoa; phylum Chordata; class Aves; order Charadriiformes; family Charadriidae; genus Ibidorhyncha; species Ibidorhyncha struthersii. The sequence goes on from VZSZ01003572.1 coordinate 103,983, forward strand.
TTCCCGCTGTGCTGTACTGCCCAGGTAAATTACAGCATTCCCCACCACCCCCACTTCCCTCCCTCATCTCACAGGGCATTAGGGCAGAGCATGGCATCTCCTGCTTGCAAAATACGAATACTCACAACCGGCTGGTGTCTCCCCTAAACCGCCCCAATGTACTCACAGGGTCTGGGTGTCCTCCGGAAGGCTGGGAATGAAGTGGATGTCCCTGCAGGTGATTTTGTAGTCATCCCAGTCGGAACACTCGCAGAAGGCTGAAGGACACCTCTCTGTGCCCTGGCTGCACAGCACCAGCACCAGCAGCAACTGGAAGGCTACCGGGAGGCACAGCATCTTCCGCCGCCCGCTCCCGCGCTGCCCCTCGCTTCTCCCGGGGGAAGGGAGGAGACACAGACACCAGAGCCGCTGGGGCAGACGATGCTGTCCCGCCGGGAGAAGTTGCTCGGGAAAGGCGGCACCTTTGCGGGACCACGCCGCCTCCTCCCTCAGCGGGGACGAGAAAGGTCTCGGCGAACCCTGCGCGCCCCCTCCCTCCGGCAGGCTCCGGCCCCCTCGCCGGCCACCCCTCCCTGC
>VZSZ01003572.1:104597-117961 GCA_013398815.1 Ibidorhyncha struthersii
ACCGGGGCAGCGCCTCTCCCCTCCGCGGCCGGCGGGTCCCAGCGCGGCCGCGGAGCGCCGGGGCCACCTGCCGAGGGCGGCCGGGACTGCGCGGGGCGAGCGGGCTCCCTGCCCGGCCGAGCCGGGGAAGGGGCGGCCGGGCGAGGGCCACCGGGTACGGGGCCGGGCCCCGGCTGCCCGCCGGCAGCGGGACGGACGATCCCGCCGAGCCGCTTCCAAAGGCGGCGGCGCCGCGTCTGACGCCGAACATCTCTTCTAGCATCCCTGCAGCGGGGAGGAGGGAGGGGGCTGTGCGGTACTAACTCACCTGCAAAAGCAGTGGAGTTAAACCGGATCTTTACACCGCGTAAAAATTCACTAACCGCAAAGTAGATATGCGCTAAATGTAAAGCCGTTAAAAAAAACGCACTGAAAATTCAAAAGACCGCTTTTGACTATCACATGACAAAAGAGAGCGAAATGAAGAGGAGAAACATTTTCCACATGATCAGAAATGATAAAATCCTTCCACCAAAGAGAAAACAGAGGAAAAAAAACAACATTTAACCTTGATAGAAATAAGGTGGAATTATTGTCACTGAAGTAGCAACGTACTCCGGTCACTGTTAGGGACACAGGTTTACAATGCACGTGGCACGGAGATTCCCATACTGAAGCTGTCATACCTGTGTCTGACAGACAAAGTGAGAGCTGAAAAAATCTGGTTAATACTCATTTAACTCTGGGTTTCCTCATAAACAAGAGATACTTTTGCTAAAAACAAATATTTAAAAGTAGTGAGAGAAAAAAAGATATATTATTGTTTAATTCAATGAGGCAGTGAAGTTCTTTAGTACTTTGCCTCAGTTCCTTTAACTTCTCTTTTTACTTCAACTAAATGTCGGTGTTTTGTCCTTCATGTAGATTTTGTGCATGTGTAGGTACACAACAAGAAAAATGTCAACAAAATTGTTTGTAACCTTGAAACTTGAAAAAGTAACCTACTCACAGTAAAATATTAGACCACAATCTTCTTGGATAAATAGTTCCCCTCCAGCTAGATCAGAGTTACCCAAAAGTTATGAGTACAACACATCAGATATTATTTTGATATAACTCTTTAAAAGTAATTTAAGTCAGTTCATTAGTATGTGTTTTCTAAATATAATTAATGTCCTCAACATATCTTTTTAGGGTGAGCAAATAATACTATGCCCATAAAGAAATACCATATAAATCCTGATCTTGCAGAGATATGTTAGTGCTTAGATCATTTGTAAGTGCGGAATCCTATCAGATACATATATCCTGTTTAGGATAGGGTTATCCTTGGGGGTGTCCCAGTGAGGGGACAAGCTGAAGCTTGTGCCCTAGACAACTTCACACTGCAGTGCATGGAATTCCCTTGGGAATACTGGCTGTCCTATGCCCCCTCAGTCACGTCTTTCTGGCACACTGCTCATACCTGTAACTCACCCTGCAGCCCTCAGAGCCACCACCCACCACCCCCTTTTGGTGTCCATACCAATCTGACTAGCTAGAAATGAAGCCACAGGCAGAACCCTGAATTTAAAGGCCGATGAACAAGGGAGCTGCGCACTCCACCGAGGCACAGGCAAGAGAAAAGGTGTGACTCAGTGTTGCCAAGTCAGACAGGGAGCTCTGTGCCTGTTCACCACTTTGGTCAGTGCTCAGGGAGACTCCAGTACAGCGCAAGCCAGACCAAGTTGCTGTCAATGTGTTCAGGCTTGTCATCTCTCAGCAGTGGGATCATGTTCTTTCCCAGCCGAGGGTTAATGACAAATTTCGTGAAGAAGAAAGCCACAAGCTAGTACAGGTTCTGAGGGTGGAAGCACACCTATTTCTGGGCTGCTACCCCATCCCATCCCGTCCAATCCCATCCTGTCCCCTGTGGAAGCTAGCCACACCATATCCTGTGTGGCATAGTAATTCAGGGTCAGCAAGTGCAACATTACCACAGTTGCTACAATCTGCAAAACAACCTACTGATTAGTCTACCCCTCATTATTGTCCAAGACATCCAGAGTAATATTGCTTGGCATTCCTGAGGCATGTCCTGCCTTCCCGTTTCAGGGACCATAGACAAGACACACATTCTCATGCATCCATCATATTGGTTATGGGACACAATTGTATCATTTCATAATACTCCAAAACCTTACTAATCTCTGAGGGCTACTCATAAGAATGGGGGCCAAGGTTATGGTGTAAGCTTAGTGTTCCTTACTGTGTGCTCCATACAATCCCACTGATCCTTCTCGTATCCAGAAACACCACCTCAGTGCCCACCCATCCTGCAGGGAGACGCACTTACCAGGATCTTCAGGACATGCCTTCTTATTTTCTCTCAGGCTGTTGTGGTTTTCATGACTTATACTGCTGTAGCCACATGGACATAATTTTTAAAAATGAAATGCAGATACATCAGAGACCAAACGAAACTATAAGTTTAATGGAGTTAGGCTTGCCTTGGGGCCTCTACCAAAAGGGAGTAATCAGCCACTTACTTAATAAATGTGCTACGTGTTACAAAATTCAGAAAGTGCTACAGCTGCCTACAGGGTTTTCCCAGGATATCAAAATTCTCCGCTGGTTTTCTTGTTCTTACTGCCAAAGTATCCAGCTTTTCCTGGGGACACTGTATGCTGTGACACAGGCTGACACAGAGACTTGCAAAGCCATCTAGCAAGACAAATGTATCACCAAAGGAATCTCTGTCTTCTTTCGGACCAAGTCCCTTAGCTGTCATGAGTCTATTCTACACCTGATTTCCAGTTAGTGGGTACAAGCCATAGTTGTTTCATCCAGCAAACAACATTGCCTGACACTGTCCAGAGGCAGCTTGTCAGCTTTGAGCAGCACCATTAAAATCCTTTTCCAGCTTAATATCTGTTTTCTCAGAACCACTCTTGATGACCTAATACGACTCGGAACACAACAGAGAAGCCCTTACTTTTCACGACATGGCCTGGTTAGCAGCAAGAGACGAGGGACGTGTATCCCCTCTTTAATGACAGTACTGCTGGGGTGATTTGTTGCAACCTCTCGTGTGCAGTCTCTTGCAACGCCCTCTCCCCCACTTTTATTCCGACTTCAGCATTACTTTTATGTATCACTGTGTGTGGACTACGCAAAGGAATAACAGTTTTATTGGTGGGCAGATAAGTAGTCCCAAGATTTGAGTCATTTCAGTGGGTTTTCATAAACCAAATCAAACTCATTCATTTGGTGTACTAAAGGTATCCTTATGCTACTTACCTTTACTAATAGGCTACCCTGCATTAGCTACTCCATAGTAATTGTGTTTCAGCCTCTTAAACTAGAGGAAGGGTAATTTGTTTCATTGCTCTTTCACTGAGGGCAAAGTATTTTGAATTACCTTTTATTTAGGAGGAAAAAGAGCATGCATGTAGATATTGGCATTAGAAGCTCTGGCATGTCAACTGCTCTGTGGCAGCAGTGGTAGTCCAGAAAATGTTAATGGAAAGAATAAATGTCTTCCCAGGTCTTTCTAAGGGATCAAAAATGGCAACTATAAAAGATAGCAGACTGAAGAAATGGCAAGGCTGATAGCGAAGTTGTAGAAGTTCTGAGCAGATTTCAAAACAGGGAAGAACTGCTTAATGTAGGGTTTCTGGGCTTGAACCCTGAACGAGAGAAGCAAGGGACTCCTCTTGTTCAAGGCCAGCTAACCTTGAAGGAAACAGGACAGAACAGGCAACTTCAACCTGGGAAGAGCTCCAGGTCTGGGTGCACTGCCTCCTGAGTTTTGAGAGTTGGCTGGCACATTCTGAGACAGGAACATCAACAGAAAGCATTTGGGGGAAAAAAGGACTGTTGCTAACCACATGGTATTTCACGGGCACTGGCTTCACTCTGAAAAGTTGTGCTATAAGCAAGATGACGGTGTTTACATTGTCGTTTCTAGCATGCTTAAGGAATTTGCTGTCTAGAAGTCTGTAATCACAGTTGTGTTGTTTCACTCTGTCAGGGCTCTGCCCTGGCCAACCTGCCCACCCCAGGACCATGCACCCTCTGTGACAGCTCTGGGGCTCCATGTCAGCTCAGGCCTGGGCACCCAAACCCATCCTTGAGCTATTTAAAAGTTGAGTGCGTTCCCACCCCAATTCCTGCAGCCCTGTCTTGCTGACTGGTTTTCCTGGGTAGACGCTGGACCTACGTGGAAGGTAGCACTGTCTCTGGTCTTCTCTCCAGCCCTGTCTCCTTGATAGACCTTGGACTTACATTGTAGTCCTGTCTCCGGGTGTCTATTGCTCTTCCTGTCTGGACCCTGGACCTGATTTGATTCCTTGCCTTTCTGGGACTGTCAATATCACCGACCCAATCCTGCTGAGATGTTGCAGGACTGTGTCCTGATGGCAAGGTCACTGTCTGTGCTGTGGCCACCCTTGGCTCTCAGCTTGCTGTTCCTCCTAGAGCAGCCTGTCAGGGCTGAGGGCACTGATGGGCCTGACTGCCCCTACCTGGCCCCCTCTAGGACCTCCCCCCACCTTGCCCATAGCCCAGGATCCCAAGTCAACATCCAGGGCCATCACTCCCTGCCCCAGCGCCGCCACACTGGGGCTGGTCTCCAGCTCCCCACAGCCCTGCTCTGCCCAGCCATGGGTCCCGCTAAGCCAGGCCTGATGACCAGGCTGACATCCTGGTCCAGCCTCGGCCTCTCCCAGTCCTCAGGGAGGTGCCCAGTGCCTGGGGCTGGGGCTGCCCTGGAGCCCCCCGGCTGCCTAGCTGGATCCCCTGTGGCTCCTGGCACCTGGCCCTGAAGGAGTCACTAGCCTTGAGGTGCCATGCTCTGGCTTCTCCTAGACACCTTCTGGTCCTTCTGTTCAACATTTTCCTGAATAGGCAGGCAGATGGTGGAACGAAAAGTACGTTTGTAAAGCTACAGATAACCCCAGGCTAGGGAGGTCTGCGAACCCTAGATCAGAATTTTAATTCAGAAGATAAAAACACAAGCAGATACATGCAATAAGACACACCCTGCACAGCAGAAAAATGGGAATATTGTGCAATTATTCCACTTCACTTTGCATTTATAGAGTTTCCTGGAATACTTTATCTGTCAAGAAAGTAGTAGACAAACTGAGGATTATTCATAGGATAGTAAGGAAAACAGGAGGTTTAGAAACGTGACCTGTATTGAAGGAACAATGGAACATAGCTACTTAGCTTAGTCAAGATTGCAAGTGTTTTAGGCTGTAAAAAATAACAATAACCAGTAGTTCTGAGCACATCAGTTCTGAAAAGTGATGACATCTAGCAACTTAAAGTGACTGGTAACTTTCAACCCTGTGTGGAACATTAATAAATGTTCCTTTTTTATATACTAAAAAATGTTAATGTATTAAAAGTATCACCAATGTGTACATCCACAATTATAAACATAATCCTAAGAACAGACATCCAAAATCATGTATGCCCTGACGATAGAGAAATGAAGCAGTTTTAATCAATCAATATGGCTTATGCTCTGATCCTAATAAGCAAATAGGAAAGAAAAATCACTTGTAAATCTGCAGCATATTGCAGATTATTTTTTTTCCTGATGCTTATTCAAAGACCCCTGCAGGTTCCTATTAATTTAAACTTAGCAAAAATGGACAAGCATATTTTCCCACTGTTACAGACACTCCCTCTAGTGACAGCCACAGTCGTTCCTTTAGTACTTATCAAGTACTGTGAGGCTCAGAATTCCATTGGTTTGGCAGTGATTTTTTAAAAAGTAACATTATTCTTATCTGCCAGATTTGATATGGTATCTCGGGTATCTTTGCACTGCTTGTATGGTTCATACACAAATCAGATAAACCACAACAGGTTTTAACAAAGAAGCAATTAGTTCTAATTGGTGTTCCACATAAACTCCTCAAGGGATTACTAGATATCAACAGTTAAATCTTGTAATATCTGTATGAGGAAGTGTTTAAACTGGGAAAATAATTTAGTAAAGAGCAGAATAAAGACTTGGGTTTTTTTCTGATTAATCAACATGTTTAGCCATTCAAGACACTTGTAAAATATGCCAGTTCCTACCTGTTTCTATTTCAGTATCTGAAAAAATGTCTGGTCTGTCAGACAGCGTGTGAGACACTCTGCTTTGACACAGCACCACTCATCAGATCAAGTGTTTGAATAGCTACATGAAAGAACGCTATTCTATGTTCTTGAAGATTCATGTATATATAACCAATTTGTCTTTCACTTCAAGAACAGGTAGTTATGGAGTTTTATGGTTATGGGATCTGAAGGAACTCTTGTTCTTCTCCTTTGGCTTTATTTCATGAAAAAGCTGTGAAAATTGAAATACTCAGTTGGCTGAAGACTAAATAGGAGGTACTGCTGTGTAAAGCCTTGTAATGCCTGAGGTCAATTCTAAGAGTGCTCAGAGAGAACAATAAGATGAAACTATCCCTTGGAATGAAGCAATTAGTTTAGGTAACAACTATGAAAGCTGTTTTCAGGCAGGTATGTTTGTATCCAGAAAGGATTACAGAATCAGAGAGTCACAGAATCATTGAGATTGGAAGGGACCCCTGGAGGTCGTCTGGCCCAAGCACCTGATCAAGCAGGGTCACCTACAGATGGTTGCCCAGGACTGTGTCCAAACTGCTTTTGACTACTTTCAAGGATGGAGACTCCACAACTTCTTTGTGCAACCTTTGCCAGTGGTTGGTCACCCCCACAATTAAAAAGTGTTTCCTTATGTTCAGACAGAAGTTTCTGTTCAATTTGTGCCCATTGCCTCTTATCCTGTCACTGGACATCATCTTCTTTACACCTTCCCCTCAGGTATTCATACACATTGATGAGATCCCCCAAGCCTTCTCTTCTCCAGGCTAGACAGCCCCAGCTGTCTCAGCTTTTCCTCATGGGAGAGATGTGCCAGTCCCTTAATCATCTTAGTGTCCCTCAGGATGTTAGTAGCTCCCTCAGCATTCGTGGGTGCAACCCACCAGGGCCCATGGACTTCTGTATATTCAGTTCATTTAAGTATTCTCTAAACTGATCCTCTTCCACCAAGGATAAGTGTTCCTTTCTTCAGACTTTCCCTGGGATTTTCTTGCTCCAGACTCTCCCCCTGGTCTCTGAGGCCTTGGATTCCTAAGGGCCCCTATTGCAAGCAAAGACTGAGGCAAACAAAGCATTCAATACCTCAGCCTTTTGCGTGTCCTCTGTCACCAGAGTCCCTGCTCCTGTTTAGCAATGGGCCCACATTTTTCCCAGTCTTCCTTTTGCTACTTATGCACTTATAGAGGTCCTTCTTATTGCCATTGACATCCCTTGCCAGACTGGGGCACAGAATAGAAGGTAGCTTCTTTATTTACAATTACAAGACCTTTTCTTCCTGTCTGCATTTATCCTAAAAAAGCTCTCAGGTGTTTTTTCTCAGGCTTATATCGCTTGTGCCTCTTCATCTGAAGTCAGCTTTCTAGTCATCTTTGTCTGATTGCATTCTGCTCTGCCTGCATCTCTTGCATAGGCATCTATGCTCAGAAATAACATCCAGCGAAACTTTATCTGCCCTCATAATTCAGACTTCGGACAGATCTTCCACTGTTCTTTGACTTGGCTCATGGCATATACCTGCTGTGATACGGAGACCAGCAAGTTTAATAGAGGAGCTTGATTGTTATTACAACAATCATAAATCAAAACTGGCTTTTAAGCTCACTGACTTAGGTGACGATTCATCTAGCCAACAGTGCTTCTGCTTCTTGTGCATCTACGATACCTGTTCATGAAATAACACATTTTCTGAGCCCAGTAAATGATGAATCTTTAAGCCAGTTAATTATTCAATTAGGGTTATCTTATCTTGTTTTTTTTTATAGCCTTCTGAAAGAAGTATCTTAATGATATATGTTCAATATATTCATCGATGATCTGGACGAAGGGATAGAGTGTACCATCAGCAAGTTTGCTGATGACACTAAACTGGGAGGAGTGGCTGATACGCCAGAAGGCTGTGCTGCTTTACAGCGTGACCTGGACAGGCTGGAGAGTTGGGCAGAGAGGAACTTAATGAAATTCAACAAGGGTAAATGTAGGGTCCTGCACCTGGGGAGGAATAACCCCATGCATCAATACAGGTTGGGGGCCGACCTCCTGGAGAGCAGCTCTGTGGAAAGGGACCTGGGAGTCCTGGTGGACAACAGGATGACCATGAGCCAGCAATGTGCCCTGGCGGCCAAGAGGGCCAATGGCATCCTGGGGTGCATCAAAAGGAGTGTGGCCAGCAGGTCGAGGGAGGTCATCCTCCCCCTCTACTCTGCCCTGGTGAGGCCGCATCTGGAATACTGCGTCCAGTTCTGGGCTCCCCAGTTCAAGAAGGACAGGGATCTGCTGGAGAGGGTCCAGCAAAGGGCTACAAAGATGATTAGGGGATTGGAACATCTTTCATATGAGGAGAGGCTGAGGGATTTGGGTCTCTTTAGTCTGGAGAAAAGAAGATTGAGGGGGGATCTTGTTAATGCTTTCAAATACTTGAAGGGAGGATGCCAGGGGGATGGGAGCAGTCTTTTTTCAGTGGTGCCCATTGATAGGACGAGGGGTAATGGGCACAAGCTTGAACATAGGAAGTTCCATCTTAACATGAGGAGGAACTTCTTTACTTTGAGGGTGGTGGAGCACTGGAACAGGCTGCCCAGAGAGGTTGTGGAGTCTCCCACTCTGGAGACATTCAAAACCCGCCTGGACGCTGTCCTGTGCAACCTGTTGTAGGTGACCCTGCTGTGGCGGGGGGTTTGGACTAGATGATCTCCAGAGGTCCCTTCCAACCCTGACGATTCTGTGATTCTGTGATCTCCTGAAAGCCACAAAAGTAATGACTTGTCATGGATGACAAGTAGCATAGCATGAAAAGAAACAACTGGTGACAAATCCAAGAACTTAAAAATTTCAATTTAAGCCTAAAAAAAAGATATTATTGAAAAAATGTTATAGTCATTCTGAATTTTCCAACCTTAAGGTCTGTGTCCTCAGGCTCCCTGTACATTTATTTATATATAGAGTAGTGTAATGGCTTATAATAATATTTCCTTTTTAAAAAAAAACAATTTTTTTGTTAAGTGTATGAGTCAAGGGGCACAATAGCATTAATCAAGCAGCACTAGCCTTAAGAGTAAGACCATGCTGGCCTCTCTAAATGCAAGCACTGTTGAGTGATTGTCTGAACACAGCACTTTAAGTAACAGAATGCTGGGATATATATATATATATTTGATTTAATATAATAACAGGAAAGCGTTCTGTGCTTGTAAAGTTAAACAACTTCTTTAGAAGTATGTCTAGTATAGTTGTTTATTATGCGTAGTTAAATCATTGATTTCTCATGCACACTCATTCCAAACTGAAGAGATGTTCTGGAGCAATCTTATGCACTTACATTTAACATCCTTATGACAAAAGTGAACAAAAAAAATATTAATCACAGTACTGTTCAGCCTCAAAAAAGAGAATTACAGAAATATGAAAATACTTGTTAAAACTGCTAAAAGGGGCAGGCAAGGGAGTTACCTTGCATGCCTCATGGTGAATCTGTAAGGAAAACAAACTGCAAGTGCATACCTGGTAAATACAGCTTTGGGATGGGCATAAGAAAGCCAGTGTTGTTAACACTAGGAGAAGGTCAGTTATTAAAAGCAAGAAATCATCCTTCAAAAAGTTAATGTGATGTTTTAAGGTAGAACCCAAAGTTTTCTTTCAAAGGCTAGCAGGCTAAATGTAAAATACAGTAAAACAAGCTTAAAAGCAGTTGAGGAATAACTTGTGAAAATGAAAAAATAATAATCCCTTTTAGAATGAAACAAAACAAGGAATTCTGTAACAGTCTATGAGACTAGTAGACAAATTAGTATATAAAAGGAACTTGTAGAGGAGATAAAGCCATAACCCAAAACTGAATGATTTTGTTTTGCTATGCTTCTGTACAAGAGCTCAGAGAGATTCTCAGATCGGTATTTCTTTGTGGACAGATAAATTCAACTTGAGAAAAATAACCAGTCAAATTCTTATTTACTTGCTGATTGAAATAGCAGAGCTAATGACTGTGGTATTCTTCTCAGTTAACAGCCTTTTTGTACCAGAGGACTAATTAGTATTATGTTAATATTTAACAGAGATTCTAAGGAAAATATAGGAAGTTCAGATTCAGATAATACAGATTACAGAACCCAGAATGACAGAATCCAGAATCAAAGAATACAGTTTCAGCTCTGACAACTGTGGCAGGTACCTCAGTAGAAACTATAATAAAGAATAAAATTAATGGATTCATGTGTAAATAAGGTCTTTGGAGGAAGAGTCAAAACAGTTTTTTTGAAAGACAGATGTTCCTCATATATTTTGGAAGTCTTCTGAAGCCGTCTACGGAACTTCAGATAGAGTTTACTTTGATTTTCAGTTTCCCTTTAGCACAGTCTTCAGCAAAGGCCCTTAAACTATGCAGCCATGGAGTAGAAAGCAAGCACGTTTTCACGCATCCAGAAGTAAAATTCCAGAAATCTTTGCCAGGAGGCTGGGGAGGCAGACAGGATTATACAAATTTAGGGGCTACAGGCCTGTAAACAGATACCAAAGGAAATAGTCCTCTTACAAATGTCCTCTGACCTGACAAACGTGGATGCTGGAGGAAACTACTGAGAGTAGCACAGAAACTAGCCAGGTTCAGGTGCCCTCTTTAAATAGCACCTCCTGCTGTCACTGGTGAATACAGTATGCTGGGCCAAATGGACCAGCAGGCCATTTTTTATGTTCCTGTCTGGACATGGTGACAAATACATGCACACAAATGTGTGTGTACCTACTCTGAAGAAAGGTGCAGCAAAAAAACCCTAATGCATCCATCTAGTCTGAAAAACAGCATGCAGAGGTACCAGGAACAGACTTAACTGAGCTGACAGTTCATCACACTGGTAAGCTGGCAACCCTCATCAACAACCCTATCACACTTACCTGTTTCCTCTCTCATTCCTTGAACTTTGAAGGGAACAGAGGACACCAGAAGTTTGCAGTAAATATGTTGTGCAAAAACCACAGCGAGCTTCAAGCAGTTGGTACCTTACACTGCTGTTCACTGAATCAACTGAATCTGAAAACATCACTGGTCTGGCCTGTTGAGAGTGGTGGGATCTTGATGGTTTGGATCTCTTTCAGCAAAGATACACACAGTCCAGGAGTCTTGGCATACATGCCTGCTTACATGCTTTTTGTAACAGTCTTTAGTATTTCACTTTTTATACCAAGCAAGCCTCAGCTTGATGAGGATGAGAAAACTATGTATTAGTCAGTGGCATAAGCCTTATTTCATATGCATATATGAAAGAGTTACAATATTTGTGGTAATGCTGCAGCTGACAGTGTAGCTGTGTGCAAAAGTAGCTGTCTGAACCACTGGAAACATCTGCTTCCTTCTGTTACAACATTAGACCAGTATATACATAGACAGCAAGTGCTGTTTGCTGACTAGCTACTTTCACAACTGATGTATGCATGGTTAGCATGGTTTTTAGGACCAGTGGTCGTGGCCGATTTGGCAGTTTCAGGCATTGGCATCAGCTTCCACTGGAACACTGTTATTAAACAAGCCAGATGTGCTCACACTCAGCATAGATGCAAATATACTTCTCATATACACACCAGCCACATCCAGGACACACTCCTTACCCCTTCATTTCCCCTGTGATGGCCTAAGAGAGGCTGCTAGGGCAGGAAAAGAAATCTGCTCATGGATGAATTCTGGGAGTCTGGGGAGGAGCAAGCCTACTGCCAGGTGCAAAACTGGGAGGAGAGGGAATCCCTCAGAGAGCTCAGGAAGATCGAGGGCCTGTCTGCCAGAGATCACCATAAGCAGCCTCATGAGATGAGACTGAGCAGAAGCCCCAACTCTCTCTGTTGCATTTAGACCAGCACAATGTGAACATCCTGCAGTTTGCGGAGGAATGGCCAGGGCAACGGTCATGCATTGGAAGCCAGGGAAGACTTATTTCTTTGCTAATTATTCACTAATGCTTCAGCACACAGTGAGGTAAATTATATCATCACATTCCTGTTCTGTGTCTCACCTGCCTTTAGCTCAGACGAGGATAATGCCTCTTGAGCATGGCCACAAATCAAAGACAGAGCAGCAGGGGCTAGCAGCTGCTGCCTGGTGGATGCTGCCAGTGTGGGGGCCTGGCTCCCTCCTGAAGCGTGCTGTAATCATATGGAACGCATGCATGCCTCCTGCATTGCAGCCTTGTGGGTGAGTAAATGAAACAGTGCTGCGGGATAGGAATGAAGGCAGGCAGTATGGATTGTCACCATGCTTTATTACTGGGCTCAAAGGCCAATGGTCACTCCCCGGAGTGGATCCCAGAGGCTATACGGACACATCTGAATTAAAAAAAACCCAACACATTGCATTTACCTTGGGCTCAAGTGTTCACCTACAGGTGATTTGCAGCCAAATATTCCAGTGATTTTAGGACTATTGCAAGTTCTGCCCAAGTTTCAGAGGCCCAGGTGATGTTTCCTGCGATCATTCACAGCACTCTCTAACCCTTTCCTCTCTTCAAGGCCAGTCGTGTAGCAGCCTGTAATACCCGGTCCATGTTCCTGCACACAAGGGTAACAGATACAACAGTAGGGAGATGTCTGGCTTAAAGAAACAAGACATAGGAACGGAGATGTCTCCCGTGTGCAAAACAACCGTTTTAAGTGGCTCACACGCTCCTTGTCCCAGCGGATCAGCCAGGTGCCCCGTCTCCTCGCAAGCGGAACAGACACACCTGCTTTGCCGGGGCAACAGCTTCTGTTTCTGCTCTTCACATCCATTTAGCTGCAGTGTTTGTAGACGCCCGTGTGTATTTTGTAAAGGTAAAGGCTCTCATAAACACCACTGTACGCGACCGACCAACCCCCGCCCGCCGCCGCCCACACCCCTCTGCTGCCGCCGCCTCTGGACGACCAACGGTTCCCCCGCAGGGCGGGGCCGGGCCTGCCGTTAACGCTCCTGCCGACGCGCGCGCCTCGGCTCGGCCGCCGCCGCCGCCGCCGCCAAGTCTCCTGGGAGTTGAAGTCCTCCGCCCGCTCTTTCTTGCGGCGGGCTCGCGGCTCGTGGACTACCTGTCCCACAGAGCCCTGCGGGAGGAGGGGCCTGGCGGCCGGAAGGCGGCTCTGGCCGCTGGTGTCAGGGCGGCTAGTTCAAGTTGCCATAGCGGCGAGGTGAGGAGGTGTGCGGGGCTGTTGGGCGGGCTCGGGGAAGGGGTCGGCTTCGCCTCGGAGAGGTGGGGCGTCCTCCCGCAGCCGCTGTGCGGTGAGGGCTGAGGGAGCGGGAAGGGCAGAGCCGGGGGCCGGGGCCAGAG
>VZSZ01003572.1:117987-133398 GCA_013398815.1 Ibidorhyncha struthersii
AGGCGCGGCCGTCGGCGTACCCGCAGCCGTCCTGGGGTCGTCCCGCTGCCCCCGGGGCTTTCCCGGTCCTGTCCGGGGCCAAAGATCTCGGAGGCCCTGAGAGATAAGGTCAGGTGTTAGTAAAGTTCGATACGTGCGCGGCGGGAGGAGGGTTTGCAGAGAGTGTTAGTTGAGCTTACTTGTTGTGAACAGTATGAAGGAATCGTTTTCTGTGTCGTGGTGCTGAAGAGTGCTGGGAACGCGCTGTCACAAGTTGACAATAAAATGTAGTACTGGTGCCTGAAAGCATATTGGTGAAATGTCACCATGTTGGGTCACCTTCCTGGCTTTTTGAAAGCTTCTCCTGGCTCAGTTAGAACCATTGATGGAAAGGGCCTTTTAGGTGTCATGTTGTCCCTTTCTGGAATGGCTGCAGATTTTTTTTGTCATGCTCGGTCCTAACTATAAGGCTTTAAACTTGCCTTGAGCGCTGTTAGTCACCTAGTCATAGATTAGTCTGTGTGGAGCTAAACAAATAAAACCACTAGAGAAGTAAACAGGTTGTGTCTCCTGACTTCCTCTCTTGCTTATTTCAGCTGGAGACCTTGCCGTTGAAACTGTCAGCTGTACTTCGTGTTTGCTTTACCCTGCAGGTCTCTTAACAAGAGAGTCCTCAATGAAACTGAAACACCCTGATTTCTACAGGGAAGGAAAATACTGAGTATTGACATTTTTCCTCAGTGAGAGAAAGCTTGTTATCTGTTTGGGTAGACTAAAAACCAGTAAAAGACAAATGTTTCTCACTGTCAAGTAGGTTGTATGATCATGTGCTGCAATCAGTCTATGTTTTTGGAAAAAACGATGATACACTTATTTCGGTTTAAATTAATAGGTAAATGTGCATACAGAATATTTGTACAAACTTCTAGTTCTCTGATTTTTTTTAAATCTAAAATGAAACTTCTGTAATTCCTTTAAAAATGAGGACGTTGCTTTACATGAAACAAAACTTCTTCAACTTCAGAGTACTTACAGTTCCTCTTAGGTTGCTCATGAGAACAAAGAGGAATAGTACTTAACCATAACCAGAAAGTTTTCTTCAGACAAAATGTCCTTCTGTCTCTAGTGTTTTTCTCTTATATTTATCTTGTTTACTAGCCTTTCTTGAGTGCTTTGGCCAGTAAGCGTCTTAATAAGCCTGTTTCTGGACAGCTGAAAACTAACCCATTAATCTTTTCTGCTGTAAATCTTCATTTCCCTTTTGTTTTCTCCAGTGTCATAGCTTTTCAGTAGTTGGGGCTCTTATGGTTGAGATGCTTCTCAGAACGAATTTTTCAGCAGATAGTCAACTGCTGTTTTTCATTAATTTCTATCAGTGCCTGTCTCTGACATTACAAGTTGCAATACTTGTCTAACTAGAGGTACGTGTAGGGCTATGTTCAGAGGTCCCCTCTCAAAAGAGCTTGAGAAATTTTTAAGGATTTAGTTCCCATCAGCTGAGATGTAATAACTAACCTTTGGAATTCTGCTGACTTATGCCATTTCATCTGGAAAAAGAGTTAAAACACTTTCTTTAGTTTGAATGTTCTTACATGTCTCATTGTTCTTAATTTCTCTGTCTACTCGGGTATCTTTAAAAAGACCTATTTCTCTAATGTGAAACTGATAATGCTGTAAGTGATGTTATTTTTGGGCATTCAGCTCCCAGAAAGAAATGTGACATGGTGGAATTAAGAGTTAAGCCTAATCTTTCACTTAGAGCCGTTTGACTTGCAGACAAGCTATACGAATTGCATAATGTAAGGTTAGTTTTCTAGCTCTCGTGGGATACTTCTGCACAGTACTTTACACGCAGAGTAAATCCAACATATGCTTTTCTCCCCAGTTTGGGAAGAAAAGAGAATTTGCTTCCTGTGAAACTGTGACCGGAGTTCTGAAGAATCTAAGTTGCCAAACCAACATTTATTGTGACTTTATAGTTGAGATAATATGACAGATGCAGCCCATCAAAGATTTGCTATGATCATTAAAATTAAACGTGTTGCGACTATATGAATGATGTCAGGCAAAATATGTTGGTTCATAGCTCCATGCATAGATGAAGGCTAGATTCCAGTGGATTAATGTCTCAGGGGCTGAGTTTCTGATCCCTAATAAGGCTGATCTTGTGCTTAATTCTTAGTATTGCCATTAACAGGGGTCTCCCTTTTACTTTGAAACTGAAAACCTTTGTTAAGCTTGTAGGAAATTGATCACTGAATCAGTTGTTTATTTGGTTTTGAGTGATTGTGCTGCTTGTCACGCTTGGTAAGATCAGAAAGAGATGTTTTAGCCCAGAGAACTGACACTACAGATATAGAAGGAATTAAAAATTATTCTAGAACAGGTAATGCCAAACTTGTTTGAGAAGTCTCATTTCATGCTTATCAGTGATAAGTGTGGTCTGTGTGCTGGAATATGGATCTTGCTGATGGCCGTATGGGGTTCTAGTAAAGCTTGAGGGGAAAAATACAGCTTGATGTAGTAATGTGCAGGACAGAGTAAATTGTTTGAGTTTTTTTGGACTGAATTTGATAAAAATGAATATTATTCCTTGTTGTTATTTCTACCAGTGTTTTATTTCTTTTATTTTTCTGTCTTTGAAAAGATCCCACGTTTCCTGTTTCCCAGTGCTTGGTGTTTATGCCTTCTCAGCCTCATTTATACTTCATTTCAGCTGACTTAGGGTGAGAGGCACTGGAACAGTGAAATCTGATACTGGCAGTAAAAATGTGCTTTACTGAGATAAGGGGAGGGAAGATGAGATAAATTCATCACTTCAGAAAATATAAGGAATATTGGTGTACTTGAGCACAGACTGAGTATGTTGATTTAGTCTCCTTTCATGTTTGAAAGGCTTCTATCCAAGTCTGGGGGGGACACAAATTTATAGCCTTTTAAAAATTAAATATAAGGCTTTGGAAAAACATCAAGTTGCCTCTATATAAAATAAATTATAAGAATTGAATCTCATCCATGGTTTCTATGGGAAACTTCAGCTCTAATGGCTCGAAGAATGACACCTTTACTGTGACGCTCTTTTTTGTTGACTGCAGGACCAAAGGGAGTTCTAGAGTTTGCCAATCTATTTCCTCTTCCTCAGAGTAGGTTCAGACTGTCCCTCCAAACAGATGCTGTTAACGCAGATCTTGTGATGGTGATTCCGTGACCTTTAGGCAAACTGCTGCAGTGTGGAGTAGTTTAAGAAAAAAATTCTATCTAACCTACCTTTTGAGAGCTGTAATTTTAATCAGTTACTATGTGACTTTACTATACTAGTGATAGCTGTCTAACTTTTTAACTTTTTTTTTTCTTTTCCCGTGTTTGATGATTGTTATCCTATTTTCCCCCCTCTAGCTTGCCACTCTTAAGACTCAGCAATCCTCATTCTTTCCTCATAAGCCATATTTCTTCTGCCTCAAGTAATTTTTGAATCTTAGTCAAGTGAATCGCCCCAGCATCAACAAAGTAGTCTGGGTTATGTCAAATTAACATTGGATAAAAGAAATATTTCACAACTTAAAAAATTACCCTTATTTTTACATCTTGTATGGTGTTAGCTTTTTCCTTCTAGAACATGACATTGTTGATGCATATTCAGCTTGAAATACTAAAGCTTTTGCATAGCCTTTATTTTTCTTCTTTCTCCTACCAACTTCTGTTTTCTTTGCTGTATTTGTCCAGTTGGACAAACAGTGTAAGCTGCAAACTTAATAAGCATATATTATGTTATCAGGTCATTTAATGAAAATACATAGTAGATTCACTCTAGGTTCTCACTTGATACCTCTCTCCAGTTTGATACTTAATTTCTGTTGACAGCTCTGTGAGTTCTGATACTCACCCCATTGTGCTTCCATTTTTGGAAAGCTTAGTTCGGTTCATGTTTCTTTAGCTTACTTTTGTTAATGTCATGTGTGTTTGGGAGTGAATCTGTTGTTCATCTCAGTGGCTAGGCTGGCCCAAACCACAACTGCTTCTCTGCTGTTTTAACAAATTTAGTTACTCATTACCAGATTGATTAATTTGACATCAACAGATACATTGCATTTTTTTATTTCTTTTTTTTGAGAACAGATCTTTTGCTGGAAACTTAATTCAAATATGTAGAAAAAATTAAAATAGACTATTTTATAAAGTTGATTAGTCTATAACTTCTTTGGCACAGTTTTCTTTCCTTTATCTTTTCTTTAAGACACTGCATTTGCCTTCTGCCATAATATTTCCAATTCTCCTTGAGTCATTAACATACTGGTTCTTAGACTTGCTTCGGACAGTTAGTTACTTGAGGTTGTTTGTCTTAGTTGGCCCTGATGCATCTGAATACAACTTAGCAAGTAGCGTGAGGCAAAGGGGCATCGTTCTGTAGAGCAGAACAAACGATAAAGCCCTGATGTCTCTCCACTGTATGTTTTTTGGGGAAAATTTGCTTTGGGCTATGGTCTTATCCTGGATACCGAACACTTGGAAGTAGTGAGAATGTATCTTTTGATTTAGTTCTCTCCTAAGTGGCTCTGCCTTTTGCATCTTGGCACTGCTTCATGGTGTGAACAAACATAATAACTGAGGAGCAGTTGGAAGATCTGCTTCAAAAGTACATGCTGTTGACCTGAACTGGAAAGGCTGATGTAAATGTAGTAAAAGTTGCTTTGGGAATATTGCGCAAGTCAGAGACTATTCAGTTACAATCAGGGTTTAACATTCATTACTTTTTCTGGTCTTCCTGCCTAGGTTGCAAGATACTAATGGCAGATTCATCCAGTGATTCAGACAACTTTCTTAGGGGTCGAATAGGAAGGCGACCACCTTTGAGACCATCCCACAACAGAGCTCGGAACTATGGTGCTGAAGAAGTTACAGAGAAGATCCATACTTTAGCAAGCACTTTACAGGTTGTTTACAAAATACATTTTTAAAGTATTTGTAGAGTCTACATTTCCAAAACATAGGGGCAAATTTTCATCTCTGAAGTTGTGGAAAATCCTGTACTAATGGTAAACATTGCTTTCCATGCAAAACAAAAATGTTTTTGGAAATTGATCATATTGCCTTTTAGCTGAAAGTATGTGGCTGTTACACTTTTATGCAGCGTTATTTCAGACCATAGTAGAATGTTAGAAACAATGATGTGTTAAGTAATACTGTTTTTAAAGTTAGCAAACTGAATAATGCCAAATAAACTTTGTCAGATTCTCACAAGAGGCATTAAATTTTGTGGCAGAAAGTTTCAGCCCCATCTTTGTTGGCTGGTGCTGTGTAAAATTTCATAATTCCTGATAAATATGTAGGTGGTCAATTCCTTTATGATAGAGTTTACAGTTCAACTATTTTCTAGATGTGGAACAGCACAGTGAGAAGCAGTATTTGTAAACTTGTAAGAGATCCATACCTGAGCAGGAAAAAGTGTTCATCTAATTCCTGCTTCTTCAGTGGAGGAAATCCCTGAATCTGTTTTGTAAGTAGGAGGAGACATTTAGCTATCTTGACACCATTTATTGCTTGAGAGGTCATTCCCATTTTTCTCTGCCTGACAGTTCTGAATACCTAGAGTGGGTGGGCTTATATATTATCACTTGTGTTGAAGTATTGTTTGGCTGGGCAATATTTTTTTTTCTTTTTAATTTGTGAGAAGAGACATCCATATAGAATGCTGAATTTAAACTTCAAAACTTCTTAGCTGGAAAATAATCATCAAGCTAGAAAAGAGATGAGTTAATAAGAATGTAATCTGACTTTTTTTTTTTTTAAAAAAGGGACTCTCTGGTATTGTCCTGTTTCTGTCTAACCTCTTTCTAGCTGCTCTTCTGAAATTTTGATTTGAAGCTAATTGCTTTTTGTGGACTGCTTTTCAGCAGATCTGCCATCCGATCCAGCTCTTCATCTGGTCAGAGAATGCTCACAAAGAGACCTTATGGAGAGACCTTACCTAATGTGTTGATCTTCAGAAATTGTTTTTTTTCTCAGTTAATTTAATTCTGTTTTACAGGCAGGTAACATTGAGGTCTTTGGATTAAACTTATGAAACTTTTTGTTTGAAGGTGAAGCCTTATTGTACTGTAAATGACAGCGTGGGGTTTTTTGGCTTTTGGGTTTTTTTCCCGTCCTTTATCTGTGCTGTACATCTTCAGATTCTGGTTATTTGAACAGGATTTTGAATGCTTAGACCCTTTAAAAACTGAAAATTGGTAACTTGTGTTATCAATTTACTCTTATAAACCAAGAATAATAAAGACAACAGTGATGTTTGATTAGAGGAGTTTTTTGTTTTGACTTTTCTTCCTCAAACTTTTTTTTTAAGGATACCAACAGAAATCTAAGACACGTTGACCATTTGCTAGGACAATACAGAGAATACAACAAGGAACAAACCGAAGCAATAGCAACTGTGAGCAACTTTCAGTTTATTTTAACTTCTTAAATATTTTCTGCTAATAACATTCATAGCTGGAAACTTGGCAGTAATGGACAGAATATATCAAGAGTGAAGTAGATGTAAACAGAAACTTTTCATATTTATTTGAGCAATCTAAATCAAACTATAGTAATAAGTTATATAACAAAACTGACAGCTTTTGTAGCTTCATTACTTTTCTGGTTTATAAGCACGAAATAGATTGTTATGGTATGATACTATGCCAATTACAAGGTGCATATCTGAAATAAAGTATTAGGGAACATGTTTCTCTTGCATGAATAAGTGATAAGATAAAAGCTGACTTGCAGCAGGAAACGAGACTGTAATCGTACAGGTGCAGGTTTTTTCCCCTGTCATTCTACAGCAGCTTCCAAATCTGTTGACCAGCTTTCTCTAAATAGCAGAAGGGGTGAAATTCTCATCAATATGAAACTTCCCCAAGTTTGAAAACAGGTGTCTAGATGAACAAAGTAGAACAAATTAGTGCTGGTAGGGAAAGAGAGGTTTATAACTTGATTACAAACAATCTGCTGGAGCTGCTGCACTGAAACAGCTACATGTGAGATGCAGGAATATTTCTCATGTGAACGTAGAGAGAAAGAGAGAAAAAGCAAATACGTAGAAAAGAAGGCTTGTTTTCTTCTGATAAATCAGTATGCACAAGCTCTGCATGGAAGTAATTTGGGATATTATATGCCTCTACTTTTTTTTTTCTTCTGTTTGAATGCTGTTTGTGTTTTTATAAGCTCTACTTAGATATTGAATTTGTGGAATTTCTGGTGGGCGTTGGAACCATTTAAGGCTGTCTGTTTTTAACAAATGCTGATACTAAATGTAGTTCAATGTCATCATTCTGGAAAGATTTTTCTATTGGGAAACATCAAGGTGAGTGAGACATCACTCAAATTTAGTTTTGACTTAAAGTCCATTCTTAATTGTGCTAGGTGGCTTTTGAGGAGAAATCTAGAGACTGTTACCACCTCCTGCTTAAGCTTTAAATAATAGCGTAAAAACGGTCTTATTAGTACAGATAGCATGTTTCTCTGAGTTCCTGTCCCCTTTCTGAAGCAGAAGTTTCTACTTGCATAGAATAGATGTATTTCTTTGGTATGTGCGAAGAAGTAGCTCGGATCAGGAAGTAGTCTATCTGTTTTCCTTCTACAAAAAAATAGTTAAAAAAAACTTGAATAAATTTTTCACTTGTGTAGTGGTATGTTGGGGTTGTTTTCACAATGATAGTTGCTCAACTGTTCCTACTATATTAGACAAGATTGTTTATCTAAGAATATTTTGCTCCAAATGGGATATGTGTTTAGGTTCTGTCAGTTATGCTGAATATTGTAATGTCTGACTCTTGAATTCTTTGTGATCTTTTCCTTAAAAAAGAGTTTCTTCAGACCATTGCATAGCATATTTGCATTTATGAATTGGTGACTGTTGGGCTATTGAGAAGCTCTTTTCCATTCTAATTTATAAATTAGTCTCGCCAGACCAGTTTGAGGTGCCTGGTGTCTGCCTGTGAATCAGCACGGTAACTTACAGGGTCAGGAAGGTTTGCTGCTCAGAACTTTATTTCATTGTTGCTATTGTTGATTCTCTAGTGGTGGGAACATTGTACTTTCCATATGTCCTCTTTTCCAGAGCAATGTATTCTCCTGCGGACTTCAGTGTTGGTCTGTGATTTTGCTATGTCCCTGGAGGGCAAGGATAGTAGAGAAAACGTTCTGTTCTCCTCTTTGGGGTGGGGAGGAGGGAGGGAGAGGGAGGAGAGAGTGTTTTGGTGTGTGGTTTTTTGCTCACGTGAGGCTTTGGAGAGGTTTAAAAGCAACTAGCCTGCGAGAGAGATGTTGGTTGTTTTTCAATTTTATTTTTTCTGATGGTACTGATGTTTGTCTCTTTAAATAAATTTAAAAAATACAAAATGAAGAAGAAATGGGAAAGGGCTACAATGTTAGCCACTGTTTTGATGGGATTTTAAACAGCTTATAGATGAGATGTCAAGGAATGGAATTCAGATTGTTGAATATTAAGGATACTCTATTCAGATTTGTGTTTTTTATTATCTCTGTTCCACTGTCACTAGCCTTTTTTTTTTTTTTAAGAGAACACAGAGACCTTAAATTATAACAATGTTTATAATGTTTAAAAATTTTTGAGTTATAATTTAAAACTTTTTGGTAATTGTTCTGTTCTAAAGAAACAGACTGAAGATTAAGGTTGTTAATTCTGGACACTGTCATAGTTCTTTGTTTAAAAAAAAAAAGTTAAAAAAATCCATCTGTCAGGTTTCATGTAGAAACAAACTGAACACCTGTATCTTAATTCAGAGTTTTTATTACCCTGTTAAAGATGTAAGATAAGTCTTTGACAGAGTGAAGTTAGGTTTGAAAATTGAGTTACTGCTGTTCTTTCATCATGTGGCATTTTCATGGTTATTTTTTTCCTTTTTAAAGTTTTAGCTTTTTGAATGCAAAAGTGATCTTTTCTTACATACCTGCATTGTTGTATATTTTTCCTTCAAGTAGCCTCCGTCTTTCTGAGAAAGCATTAGAAAATCCTTAAGATTTTTGGTTTGGGAATTTCTTAGTGATAATGAAGTGTTGTTTTTTTTTTTTTAATACTACCATATAATGAAAACATAATACTTAAAAAAAACCCCAACCCTAAAGAAGCATTGAAAGATTCAGAGAAGATCTAAAGTAGTGTTTTATGCTTTGGGGAAAAAGGCGCCACCCAGCAAGAGATCCATCACAGTGTATATAATTCTGCAAGAATAAAGCAGCAATTTAACCATTGTGGTACAAGCCTCTGTTAGGGAGAATTAAGCTGAACCTTCAGAAGTTTTTGTGGATTGTCAAATAAAGGTGTGACAAAAGTAGGTGGCTAAGGACCAAAGTTAGCAAATGCAATTGTAGAAAATAAGATGTAAGTTTGAAAACTAAGGAACTTATTTAGGAATATAGTTAGTTCTGAACTCTTAAGTGGGGAATGGCAGCCTCTTTCTGGAAGTGTAACTACTAAAAGTAGGGCTTGATATAAAGCTGCTTAGTAAAATTTGATAGCCATATATCAAACTGATTGCAGGTAGAGCTGCTAGAAAAATTCAGTTAAAAAAAAAAATTCTTTGAAGTTGTTTTCTGGATTTTGCAAGGCTGTTACTGAGCACTGCTGGCAAATAGGTCTTATTCTGGTTATAGGAGACATACTTTTCTTTTGAGTTTTCCTGGTACATTGTACCACTGTTTTAAGAAACTTTATATTTGAAGCTATCAATGTTGGAAGCATGTTTTGCTATAGTTGCTATAGTTTGCTATAGCTATTAATTCATAGCCATATTTGGCTTTAAAATAGTTTTGATTTTCTTAATGACTTTGAAAAATAATATTTTACATGTGTGGGTTTTTTAATCAGTCTGTGTCCCTATTTCAGTAAACTGTAATTTCTCTTCAGTTAAAAGAAACACTGGAACAGTCTATAGGTCAATTAAGGAGTCAACGATTAACCCGAAACTCTGGAATGAGAAGTGCTTCTCTCTCAAGCTTATACCCTAGTGATCTGGATGGAGAAGAAGTGTCAGGTAAAATACTTAAGGTGATTGAGTATACTTAAATTATGTCATATAGCTGTTGTATGGAAAAAGGAAATAAGAAGAAAAATGTGTGAAGATAGTGGTGTGAAAAGTCATCAATGATTACTTCAAAGAAATTCAGTTTAGAAGTTTAAGAGACCTACATTAAGTTATGCAGTTGTTTATTTGGTAAATTCTTACAGCTTTCTGTTATGTAGTCTTTTCTGCTGATATCCCGAGAGATCTAAATGAAGCATTGATTCTTTCAGTAGAGAAAATTTCTTGTCCACTGCATGAGTTGTAAGTACATACAAGTCAAAGCTAAATCCAAAAGATACTGCAGCTTCTGAAGCTTGCTTCACAGCAAAAAGGAAATTTAAATTTTAAATGCATAAGGTTATGGATGTGAGGATGAAATTATCTAAGGCTCAGTGGAAAAGGAAAACCTGAACCAATGTATAACCTACAGAAAAGTAGTTAGTTCTTGTATGTCTCTTGAAAAATTCATTATATTTTAGGAAAAGATATGTTTGGGAGGAGCATTCCTCCCAGAAGTAGCATCTAATATATTTTAGTAGAAAGATCTAAAACTTTAATTTTTGTAATGTAAAAGCTGTGAAGTACTGTAGTTTGAAGCTATAATAGGTCCAGGTGGAGGAAGAGCTGTTGCTTGGCCAAATAAAATTTGATGGAAAAACTACCTATTCCTTGGAGGAACAAAGGAAATCTTTTTCTTACCTACCACATACACGTGTTCCAGAAATGTTTAGCTCTTCCCAGGATTCTTTTTCAATTTAAATAAGTATGCCTGTGAATTTTATGTAACTTCAGTAGTTGTTTTGTCTGTAATGTGGCCTGTAACAACATTGGCCAGGTGAAACACATGTTTTTCATGAAGCAAAATGAAAAAAATTCCTGTATGAAGTTTTGTCTTCCTATTTACTTTTTTATCTCTTATCTCATAAAGGGAACCGCCACTTCCTGCCTACTTCTCCTCTCAGGGATTATGGAGACTCACAGGGCAATAAACATCGAAGGTCTAGATCTGCAAGTGTTCGATTTGTCAATGAGGCAGATAATTTGGACCAGGTACAGAGCACTAATGGGAGTTGCTTCCCCAAATAGGCAATATGTGGTCACCAGG
The DNA here is from genome assembly GCA_013398815.1 of Ibidorhyncha struthersii. Lineage (NCBI taxonomy): Eukaryota > Metazoa > Chordata > Aves > Charadriiformes > Charadriidae > Ibidorhyncha > Ibidorhyncha struthersii. Next base: position 129,133 of record VZSZ01003572.1, read on the forward strand.
CTCTTTGCTTTTACATCAGATGAGGTTATTCTCATGATGCAGCTAAGAATGTTTTAGCTATGGTGTACTTTCAGTGGTACCTGTCATTCTTCATTAGGCAGTTATCTCTTATATCTGTCAGTGTCACGAAGTTCCATGCAAATCTATCATTACAGATCAAAAGATGCAGATGGCAGGGATATCGAAAGGAATGTGTGAAAATAATCTCTCTACTTTTTAGGCCACGTATGAGAAAGAAAAATAATCTCTGAATATGTGATTAACGTTCACCTACATGCTGAAATCCAGTGTGGCTATAAAGGGGATTGTTCTGCTTTAGTTAATGGTACAGGATCTTAGTACTTTTGCTGTTTACTTCAGTGTAGCCTAGATAGATTTTGAGCCAGCTAGTTCTCTATGTTAATTCTAGGTCTGACCTGTGAGTAGGATAGTTTGACCCAGTACTTGAGGCAGATGATGCAAGGAGGAGAGGATGTGTATGGCACTGGTAATTTTCATACCCCTCAACTTGTCTACTTGCAGACACTTCAGAAAAAATAAATTAATTACTTTAATAGATAAGATTATGGGCTTTCTCTATGCTACTGATAGAGAAGAGATTTCAGTACCTGCTTTTGCTCTTTCAGAGTGGCTAGACCTGCTTGAGTGAATCCCTCTGTGTGGTGTGGACTAGTTTGTCCAGGAGAAATATATAATGACTAATATTAAAGCAGCTGGCTGTAAGGTGTTCATGTTGACTTTATTAAATCAGTCTTAACTTCCAGATAACTGATTTTAAACTTAACCACAATAAATTCTCTCAGTTGACTTTTTGGGAAGCCTGAGTGCTACAGAAATTCCTAGACTTCTATTTAACCCCATTTCATTGTCCTTTCAGTCTACTTCTCCTCCTATTCCTTCTTCCCTCAAGGTTAGTGTGGAACATAATCCATGGAAGGAAATAATGTTATATGGAAATCTTTCCTCCTAAGTTTCCAAAAAGCTTAGAAAACTTTAGACTACTTCTAAATATTTTATAAATATCTTAGAAATTTTATTCAAGGCAGATCCTGCAATGCGTACAGAATTCCAAGTTTATATTAACTATGTAAGCAAATAGCTTTTTTTCCTGTTTTGATGATAACTTCTGGTTTATTCCTTATTTTTGCTTTTCAGCGAGTGAACATGGCTTTATTCAATCACTGACTGTTTTGTAAGGAGAGTATAGTGCTTTGAGGACTGATAAACTAGAAGTAGTTGTTGATGATGACCGTAGGTAGAAACTGGGGCAGAGATAAAGCAGTACTGCTTAACTAAAGCTGTGGCTTTTCCTTCTTTCTGTAACCACAGTCCTTTTATTCCCATTTTGACTGCTTCTAGCTAAGGTAGCTTTCCAGCTGAATGGTCTTTTAACACATTTGAGTCTCTCTCCTTCTTAGGCTGAGAGTTTCTGAAAATATGCTGTTGTTTTTGGTTTTTTTGTTTCAAAGTCTCATGGCTCAGGTTGAAATTTCTGGTTAGTCACACAAGGGGAGATGGTAGTGCCCGTGTCTGAATGTTGAGGTCAGTCAGCTGGGCTGTGGAACATCCAGGTTTAAGTCTTGAGCATAGAATGAGGGGATATTATAAACCATGTTTTAGTGATGGTCCTGGCCACTGAGCTGTTGACAACAGTAGGATGGATTTAACTGTCAGTTTTTAACCCACGAAGGATGGATGACCTGTTACTTTTATTTGCTCCTTTAAAAAGTTTGACTGTAAATTGGGGGCCTGCTGAAGGGGCTAAATGGGAGGTTTTACAAAGGAAAATAGATGTGGGTTTTCTTTGTTGTTTGTGGTTTTGTGGTTGTTTTGCCCCCACCCCCAAGCTCTGAAAAAAGCATTCTAGTAGAGTGTGTAAAGTCTTGGACAAGGTAAAATATCTTTCCTCAGTGCTTTGGTAGTTCCTGGATATCATAGTGTTCTGCTTGGTCACTTCCAATTTTATATGCCATCTTTTTATCATAACATATGTAGCTGGGCAGAACTTTGTTTCACTTTTACTAGCATTTATTAGTAGGAAATGTGTCTCTTTTGACATCACCTTTTCAGATCTTTCAACTTGTTTTGTATTAGGTTAAAAAGATGGTGCAGTGTCAGGTAACTGAAATGACCAAGCTCTGAACCATAGAAAAAAAAAAACGTAGTAAGGAAACTTTGTTCAGCAAATAATGTATTGAAAATTAAACTTAAACGAGCAAGTGTTGTAAAGGGTTGATTGAATTAGAAGCACGCAAGCCTCATGCACTCATCCAGGCTCATCTGCAGTTCATGGAATTCTGTTATTTTTATTTGCTTTACTTTAAAAAGTGTTTATATATGTATTTTTGGAATATCGCAGAAAAAAGGCTTCCTAAACCTTGGCTTAATTTGTGTACTTTAATTTACAGCTGCATTCTTTCCACCAGTCCCTTCGAGATCTCAGTAGCGAACAAGTTCGCCTAGGAGATGACATCAGTCGGGAGCTTTCAAGAAGAAATCGGTATAAACAAAATATAACTCCATGTGAAGGATAGTGTGGAAAATAATTAAGCCTTTTAAATAATTTTTAAACTCCTTTGTTCTTTTGTATTAAAAGTAATAATTTTGGGGAGAGTTGGCAATTGCACAACATGTAGATGAAAACAGTATTATGAATGGCTTGTTCCATGTTATCTTGTGTAGTATGTGTAAATGTAAATAATACCCATCAATTCTGATATGTGTAGTATATGTGGCTTCCCCCCTCTTTTATATATGGACAAAATGACAAGGACTTGGGAATTTCTTTTATTACAGCTCTGCTTCTTATTTACTCTTGGTACTGGAGTCTCTTGAGGGCAAGCTCTCATGCAGGCAATAATGATTTTTTTAAAGTACATACTGTCTCAACATATGGTGCTTTGTCTACTAGCAATAACAGGAATTAGGCTGCTAATTCCTAGTAGGAACTAGTACTATTCAAACGAACTGTGTAGATGTGTTCACAATTTTGTACTTGTTGACCTGATATTTAGACTTCCAAACTAGATGCTTCGTTATCTTTACTTGAGGAATGGAAATGCTTTTTTTATCATGAATTTTTTTACTTGAGGCTGGTCTCTAATCATGCTAGGAATTCAGAGGCTGTAGAACAAATTGAAGTAGCACAAAAATCCAGGAGACTGTTGCTGCTTAAAATTATCACAGTTGATATTTAGTTTTTGCACTGTAGAATATTGTCTTACTTATATTTTTCTATGAAGGACTGATGCTGAATTAAGAAAGACTCTAGAGGAATTTTCTGAAAAGCTCACTGAGTCCCAAAGACAAGAAACGGTGAGTATGACTAACATGAAAAGATTATTTATATTTAGCATTCTCAGCAGGATGTGGGGTTCTAGTTTAACGTGTGTGTTGTTAATCAGCACCATATATTAGTACATATATCTGAACATGATCTTATCTAGGCTACTATAGGTTGTTATAAAGTTACCCTTCCAAAATGAAATCATCAAGACAAGTTTTACATTTCAGGTATTTTGTTTAAAGTAAAAGTGAGTGTTTTACAAGTGTGTATGTAGTGAATTTTTCTATTTCAAACCTCATGGTCTTGGAGAAAGCTGCTTTTTAGCTTTGAATGTTGGTTTGAACACTATCATACTTGTTGAAGATACCTTTTGAAATATACAAGCTTTCACATGTTATGATGAATAATATTGTTTCCCCTTCCTCCCTCCCTCCCTCCCTGTCCTTTTCAATCCTTACCATCTATGTAGCATAACAGGAGTCGTCTCTTTGGGCTGCACTCTTCTCTGAAGGTTTTGTGACAAATGTAACAAAGGAGGCAGGACAGCCATGATAATCTCTTCTTTTTTGCCTCCTGTATCTGCTGGAAGCAGACAACTGAAGTCTATATCACTTAAATATCAGAGATCTGCTATTGAGATGTAACTTAAACAGCATATTGCTGTAGAAACAAGAGAAGTTGAGAATCTCTCCAGTAGTTAGGAGGTGGAAATCCTGTAAGTAATTTTTGACTCGTAAGACTTTATCGAGTGTACCCTTGGTAAGTTCGCAGATGACACTAAGCTAGGCAGGCGTGTTGATCTGCTTGAGGGTGGCTCTCCAGAGGGATCTGGACAGGCTGGACCGATGGGCTGAGGCCAACGGTATGAGATTCAACAAGGCCGGGTGCTGCACTTGGGTCACAACAACCTCATGCAGTGCTCCAGGCTTGGGGCGGAGTGGCTCGATAGCTGCCTGGCAGAGAAGGACCTGGGTGTGTTG
>VZSZ01003572.1:136466-166426 GCA_013398815.1 Ibidorhyncha struthersii
GTTTTTTTGTGTGTGTGTGTTTGGTATGTTTTGGTTGGTGTGTTTGGTTTGTTTTTTTTGTTGTTGGCTTTTTTGCTGTTGTAGGTTTGTTTGTTTTAATCTAACTGCTTTTTCATCCCTAATTTTCATTGGAGGAGGTTGTTCAATTTCTTCACAAGCTTTTCAGAGGATTCCCTTTCTCTTCAGGCTGAAGAATTCTGATATGCTTAATCACTCATTGTATCCAGGCAATTCCACACCACTAAAAAAGCCTAGTGGTAGCAACATTCTGTACTACTGCTTTACCTGTGCTGTCTAATACTAGATGTTGATCCTTTGCCCTTATTCAAAGCCTAATGATCTACTGTTACACTGAGGCTGGCAGAATGGATAAGATGAGGTAAATGCAAAAGAGGGGAATTTAGTATGGTTGTTCAGAATAAAAATAACTAATGGTGAGCACAGCAAAGCATGAGGTTAGAGTACGTGTAGAAACTGTGGTCTGTTGTAGATTTTTGAGATCCTTTAGTGCCTGTCTCTGTTTAGGAATTCTTCTAATGAGATTATTTAATTCAAAATGGATTTTTTGTTGGTGAAAGTGAGCTGGGTAGGAGGAAATAATTTTTTCCTCACAACTTCTTATGCAAGTTGTGCAGGAACTTTTGTCTTTGGTGCCTTTATCACTTTGCTTTGAAGTGTTTGTTTTATCCCCTCCAACACTGCTATCCTTGTATTTGTGTTCTACTGCGTGATTCTCGGTGATAAATTATCTGCTTGAAATTTTGATAATTTGACAGGATGAGTTCATGGTAGAAACATTGTCTTCGGTTCAGTGTCCTTAAGACTTCATTTCTGTAGGGACATATATCTAAATTCTTACAGCTGTACTGTTCAGTATATTCAGTGCTGTTTGAAAATTGCCTGTATATAGATGTGTGGTGATAAAGGTCTAGTCACTACAGTTGTTCTGAATCACTGATTCAGAGTTTATTTTTATTAGATGTTATGATTCTTAGAGCCTTTTTGATGCTGAATCGGAATACTTTTTTAAGAGCCACACAACACAATCAATGCATGTTAATTTTACCTTTAAAGAGGGAGCCTTTTCCACCCCAGTGTAAAAAGCAGAGGACATCTGAGGTGGTGACACAGGCATAGTTGGATGTGTGTTTCAAATTAAGCACTCTCCATGGCCTTGTACTTGAGAATCTATGTGCGGCTTTAGTATAAGCACTGCAGGTTCTACAACTCTCTCTATATCAAAGTCTCATGTCTTATCTAGACATTTTGTGAGATTCCTTTTTTTCTTGAAAAGAGTTTGTGTGTTTGCTAGAGGAATGTCCATACAGACCTATAAACAATTGAAAGAATGTTTACTCACTTTACGGTTTTATAAGATAGCACTATTGGATGTTTTGTTGCAGTCTCCTGTTATAGAAGCACATCCCAAATAGCACAGGAAGCTGATCTTTAGGCATAAAAAGCAACTACACCAAAGCACCGATTTGCTCAAATTAAGTAGGTGTTTAACTGAGATGGTGCCATTAGAAGCTTAGTGTAGGCTGTGTCTGTGGAAAAAGACAGCAATGTCAAGTGAAATGGGTCTTACATAGAGTTAAAGTGGTTATGATACCTCAGACAGCCAGGAATATTCTCAGATAAGGAACTGTCCTTCAGAAGATCTGATATTGGGGTTTTTTGGCACTGCATGGATGACTTGTAAAATGTATGTCACACATTATCATTTGCCATGAAGGAAAAGTTTAACAATATTTAAAGTGACGTGTAAAACAAGTTTGCTATTTTTGTGATTAAGTCTGCATTGATGGTAAAATAGGTCACAACAAGAAAGGCAACAAAAATCTGTTGAAATACATTTCAGTCAGCAGGACTTGTGCACTAGAAATAACAGTAGAAGGCTGAAAAACAGAGAAATTCAAGAAATAGGATGCTGCTTTTTGTAAATCAAGCATCCAGCATCTTCCACAAGATTATATTTAGCTGTATGACTTAAATGTCACCCTGCTTTTAAACAGGACATTCTATTATTTGTGTTTAATTGGTGGTGGAGGAAGGTTTTGATAGCCTAATCCATTTTCATATGTTTTGCTGCTACCTGAAAGCCTTATGTAGAGACACAGCTCTTAGTGTCATGATTATCATTCAGATAGTCTGTGTTGCTAAAAAGGCATCCTTGAAATCCCATTCTAATATGTTGTGAATGCAGTAATTTAGTGCTAGCATTTCATATCGTTATGTACAGCCTCCATATTCTTTGTACTGTTCTTCAGTGAATCACTTGTCTACACTAAAGCTTTTGATAAGATTCAGAGGATGAGATACATACTCTTGTGGTAAAATGTTTTCCTGAGTCAGGGTCATCTGGGATAAAGGAAGAGAAGTGAATTTTAGAGTTTCTTCTGCATGTACTAATTAATGAGTTAATACTTAACTGCTTCCAATTTTTTTCTTTTTCTTTTTTTGTCTCTGTTGTTGTGTTTCACAGGCTCTGTGGCAAACTGAGGAAGGTCAGAAAGGCTACAAAACCAGGGAACATAATTCTTGTAGGAGATAATGTCTATACCAGTGTAGACTTGGTTATGTTGGGGGAACCACGTTTTTAGGTGTTGCGTTAACTGCTTTGTTGAGCAAATAAGCAGAAAAGTTCCAGAAGAAAAAAAACAACAGTTATTTCTTATAAACAAGAGTCTTGTGCATGGCATTTAGTCTGCAAAATATTCACCTTGTAACAATGACCAAAACAGACTTACCTTTGGCATCCCTAGTGGAGTAAAAATGTTAAACCTCTTAGAATAATGTTTGGTCTCTAAAAGAGAGTTGCACAAAAATAAACAAGCTTCTTGGAAAAATATTGGGGAATGAAGAGGGCAGAATATTTCTAGACAATGTGGAAGTGATCTAACTATGCTTCAGTAGTGACTTCACATAAATGCATTAAAAGACATGAAGCAGATCAAAAGATAGCTGATGTAACTACACAAGATAAAAAGGAGTCCTTCCAAAAGTTATAGTCACATGATAGAAGTAGAAAGGTTAGATAAACTTCAGCAGTGACATATAAAAATGCAGTAAGGCAGGTCTAAAAAAAAAAGTTGACAGAAAGGTTTTGAAATTATATGCACTGATAAACCCTGTATCACTAGGTAAAAAGAAGATCAAGCTAGAAGGAGTGTTCAGGGGAGATAAGATCTGTGGAGAGGATGGGAGAAAGAATGTAGTAGGTTTTTTGCGTCTGTTTTGACAAGGGAGACTGTTGGCAGTTTCCAACAGAGAAATACATTTGAAGATTGGCCTCAGATTTGGAGGGACCTGTGTAGGGAATCCTGCTATTCCATATCATAAATGACAAATAATTTGGAAAATGGGTTGATAACCAACCCAGTTTGTGTTAGAGAATTTAGCATCATTACACTAAAACGGAGGAGGTAAGTGTACTGCATTCCAGGAAGTCTTACTGCTAGGACATGAATGTGATACAACAGCTTTTCCAGAGAATGCAGAGGAAGCCACAAGTGATGGTACTTGGTTCTTTTGCACTGTTGCAAGGTGCAACATAATAGAGCCAAACTTGCTATGGACTTGCGTGCTCTCTGCCTTCCCCCTGCCCCCCCCCTTCCCCCCCCCGTCTCCTCCCTTACCACTTGAAGGCTTTTGGGTTTGTCACCCTACAAACACTTACATTGTATCCTGGTTATCTAAATCCGTGTACAAGAACTTTCATGTTCTTCCCATACCATGCTTCCTCACCATGATACATCTCCAAAGTCCCATGAGACTTTCTTTGCATCATTCTGACTTCACAGCTAGTTTCATTTTCTTGTACTTCCAACCGGATATTTTTATAGAATGCTAAATAGGCTAATGTTTAATTTCAGACTAAATGCATGTAATTTGCTGATAGCCAAACCAAAGGAGTAAAGGCTGAGTTCTCCCTGTTTCCCTAAATGGGGTATTTATGAGATCACCTCTGTCTAGGATCTTACTTTCTTGAAACCTCTCACAAAGTCTAAATATATTTGACAGCTCTGTACCAATGAACGCTTTAATCTATTGGCCAATTTCAGCTGAGCTTTGGGGAGGCTAGGAAATGAGGAGCACAAATGAAAGACCATAATCTCCTAAGTATTATTCTTTATAAAGAAGTAGGCTATAAGTAGTGTTTATGAGGCTGCCTTTGTTTAATCCTCTTTTTCAGGATTAATGCTTATTTAATGTTTCATAGTAAGCATTTTGTCTATGAGAAAATACTTCTATTTCTGAAGAAACATTAATTTCTGAAGAAGTGTTAACCAACGTGGTACCTATTCCTTTATCCTAAACCAACTTTCTTTAACTAGTAGTCAACCATTCTGTATGCCAAGCTCTATCTTACAAAAAAAAAAAAATCAACAAAAACTTGATGGAAAAAATTATTACTTTAAGGAATCAATTTGCTCATAGACTAAGGCTTGTTCTTTGTTTAGTATGTCTCTTGTTATTTGGAATAGTTTTGCGAGGATGTAAATTTTTTATTTATGAAATGGCTGATTACACGCAGAAAAGAGACTTAAGTCTTTGGAGGAAATGAGAGTTGGGCAGATATTCAAACATGTTCTACTCAAAGCCTCTTAAAGGAAGAGTTGGCAACAAAGTGTAGGTAATATAGCAGTATATCTGGCTGAATTAGAAACTCTACCTTTACTTCAGACAGAGAAAGAATGAAACAAGTGTAAACTAAACCAGATTATTAAGAACAGTCATAAAAAATAATGCGAATATATGAGAGTGGAAAGGCCACGGTAGTAGATAATAGGATGCACCAGCTGAGACATCAAGAGCGATGATGATTCGCTTGTAAATACATCACCATTTCTCAGGGAGACCAAAGCAATTGGTCCATTCCTTGCAGAAGAGGGGAAACTACTGACACAGTGTGCCAGTACAGTTGATTCCTGTTTAACACCTTTTTAACAGTGATATTTGCCACAAGGTAAGCTGCAAGTTAGTGACTAGCAATAAGGGTATAAGACCTCAGCTTAAAATAGTGGAGGGGGAAGGAAAGCATGTAAAATATTTTGAAATAACCTAGTGCAGATTAGCTAAGAAACTTAAATAACCATCTGACGTGATCTTAAAACCACTAATGACTATTTTGGAGTATTCGTGGACAACTGTGGGGGTGAGTTAGAAAAACTGTTCTTGAAATATTAAAAACGGGCAAATCTTGAAAAAGGAGAAAATAGACTGAATGTTTTTCCAGAACTTGATTTGTAAACATCCAAGAACAAACAAGAAACTTAAGTACATTTGTCATGCAGATTTGTCAAGAAAAATTACACTCTTGTATCAGAGAACGAATTTACAGTAGTTTTCTGTATCTTGATGCCATTTTTTAAATTTTTTAATTTTTTTTTAGACAGAATTTCACATGCTGTTCTAATAACTTTTTCAGTAAACTATGGTAAAACTGAATAGTCTATAATAAACACACAACTGTTCAGGTACCTGTGTAGCTAGTAAACAGTTTACTTTTAAATTCACTAACTTCTCTGATTTTACATGTTGGTATTCTTGATCTGGTTTTCTCCAAAGACTTTATTAATAGTCTAGATGATGCAATATAGAGATGCATATTACATTTGCAGATGGACTTCTGTGTATTTGGAAAACAGAACTGAAATCCAGTATCCAGTCTTGGATGCAGCTTAGAAGGTAGAACAAGGTTAATAGGTGTAAAATTCAGCAAGGATGACTGAAATTGTAATTTAGGAAAACCAGGTCATTTTAGAGGCAATGGAATTAATTGTCTAAGGAGGCTGTAAAAGTATTCTGTGAATGTTTTGAGCAGGTTAGATGGACCTGTAGAGAAATAATGTAGATGTAAAAGGTCATGTGTTTAGCCATACAGTAAGCTTGCTAGCCTTTGAAGTCCCTTTCAGCCTCTTCTTTCTGTGCTCTGTGCCCAGAGAATAAGAGCTAAAGATATACTATATATGCTAACTATAGTTTCTTGGTAGTTCTTTTTTTCCAATGAGTTATAAGTAGCATTGAAATACTTAGTGGTTTGTTTTGGTTCTTGTGTTATTTTTTTTGTTGTTTTTTTTTTGTTTGTTTGTTTTTTAATGAGGATTATGCCTGTAACTGAGATTTCTCTGCACCTGACAAATGTCATGAATGCAGCTTTTTCAGTACCTTTCTAGAAATAGGGTAACGGTTGTATTCTGGAGGGAGTTGAAAGAAGTCAGAGGCAGGGCAAATCACTTGATATCTTGTAGTTAATAAAAAGTTACTTTCTTACTCATTCTGCATTAGTGATAATTTGCAATGAAATCTGAAATTTGCAGGAACCTTAATCTTGCCAGGTGCTGTCTCATGTCATGTCATATGCTGTGCATGCGATGAACTAGACCTGTGTCAATGAGGAAGTTACTGACCTCTCCTTTTGAATGTCATCTTTAGGGGTGATAGTACTTTTGCATCTTTTAAGTCTAAATTATACATTTTCTTTCTTAATAGCTTTAGGGTTCTCTTGCTTAACTTCACTTGAAAAAGATGTGTGAGAGAGCTGAGAAGGCTTCTGTCCTCAGAAACACGTAGCCAAGATCTTTCTGAAATGTAAAAACATGACTTTGTTTCATACTTTAGATGTATCTGGAGGAAAGGATGACACATATTTCCCAGTTTTCAGCAAAGATATAACAAGTTTAATGATGAAGTGTTATATTCCGTTCCTGCTACATAGTATCATTGTTTCTGTTAGCTGGAGCATTTTGTGAATTATTAGAAGTATTAGAAGTAGTAGTTGTCAAATACAAATTTTGTGATGTGGTCCATATTTTTTATACATTAGTTTTTAGTAAGTAATTATTCTGGATTACTACTGCAGAGCTTCCATAACTAACTTGAAAGAGCGTGGTTTGATGCAGTGTGGTTTTAAGAGAAAATACAAAATTCCAAATTGTAAGCTGAGTATTCATCTAGCTGTGCAAACAAGAAATGTTTTCAAACTGAGGTATTCTTTTTGTAAAGAAAAACACCGTTTCATTCTTTAAACCTGATGTACTCGTGAAGCCTGGATTACAAATGTAACCTTAAGTATGTTTCTGTTGTTACACAACTGTGTTGCTCATGTTAAAGTTTTCTAGCCACGCATACGCCTAGTGCTAATAGAAGCGTGCTTAGTGGTGAAAGTACAGATGAGAACTTGTTCCTCTCCACATACGTCAGAAACTAGTAGTTGAATAGTGTGTTAAGTCTTTCTCTCTTTATCTAATACCATTCAGTAATAAATATATTGCTTTCTAGTGATTATTTAAAATAATTAGTTTTAAGGTGGGGAGGAAATGATACATAAATATTTTGCTTGCTGATCTTCAACTTTAACAATATAAATTTAATTTGCTGCCCACGAGAGGGTGCTGTCTGCTAGCAGCTTGAAATGCAAAAAAAGTAGTAGTTCTGGTATTGTAGTTTAAAGTTGAATTATTGTGTTAATAATCCAAATTGCTTTACCAAAAAACTAGTGTTATTTGTATTAGTTCATACATGGATTCACAAAATATTGGGAAAAAGTCTTAAAGTTATGTAATTATTTTGTGCTATTACAGTCATTCCAATGTACTTAGCTTTTGTTTACTACTTTTCACTCACAGATTTCAGAATATGAAAGAGGCAAACATCGGTCTGTTTTACAGACTGGAGATGTGAAAGAAATGACTCTTCAGAGTTAATCAGGCCTGTGGCGGAGAAGCTAAGCTTTTTTGTATTGCAGCTTCAGGTTAGGCAGTATGAAGCTTGATATTGAGATATTTAGCACTTGAGTAGCACCACCACTGTAGAATACCTAAAGGAGGATATTGCTAGCAAGATAGTAAGTCAGTTCCTTGCTTAAATACTTCTGGACTTCTCACTGCTACAACTCTAGGTTTTTTCTATAGCATTCTAAATCTTATTTAATTAAAATTGTGTTCTCTCTTTTTCCTGTCCCATACTCTACTTTTTTTTCCATTGTTACATTAATATGTGGTAAAAGACGCACTAATTTCCTGCAGGGTGTTTTTTTTTCCTTTTGAAGGTATCAGAACGGGTGGAGAGAAGACTTCAGGAGATAGAACAAGAAATGCGTGCTGAAAGACAGCTTGTAGAAAGGCGCCAGGACCAACTGGGACATATGTCTCTTCAATTGCAAGAGGTATGCAAATGCAAATTTCTGGTGTATTCAGGATTAAGTTAGGAACTTGCTGCGTTTGTGAGCCTGTACCTGTCAAACTGGCAAATGTGCTTATATCTTTGGCACACTTTTAACTGTATCAGTCCAGCTCTGCTTGTTTTGGTGACCACATGGTAACAAGTACAGTCTCTGTTCTTCATGATACTGCCTTGTCTTTTTGGTAACTGGCACAAACATTCTTTAAAAGAACCCACCCACTATATGCTCCCTCAAACCCCCCAAACAAACAAAAGCAGGTCATAAGCTGGGTTGTCTCAATTAAAACACTCTGTTTTCTAAAATGTAAACTTTGCTTGCAATTAGCAGTTTATTTTAATTTATTTCAACAAGCAATCAAATGCACTGTAGTGGCCAGACAGCTTTTCATTGCCTTTCAAACAGTTTCATTCAACAGTATCTGATGAAGTATAAAATATTGTTTAGGAGACAAATACAAATGTTTATATAATGAATTACAATTGGAGCGAGCTAGTAGCTTTTTTTCTGCTTGTTTTAGGAAATGTATGAAAAAGACATCTCTCTGTTTCTGATTTTACTGCTAAAAAAACCTGGAAAATCTTAACATAGTGTAACTCTTTATTTCACTCCCATTAAGATATGATTTGCAGTTTTATCTCTAACTATGCAATAGAATACTGTACTTCAGAAGAAATGTGCAATTCCTTGTTTTTCACTTTTAATATTAGCATCAGTATACATGCTTTTTGAAGGCAGTTTCTTATATTGTGGAGTAATATTGAGAAATCTTAATATAGATCGATGCTTTGTACTTCATCTAAGGCTAGACACTCTTCAGAGAGGTCATATTTAAGAAGAGAAGATGCTCTTTTGATGGATGAAAAGTAATGTTTATCAAGATCCTTGTAGTGCTTCTGCTAGTATTTCAGAAGGAGTTACTGTTTCACTTTTTCCCCCTTATTGATGTGGGTGAAAAGAACTAGAGTGCTTTATTACAGTTTTCGTTGCTCTTTAATATGCCTATGTCCATTTCTAGATTCTCTGGTTGTGCCTTCGATCCAGTAGAGGCATGCTTAATGAAATGAGTTGGTGTCATTTGATAGTGTTATCTGCAGATTAGAACAATCTTTTTTCATCCTTTTAAAGGGATAGTAATGACTTGTGTCTGTGAAGATACATTGACACTGCCGTGGTTTCCTTAGAAGGAAAACTTGAATTGAAGTGAATGAATTCAAACGTATTTCAAAGACTTTCATATGATTGGCTATGTGATCATGAGCTACTAGGAAAAAAGGTATCCGGCTTGAGGGCTCATCTTTTGAATTTCATGCAAAATGAATACGAAATACTAAGTATGTACCCGACCTTCCGTTCCCCTAAGCTGTCCAGCTGTAGATGAAGACATTTTGGTTCTTTCTCCTGCAAATTCTATTTTATTCTGTGCGTTTTTTTGTAAATTATTTTTCCTGAAGAGCCCCTTTCTATTTAAAATCTTTTTTGACACCACTCTGCAAAACTTTGAGATATGCTCCTCATTCTCAGTTTACAGGAAAGCTCAATACCTAATAGTCTGCTTGGTAAACTTCTACTATTAGGAATTTGCCCAAACCAAGATTTAGAGCCAACCCTGACTGGAACAGGCTTATGCCACACACCTTATGTTCATAGCTGCTGCTATCACGTTCTTGGTGATTATCTTCAGTCTCTCGAGCAGGGGGCTCATATCTCCAATTTGTCCTTCTGGGTGGCTGATCTCAGTCATGACTCTGGATTTCTTGGACTGGACTCCTGTCACTGTATTTGGAAATCCTGATAAAATCTATTTACCCTGGTTGCAATGAATTTTAGATTTTTCAGGAGCTTATAACCTTTAACATGCAAAATAGAACCTGGTGGTGCCAGATGACAAATGTAGAAGGGAGCTTCTTTCAGTAGGTATTAGGCAATCTTTGACAGGTTACAGAGGAATATGGAGACGGTATCGCCCTTGAAACACAGAATTCCGTTACACTCCCAGTAGCAACAAACAGTATGTCCTCTTCTTGCTACTTCTTCTGTCATAGTTGTCTTAACAGCTCGGAGAACATCTCTGTGACAGAGTTGCAACTTTCCACGTGCCAGATGTCTTTAGACTTCAATGTCCTCAGATCTCAGACCTTTATTACAAGGTTCCATCCAGCTGTTCCATCTTTCATCCCCATTGAACACTCATGTTAATTTGTCCTTCTCTAGGTACAAAATGGTCTCACTTCTGCGTGGTGTTTGTATTTATCGGCAATGGTTCAACATCTCTTGAATAGCTGGCTGAGCTCTTTAGCTCTCACTTTGGCAAACTGGACCATGTTGTGCCCTACCTTTTGAAAACCACTTGGTTTTGAGAGCAAAATAGTCTGGATCCTGTACACGCTACCTCTGTGTAGTATCATCCTGAGAGGTTGCTGTGTAGGAAAGCTTTGTGAAGAGAATTGCTTTGTTATTGAATATAAATTACGGAAGAAATAGTAATATGAGAATAACTAAGGAGACAAAGTTTAGAACTGATTTAATCTCAAATTAAAAACAAATAGGAAAAAATGCCAACACCAAAACAGTGTGAGAATTTGGTGTAGCGGATTTGAGTTTTTGAGCTTCTTGTTTTTAATTTTCAATTTCTTTCTTTTTATGTGGTATTACAGATGAATAGATTCAATATGGCAAACCAAATTGAATGAATAATGTAATTTATGACTATGAAATATTTACAATTTATGAATATAAATAGTTTATAAAGATTGCTATTTCAACAATGTATTTTCAAGCTGAGTAGCAGTTGGCTTCTTGTTGATTTCTTCATTCCTCAGTCCCAGAATTATTTAAAAAACCCTTTTACGTACCCTAGTGAGAATAAAGTACATAACTAAATATTTTGCTGCAATTGTGCTTTGGATGAAGCATCTTTCTACATAATTTTTAAGAAGAGCTTTTTACTTTGTTATTCATTTTCTTGTCCTTTGTAATTTGAATTATGAGTGAGATGGACTCTTAGCTCTGTCAGTGGCCTCAGTCTTGTGGTGATCATTACATGGATGTTATGTTCTGTTGAAGTCTTTTTCTGTCCTCTTTTATTTCTCCAAGATGCTTCCCAAGTAACATTACTGGAAGGGAGTCTAGGGTTTGGACTGAGTTCTGAAATCCTGCCATTTAATATGGCCTGAATGATTTACAATGAAATGCTATTTAAAGCATTTGTGGCTATTTAATGAGACAGTTTTTTCATTAGTTTGCCTGTTATACTTTTCAAACCAAACAAAATTAAATTTGACTTTTGGATTTGATCAGTAGTTGCTTTAATTAAGAAATCTTGTGAGTTTTAAACGTTAATAGTTATTTTTAAGGAAAGTGCAGTGTCCATAACTGACCACTATTTGTCAGTATTCTACCATCTTAAAATCATATTCCTAAATCTCAATTATTAAATTATATATTTTCAGGGTCTAACTGAATGTGACGATACATTTGTTTCAATCTCTTGCTTGTCTTGTCTTTCTATGTCTTTTGTATGATGTGCAAACTTCTTACTTGTATTGCACTATTATTATAATCATAGACTGATTATTAACCAAGATGATATCTAGTTGTATACTGACCATAAAGAAAACCTGACATATAAAATATTGTATCTTTAGCATCTAAATTTGCATTATTATTTTGAATCTGTAGTCTGTATGTGCTGCATGTAGGTGGATAAAAATTATTTTCCTCTACATTTTTATATATCTTTTAACTTGTGTGTACTGGTGTGTTTAAACTCTTTCTGTTTAAACAGTAATTACTGCAAATTAGAAAACTAGCAAACAAATTAATGCAAATCATACATCTTCACTTTCTACTATATTCCTGACACAAACATGTTTCTGATTGGAAAGGAGAACAAATATGCCCATCTTGCCAGTGCTACTGATGCATATATATGGGTTGCTTTAACAAAATACATTTGTTGTGTAAACTAAAACTATTTTGAGATTCTTCAGTGCTTTATTTTGAATGTGAAGACACCATCACGTTGTACTGTCTGTTTGCATTTATGCGTCCATTTTCTAAAACAAGATCATGTATTATAGTTAAAAATGGGCTTTAAAAAGCTTTTATATGCATTGGATGTCCTGGATGGCTTTACTAATTCCTGTGCTAGGCTTCCTGCGCTTTGGTGGAATGAGTCCATGTGTTCATGCTTTGCACGCTTTAGGTGAACAGAATCATCTTTATAGAACATTTTGAACCCATTGATGGTAGTAAGGCAATGACTATAGTTATGTCTTAAGCTAGTAGTTTGGATAGGTCAGGAAGCATATTTTTCCTTTGTGCAACTGGATACTTAAATTCTGTTTGCCTCCCACTGCACATGCTGTGAAGTGCAAGAAGCTGGTGGACTTTCACCAGAGAGTGGGGTGGACTGATTGTCAAAAGCATTACTGAAAATTCTCTTTTTGCATGTCTTTATCTCTGATCTTGTTAGACAAACAAACTTGATCTGGTATGTCTAGGTAGCATACTCGGACCCATGCTGTTAATGTAGCAAATCAGGGAAAGAGTTTTCATTCAGATTACGATGTGGTACATTTTTTGCCTTATTTTAAAATATAGCATAAGGCTGGTCTGCTTGCGTATTTCTGCTAGTATGAAGGTAATTCACTGATCAGTCTCACTTTGAAAGAGCAGACTTCAATCTGTGGTCTGTGCATTACTTTCAAATAGTCTGATTTTATTTAAAAAACAAAACCCAAATTCTAAGAAACGTTAGTAGGCTTAAATTGCATTAAAAGTTATGATTTGCTATTGGAAGATTTTCATAAGTTGGATAGATTGAGAACTGTTGTTACAGAGGCCTCCACGTAGTTTTCCCCATATATAAGAAATAATATCTGTGTAGCAGGGAGTAAATTATTTTATCTATTTGAAGTTTTGGGGTTTGATATACTGCATATGGATGAGGTATGTTGAGTTGGGGTGTATTGGGTATGTTAGTATTCTAATACTGTCTCATTCTAGTGAACTCTTCTTAAAGACCTGTAAGAATTGCTCTACTGGGTCAAATCAAAAGATCAGCTAGCCTGTCAGGGACAAGAGCCTGTTTCTGACCACCTAGGCAGGTACTGTAACATCTAGCTGTGTAACATATAGCTGGTCCATCCCAAAACCATGCTGTGAAGACCTCTTTACATGGAAGTTCCGTTTCCTTGCCTCCTCCGTGCCTGCCCCCTCCATGGCCTCATCCATCTCCTTTTCAGCCTCCTCCTTGCCAACCTGGACACTACTGCTTTCAAGAGGAGGATCTTGGTGGGGGAATCCTAATGCCTGTAGGGCTGATCTGCTTCCTTGGTGCTTCAGCACTGCCAGGCAGAGCTCTCCTGGGCAGCGTCTACCTCCTGCTTAGGAGCCATCGGGGAGGAGCTTGTGTTGGAACTGTTGTCCTCATCATCCCCTTCCTAGTTCCCATTTTTGACTGACTCCCTCAACCCCTTTGTTGGAGACAAGTAAAATCAAAGAATTAGTTGGATCTCTTTACGTGTTGTTTTTTTTTTTTTTTTTTTTTTTCTTTAACCCTTCCTTTCCCAAGAGAAACCTTTAGTGGAGAAAAATCAGAGTGACACAAACCAGTAAGAGAGAATTATTTAAAAAGGCGTACAAGAAGGAGAGAAAATACATAATTAACTTTTACCTATGCAGTTTCTGAATTGTCAGTAACAGCTGATGTTTGTCTGGCAGTGAAGTTTCCATTTCTTAATGACATTTTGATTGGTTAACTGTTTGCCCACCTAGCACCTAGTGGAAAAACGTTTCACAGTTGAAGCAGTGCACGTGGTATGTTTCATTTATTGTAATATCACATTATTTGTTGTAGTATTTGAACTGTGATATATATATGAACTGTGTTTTTTTTTCTTAAAAATGAAATGGTTATGGGCTATTTTTTACAGTATACAGAAAATAAAACTGAATGTTGTATTTGTAGTATCAGTAATAGGAAAGACTGCCTTTTTATTTGAAGTTATTGCTATTTAATAGCCTACACATCATTGAGTGATCCTGACAAGTTGAAATGGCATATTAATTTCTGTGGTTTCTTCTGGGAATTAGGATGTATGACTGGTGCAGGGACATAGTTTTTTGCCTTCGGTAGGGAAATCTTTAAAGTTTGCCTAGTATTTCTAATTCCAGCCCAGCTTTAACATTTTCCTTGTGGTGCTGACATCTCTAGCGAAATCTGCACATGAAAACATGCATTTTTGATCCTATATTAGTTACTAATTTAGTGCCAAAAATAAGGTTGGCATACAGTTGTCTGTATATAACAGAACTTCTAATTTTGCTAGTAAAAATGAAGCTCAATTGTAGTTAGTACACATCATATATCCCTAGCAGACTGAACTGGTAATTCTAGTAATTCAAAAAAAAAAAAAAAAACCCAACCACCAAACTTGTGCAATAATGGCATTAGTTGAAGTGATGACTTTCTCTGATTTTTTTGTTTGTTTGTTTGTTTTGTTCAGGTAGCTTTTTGGGAGTACTCCCTAGAGTCTTTTTGAGTAAAAAGACTGTGTCAGGTCTGTATGCAGTGTTGTTTGATAGTTGACTGGAACAATGGATTTGAATTTGGACTGAATACTTAAATATGTTACAGTCTTGCAGTATCTGATTATGAATCAGTAAGATTAACACCATAATTCTTTATGTAGCATAGTATTTTCAGTAGCATAGTTATGATAAATATCTTCCATAGTCTCAGTTTTTATTGTAAACTGTTCAAGCAGGAGACTGGTCCAAACTATACTGAAACCCTTATGTTTCCTGAGGTGAGGATATAAGACTGAGATAAATATGTAAATCGATTTATTTTCTCCACAAAGCTACTTTTAAAAACGAAACTTCTAAAGCTGAATGCCTGGCTTCACTGGGGTTGATTAATATCTTGCCTTCTGTTTTCATACAGTGAAATCTTTCCCCAGTACGCAGTGAAGAGAAAATATTCAAAAACTGGATGAAACAGCACTAATTATAGGGGCAAATTTCAGGGATAATTGTTTAAGGAGATACTCCTTGAAAATGTAAAATAAAAATGCTGCTCGGGAAGAACAGACTGGGAAAAAGACATTTCTTTCTGGACAGGCTATGTGCTTCTGTTGTTGTTCTATTATAGTTTTAGCAAGTAATGTTGGAAGGAATAGATGTACTTGTGCTTCATGATATTGGATGAAAGTAAAAGTTTTATGCTAAGGTCCCTAATTTATTTGTGGCTAGTGTGAAAGCAGCTTGGTTGTGTTGCATAGCAAAGAAACAAGATTTACTAATGCAGTTACTCAAATTCACAGCATATTCTATCAGTATGGCTCGCGATGTCTCTCTCAGCTAGTGTTTCTAAGTGCTATTTAAGATGACCCGATGACATTGTTGTGGCTTGAGATATCCAGGCTTGGCTTGTGTATGTTGCAAACTTTGTGTCATTAATGTTTGTGATGTCTAATGCATTGGCTATGTTCTGCAAATAGCGTTGATTTACAGAGGGAAGAAGCCTTGAAATTGATATTCAAGGCAATTTATTTTTGTAAGATGCTTTAGGAAATGTACGTAAGTGTTTTTTAGATACTTCAGTTTGGGGGGGGGGGACAGGAAAAGTCCCCATGGATTTTTTAAATTCTTTTTAAAGGCACGGCACATCAGTGTCAGTGACTTCTGATCAGAAAAGTTTCAGTTGATTCTGTCGTAATACTGTGATTCTAAACATCTATCCAGATTCAGCAAAAACTAACTTTTTGCCTTTTTGGCTTCCAACACAACCTTATGGTAGTGTTTTCCTTACTACAGTGCATTGTATTTCATATCATGTGTATTTTATATTAGGGAATATATTCTTTTCATCTGGTACGTTCACAGCTTATCTGTAGGAGATCTTTTGAGGTTCTTAAACCTTCATCTCAAAGTGTTTGGGATCAGCCTTGAGCATTTGGAGCTCTATACATCGGAAGGATGTTAGTGCTAGCTTTGACTTTGTATTTGGCCCTGTGGAGTGCATGGGTGTGCTTATGTATGCACGGACTTGTATTTATTTTTTCATAACATTACACGTTGGCTCCACATGGAAATATTAGACATAGACAGGATTTGTCTAGATGTTCTTTCTTAAATATATCAGTAGATTCTTTCATTTTAACAGACTTACAAAGAAGTGTTCTGTAACTTTTATAATGAAGTTCACAATATATTTTTCCCTTCTAAAGGCTTTAAGAAAGCAAGATGCCAAAGCAGATGAAACAGAAGAACTCATGAAAAATAAACTTGTGAAATATGAAAGTGAAAAGAACCAAGTAAGACTTAATTTTCTTTTCTTGTTTAGTTTTAAATAAGTGTATAGTGTCATATGTTACAGTATGTGCTTCCTTTTTCACAGAAACCAGCAGGATAAAATTTTCTTTACTCTTTAAGATAACACGGGTGTTTTTGCATCAGAGGCACTGTGAATATAGCTATGCTGAACTTTGGGCTTTCCTTCAAAGCTCTTTAGTTATACTGTTTTACTTGTAATGACTCTTCCATTTTGCCAGGTGGACAAGTTTATAATTTGCGGATTATCTTCGATTTTTTTCTGATTTGCCTCTGAATTTAGACATAGTCTGCTGTTGCTTATTTGCAGCAGCTCAAAGACGCAGCTTTTCTTCATCCCTGAAACTAACCCATGCTAGTTATTTTGCACCATGATTATTAATAATTAATTTTATGGAACTATCCATTGCCATATTACTCTCTTCCTGTTCATAGAAAACAAGATTTCTTATATTTCTGTTCTGGCAGGATGCCAGGGCCACATTACACTTTTTTCCTAGCTTTTTTCCTCTTACATAGAGTTTGGCCTTTTTGTCAATACTTTCAAAGTTACACCCCTTTATGTTAAACCATCTATGTAGTGTTTTATGTTATGTTACTCTTTCCATTCCATTAATGCTGGTCCTGTTTACGATGCCCATTTGCCAGCCTCTTAACTTCCTTTTTGTGATTGCTATCTCTGCAATAAGAATTTCCGCTGTCAACTGTATTTATTTCCATGTGGATCTTTGTGATCTTTGAACAATTTATATTTATGGTAGAAGTAAAAATATTTTACAGCTTTAGTTTTCTGTTGTGTTTTTTTTTCTAAATGGTCATCAGTTTGCTGGATACTTCTGATTAAACATTTTTAAATTCCCGTAAAATCATATTTTTAGGAAAAATTCTAATTGTATGGAATTCTGTGCACTTCAGTCTTTCAGTTGTCTTGTTTTCCATAATTCAAATACATCTTCTTGCACAACACCAAAAACCCACAGAGTTTACCAATTACCAGTTCTACCAATGCATGTCATCTTTAACATTTTTATGAATAAACCGTGTAACAAAGGTGACTTCAAATGTTAAGTCCTTATTAATTTTAATTTGAATTTGAGAATAGGTTTCAAACCCCGGGACAATGTTTTTGAAACTTCTAAAAAACTTTATCTTCCTTTCTTTTACTTTTAACCCAGTAAAAATTTGCTTTTGTGCTTTTTTCTTTTGGGTTATATATACCACTTTGTATCTTCATGTGATATAGAATATTGTACAAAAATTATAGCCAGTAGTTTGAATTTTCTTTATTTAATTTAAATATAGCAGGGATTTAGTACAAATGAAAGTTTGCTTTAAATTT
The DNA here is from genome assembly GCA_013398815.1 of Ibidorhyncha struthersii. Lineage (NCBI taxonomy): Eukaryota > Metazoa > Chordata > Aves > Charadriiformes > Charadriidae > Ibidorhyncha > Ibidorhyncha struthersii. The sequence goes on from VZSZ01003572.1 coordinate 154,331, forward strand.
TTTGACAAATAAGAATATTGTGTATATTATACCTCATTTTAAATAGATGCTTTTATTCAATTAATTTGTGCCAAAATACACAAAACACACTTTTGTACTATGATGCATATGTTGCTTTTCTTTCTTCATCATCTTCTGTAATGAAAGCTTGAGCAGGAATTGGAGCAGTCCCGGAAAAAGCTGAATGAATCAGAAGGCAGTAGAGAAGCTCTTTTGCATCAGGTAACTCCTTTGGTGTGGTGAAAACTGTGAAGTTTTCATATTAGCCTGTTTCTGAGTCTTTTTTGTTTAGTCTTCCTATCTCATACTCTGATAACATTGTTTTGGGAAGGGAAGAAGAAGATACAGAAAGATGGTTTTAAGAGTCTAAAATATGTGGACTGAGCTCTTGTTATACTTTTTCTGTTTTCCAAGCTTTCATGTACATGTGTTCATATATAGTAATTATAGTAGTGGTGGTAGTCATGGTACTTTTAAAGTACATCAACACATTATTTATAACTGCCCTTCATAGTATGCTTTAGAACACCTTCTATATTAGTAATTATTCTTATGCAAAGTGTATGCTATAATTGGTGAATTCAGATAGACCAGTGACCTAGAAGTATTCGCTGTATTGTATACTTACATGTGATAAAAATATATAAAACCCAAACACCTGAAAAAGTATCTAAAGTGTGCTCTAAGCAATACTTATTGATGCACATATAATTAAATCTACAAGTTGCAGGAACCTGGATTATGGCTTTACAAAAGCGTCCTTTCTCATAAATGTTTCTAATCCTTCCTTGCTTCAGAGGAACTGGAGAAATAGATTGACATAAACAGGGAGGGGATAATTGGCATACTTATCTGTTAGCATTATTTTTTTGACTTGTGTATCTAGCAGAAGTTTGAGTTGGCTGTATTACTGTTTTGAATTTAACTCCCTGTGCATGAAACATAGTGCTATATCACATACAGGTAATATGAGTTAGAGCAGTTTTCCTTCTGTTCCCTTTTAGCCTGTCATGTTTTCTTTATTTTCCTGTAAACAATGTCGTCTTTGTAAGTACTAGACTGTATATGATAGAAAGGAAAAATGTAAAAAAAAACCCCTATGTTTCTTAAGAATAACTACATTGTATTTTTAATGAGTTGAATTTAAATAAAATATATTGCTTATTAAATTCATATAGGTATTTTTCACTAGCAATGTAAAAAGCCAATTGCAACATATAAAATGGTAGTGGTTTGTTTGGTCTAGAGAAATTAATGCTCATCCATGGTAAACATAACAAATTTGTGGCCTTTGGAAGTAACTTGTCTTTTTGTTTACCATCTGCAGTACTCTTGAGATTTATTAAAAACTACAAAAAACAAAAAAGACCGTGCACAATACTTATTTATAAAAGTATGCTATTCACTTTTACATTCTGTTTTTCATTAAACATTTGATACTTATACACACATTTTAGATTGAAGAGCTGCGTTCCCAACTTTTGAGAGCAGAAGATGACCGTGTAGAGTTGCAACATCAAATTTCACATGTTGCTACACACCGCCAGAGCTACCAGGATGTACAAGATGATGACAGGAGAATTAGAACAGGTACGACTCTCAGATTTTGCACTAGAGGCCTGCAAATTGATTAGATAGCCTAGACATTAATTCTGTCTTTGAGTTTCAGTCCAATTCTTCTACTGTTTCCACAAAACCGGCCATTTAACTCCTCAGCTTTTGAGTTAATAAGTACTGGCACCTGAATATCAACAAATAAATAGAAAGTTAAAATTTAGGATAAAATACCATGATTTGCATGGTTAAAACAAATGAAGATTATTAGCGACAATTTCAACGAAGTGGATAATGTTTTTATGCAAGAAAAACATTTGAAGTATTTTTAAATAATAGTTTTTCTGAAATTCTACATTTCAGTCCATGTGCAGTTTTGATTGTGCCATCTTGAAAATGAGAAAACAGCAGAAAAAACAGCAGAAGTCGTTTACGTAGCTGATTAATGAGACTAATGAATTTTGTGTAGAATTTCAAAGGGGTAACAACACGTTCCAGAGAGGTTAAGAAAATTTTCCAGTATGATGCAGTCAGGGCTTCTGTTTGCCGTATGTTAGAATTTTAGAGATAGAACACTTATATTTAGAAGAAAAATATTTTAAACCATTTCAAGATGTAATTGCATATTAAATTACAACTTTAGCAAGGTCTTTGCTACATTGTTAGTTATCTATCTGTATTTAAACTTTTCAACCATAATCAAAAAGGCATTAGAGAAAGTCTTTATCTTTCTCCTTATTAACATAGAAATGTATTACTCAAGATAATAGAGGAATAGTGACTCCAAGTCCGGTGTCTCTGTGAATGTTTAATTGCTTTGGTTAATGACTTCTTTTTATATTTTCATACTATTATCTTAGTTATTAAAATAGGACTCTGACTCCCTGTTTTACAAATCTCATACAGAGCACTGGAAAATGGCTAGATTTTGTACATGGCTTAGCTTCAAAAATATAACACAAAATGGTAATTTTAATAGTTTTTCTGCAGTCATGTTATTGTATCTGCTTAAAAGTGAATTTATGTGAAACAATATGCCTTTCATGTTAATGAAAGCATATTTTAATTTTTCCATTTGTTCTATAATTATAAATCAAAACTTTTGTAAAAATATGGAAAAAATCTACTGGAGCTGTAAAGTTATACACATATATTTCTATAATTTATGCAGTTGTGTTTCTCCTTACTGTGTTATTTCTGTGTCTTTAAAGATGCATGGGAAGAATACAAATGAAGATTTTTTTTAATTTTTTTTTTTTTTTGCCCCTAGTAGTTCTTTATGACTAAAGACCTTTGAATTTCTGCTTGAGGAAATTTACAGCTTACTCTCATCAGGAACTTTTATTGCAGTTGTAGGATTCAGACTTAAAATTCACAGATAGCGTGACTATCAGGAGATATTACTGTGGTGGGATAAAATCATGGCCTTGATGTTTGTGGCTAAGTTTCGTTTACACCAGAACTTCCCCATTGCTTCTGTCCTATTTTATTTTATTGGGTGGCTTAGGTTTTTTTTAAAAAAAAAAAGAAAAAAAAGAGGGGAAAACCCCAATAAAATGATTGGATAAAAAGAAATACTCTTTCATTCAGTAAAAGCTTATGATATAGGTATAGCCATTTTTCACAGATACTTCAGTCAAAATCAATAGTTGTAGAATAGTCTCAAGTAGAGAAGAAAATCACCAGAAGAGACATGAGAAGAAAATAACTTGCCCTAAGTCAGTGTTTCTACTGGGCCTATTATTCTGTACTCACTGTTTTATAGTAGTTGAGAGATATGAGAGAGAGAAGCAAGAACTGGAGAAACATATTTTGGAGCTTAAAGCAAAGCTGAGTCATAATGCTGTAATGTCAGAGGTAGAAGAACTAAAGAGATGCATTGAGCGTAAGGACAAGGAGAAAGCACAGCTTGTAATGCACATACAGGTAAGTCGTATTTTTGTTTGTTTTTTTTTAATTTTCCCATATGTTTAAGGTAGGTGATATGATAGATTGGGGAGTAACCTTTAAAACCAAGAGTAACTGTCATGCTCTTCTTAGTTTTTTTCTATAAATAACTTTGAAAGGTGATCTGAGTTTGCAGAGGGCTTTCTTTCCCTTGTTGTTAATAAATCAAAATAGGTGTTTGCTATTGCCCATGAATCCATGGTTTGTATTACAACTTTCCCTTGTGAAAAGAAAAGGTGATCTAGTTTTATCAGCAGTTACCGTTAAGGATGGTTTCTGGAATTACTTTTATAAGTTCCTATTTACTTCGATATTCCCCATTCCATCATGCCGCAGAACTAAAGTTTAACTCTAAACAAACTGGGATACCTTGTTGTGAGAGAGTGCAGTAGAGTAACAAAAATAGATAACTGCTCTTTTTTTAGCAATTAGGTGCAATGTAATAGAATCACAGAATAGTCAGGGTTGGAAGGGACCTCTGGAGATCATCTAGTCCAACCCCCCCGCCACAGCAGGGTCACCTACAACAGGTTGTACAGGACAGCGTCCAGGCGGGTTTTGAATGTCTCCAGAGTGGGAGACTCCACAACCTCTCTGGGCAGCCTGTTCCAGTGCTCCACCACCCTCAAAGTAAAGAAGTTCCTCCTCATGTTAAGATGGAACTTCCTATGTTCAAGCTTGTGCCCATTACCCCTCGTCCTATCAATGGGCACCACTGAAAAAAGACTGCTCCCATCCCCCTGGCATCCTCCCTTCAAGTATTTGAAAGCATTAATAAGATCCCCCCTCAATCTTCTTTTCTCTAGACAGTGTAATAATTATTGTATTAATTAGGATTAGCATTCTTATTTATGGTAAACACATACTGTTTAAAGTAATTCTCTGTGAAAAGAATAACAGCAGTCTCTGACAATGGAATTTTAGTTCGAAGACTTTTACCTTGAACACAATATGAGATATAAGGAGGCAGTAGCCGCTTTATTTAAGACAGGAGATTTCTGTATTTTTTGGATCTTGTCTAGATTTGTCATTGGTAGTTAGATACCTGAACAGTAACTGTTTTCTACTGTCTTTCATGACTGTCAGGAGAAATGAGGGTATTTTCAAAACCCTACATGGGATTTCAGTAGTCAAATACTTAACATTCGTTGTACTTGTATAGGGGCATTCAGTAAGCCAGGGGGTTTGTATTTTGTGTTTATTTTTTGAATGAAGGTACTTTTCTTTGAAATCGTGTTGTGTCACTTCAGAAATTCAAAAGTAGGGATCTTTTTTTTTTTTTTGTCTTTTCATAGATCTAGAGGAATATGCTGTTCATTTTACTTCTGCTGCTGTCTTCCCTTGTCAACTTCTGTGCCAATTTAAATCAAACTAATACATCAAATTACATTTGGAGAAAATTAGTCTTGAAATAAGTTCCAACACGCTTTATGAAAAGTGGTCATGGAATAGGTTTAAAAAGACCTAGAGTGCACCTGTAGAGGATGAGACAAGAACTCATTTGCTGATGCCCATCAGCATTAGTGTTCTAGCTGGCCAATACAAATCCAGGCTAACATGAAGCATGCTGTTTTTTTTGTGGGGCCTGAGAAATTCCAATTACTTTGGTGGCGGGAGTTAATGGGATAAGAACCCATAGAAAAATGATTTTTTTTTTTTTTTAAACTTCCGCTTGTAGAACATGCTTTCTTGAGGGTCAGAACAATGTTCTAATACTAATTTCCTGCTCTGCAAAAATCCTGATGGGAGAGTATTCAGCCAGGGGTCATTGTCATTGCTCTGAGTTAGAAATTTTTCACTTCCCTGATTATCTCAACATAAAATACTTTGTACTTCTTATCTGCTTCCCACTGCCATTCTCTTACAGAGGCAGTAACAGGAAAATAGCTAGTGTGTTTTTCTTTTAATGAGACATCAAGGAATGCAAGGATGTGAATTTCTAAACTTATGGACTAACAAAGCATTTGTCAAACCTGTTCTAACAGCTGCTCCTATCAGATAGTCTGATTCCCAGTTGGAAGTGACCAGTCATGTTTGACTTGAGCGTAACTTATCTTTGGTTAGTGGGGACGATGTAACTGCACTTGCCTCTTTTGTACATGTGATATTAGAAATTTCTTTTGGTTTATTTAAATGTGATTGTTTTCAACAATTTGAGTTGTGTGTGTTGTACACTTAGTCCCTGACAGTTGCTATAAACTCACAATATGACGTAAAATGGAGAGGGTGAAAAAAGATTATAATCACCTTCTTAAACTCATATTTAGAAGTAAGTCTAATCTTAAATTAATTTTTAAGTTTAATGGAGAAAATTTTGATTTCAGGTGCTTTAGTTTACCTGAGGCTGCTTCTGTAAGATCTTGCAAATGTATGCATCTATTTTAAATATATTTTTCTGCGTTGAAATATATTGATATGGCACTGTTATGGCTCACTATTATGACCTTACTGTTATGGCTGAGAAATAAACAAAGTACACAAATTATAAAGATGCAATAGCATAGTTTCTCCGTAAGCATTTTTAGACTCTTATGTTTGTGAAATTCTTTGATTTACTAATTACTTCTCATTCTAATCAGGTCAAAGCAGTCACAGTATTGTCTAGTCAAGCATAACAGCAGATAGTTGGTTTGTTAAAGTATTTCAAATTTTCTGAGGGAAAGTTATTGATTTGTTTATTGAAGATTAGAATTCTTCAGTAATATAAGTCTTTCAGTCTTATAAAGATTGATGAAGATCTTATCCTCATTAAAATTAATTTTATGGCTTTTTCATCCTCTAAAGAAGAAACTGTTAGCCAATTATTGTCATTATATGAGCCAATTAAGATATCTGAAAATCAGTAAGTAACACTTTTCTAAATTTAAAGAGACATTCTTACAAAGTAAGAGAAATCAATACCTTTGCAGACCAGCCTGTATCGCCATGTCAGTGGGGTCAAATGCTGAAATAGTGCTATAGATGATAAATTTTAAATCTACAGATGCTATTCACTTTGATAAAGTTTCTATCTAAAATCACATATCAACCTGAAAAAAAAAAAGGGTGTTCTAGCTGTATCTTACATTTACACAAACCATTACCTGTGAGAACGAGTAGCAGTTCAAGCTTTGGAAAAATATGGAGAAGACATCACTTTAAGAAACTGATTTTATGTAATATACCTTTTACTGAATGAATGCACTTCTTGACTAATTGAATGTATGCATCTTCTATTAGTCAATTCACAGAATTTATGCTTCCATGAGAAATCTAAACCTTCTGGATTAATGGTTCTTGATGGTTAGATACAATATGATTGGGAAGAGATGCAGATCAGATTGCGATGAATAAATTAATATTTGAAGTCTGCATTCAAGAAAAATTAGTAAGAGAAATAATTAGGTGCATGATTTGGATAGCATTGTTGCAAAGAGCATCAATGACAAGCAGTAAGATTGTGACTGCATTGCTGAGATACAGGGCAGAAAAAAGAGGAGGGAGAAAAATACATATAGATCTACTTTAAGTGACTAATGTAATTAGTATGGTGGGATGAAATGTTACTTTCTCATTTTCTTATCAGTATAGAATGCTTGCACATAACCATGATATAAGGCATTAGTTCTCTAAATTGTAGCAAATGAGTGATCCTCACTTGCATTTTAAATGTTCACAAAAGTTTTAAGAAATATTGTGCTGAATATGCTATGTTGCGTTTTCTATATCTAGAATGAATTTTGTTTTACAGCGCATGGTGATTTTATTTTTAAATTAGATGTTGAAAATGCAGGTCAAAAGTACGGTCTGTGTAGTCAAGCTAGGGACTAGAAGTCCAAACTACAGGAGTTACTAGAATGGTGGCAGTCTCATGTTTAGTGCTTGTGCTGATTAGTTTATGCTTCAGATAAATAACTAGGCTCTTAACTGGAAAATGTTGGCCTCTTTCTCTGCCTTCAGTTTCTTGTGAGAGTTGAAAGCTAGATTACATATTGGATATGTAGAAAACTAGATACAGAACTGTTTTACCTGGGGCAAATGTTGCCTCTGGTTTTGAGTTTGTTAATCACTTCTGTTCTGTGTCATCCCTAGCCAGAGCCTCTCAAATGAAATGTCTGTGGTGGTGTTGAAGTTTGAGGGCTGGTACAAACTTTAATCAGTTTTGAAAAGAATACTTGGATTCAGATCTCTAGAGCATTAATATGCTGTACCCCAGAATTTAGTAACTAATCTTAATGACGTTTTTAAAGTGTTCCACAAACATATTTCTCTTTTATAAAAAACTTCAGATATTAAAGGCAGGAGGAGAGTATTTGATGTTATGTTGATGGCGAATGAGTTGACATGAGTATTCTAATAACTTCCCCTTGGTTATGTTAGCAGTGGAACTATGGAAATGCAACTTATATAAAATTAAAATTTCGACCCGGATTTGTCTTGTGTAAAGACTGAGAAGAGACAACGTACCACAGTCAGGATTTTGTATAGTAATCACAATGCAAAACATGCTAACAATTGCTGTATATATATATGCAATACATTTTAACAATGAACTGTTCCGAATATCCTGGGTTTCTTCTGTCAGGAGAACCTCTATGCTGTTGTAATGTACGTCACAGAATATCATCATGCTTCTATTGCATTCAGAGCAGCTCATCGAGTTCTCTGGGTGACTGACCTTTAGCTACCAAAGACACTAGATGCTCTTTGGAATCTGTAGTCTTAATCTATAAAGGCAGCATTTCTTATCTGCGTAGAAATTTTTTTTTGAATCACAGGTGTTTAGTAATTTGCTACTTGGAAGAGAAGCTCAGATGTCCAAGGAAGGTGATTGTTTTTTCCTTTTTTTCATAAGTGCAACCTCCTGACATTGCTTGTCCTTTCTTTTAGATTATCTCTCTTGTTTACTACGGTCACAACCGAGAAGGAGAAAATTTGAATATTTAAAAAAACCCCAATCAACCAAACTCCAAAAATGCCACATCTCTATCTTCCTGTCTTGTAGAAATCCTTAAAATATTTACATTCTGAATTACCTAGAAGGGTAATTCCAAGATAGGAATGTGAAAATTAGAAGACAACTTTAAGAACTAAGTTTAAACGTGTTCACAAAAAAAGATAGAGACTGAGATCTCTGATAGTTCTCTAGCACTAACAGGGCTCTGGGCACTGTAAATCTAAACAGACCTGGGAGCTGGATTAAGGTGGTAAGGACTGATGTTTCTCTCTGACCAGTTCCTTCAAATCCCACAACTCTGGAGGCTGAGAGCAAACTTATATTTGTTGTGTTAGGGTTATCATTTATCTTTCTTTTAGTGGCACTTCCTTTATCTTCTGTATGCTATGACATCCTAATGAAGGGCAACTCCTTTCCACAGGGAACACAGTATTTCACCCTCAAGGCTAATGGAAGAAAACAACCAACCTCCCAAACAAACCAACAAAAAAAAGAAAGAAGTTATGAAAACCCTGTGGTACAACACTTGATTATAATACCAGAATGGGCCCTCACAGTGTCTGACCAGCCCCTGTCTGAGTTTCAGCCTGTGGTGAACTTATATTCGGTACTGCTCTGGCCACGGCTGCAGTAGGATGTGTGTACAAACAGCTTTGCAAAGGAAACAGTCAAGCTGTGTGTGTTATATTAATGATAACATTTCATGATGTATTGTCTGTATGCATATTTAATACTCTCTGCAACTGAGATTCTGTGGCTGAGAGGAAAACGAGGACTAAAAGGCTGAAGAGAAACTGAGGACTGAGACTCATACAGATGTCTGTGTACAAGTGATCTAAAACATGATGGGGAAATAGCGGTACCTAATTGCTCCAGGTGTTGTTATTTTAATATTCCAGACTGACCACATGTGCATCCATAGTAGGATGCAAATATAAATATTCTATGCAAGATACTTTATTATTTTAAGAGAAAATAGATGGCTTTCAAGACAAGGTCTTGGCAAGCTTATGGACAACAGGCACCTGTGTTTAGGTTTTTAAAATGTTATATATTAATATATTTTATATATTTATATATTTTATATATTAAGTCATAGAATCATCTAGGTTTGAAGGGACCTTTAAGATCATAGAGGCCAACCATCAACCTAACACTGCCAATCTAATGTTTCTTGAAAATATGCTAAAATTAAAAAATGTGATGCTATGCATCTAGCTTCATTGTCTGTTATTTTTGGTTGTAAAGATTGTTTAGAAAGAAATTAAAAGCTTAAGTTCATAATATGAAATGAAACCGCAAGGTCATACTTTCACAGCCCACCACTGCCAAGCACAATGTTTTTCCAATGAGAACTGTAATTTGCATAATTATTTTTTTACTATCAAAACAATCTTAATTCTCATAAAAACAAAATTAAGCATTAAAAATATGTAGTAATGTAACTTGCTTTGTGTTGTATTAACTATTTACTATCTGCTGACAGTACAGTTCCACAAAAACTAATACTCAGTCATTTTCTGAGCAGTATTTGTCTGAAAGAAGTATCGTATTTAGGAAGGTATTTTCCACTGACCCTGTTGATTGTTATTTCCAATCATTAAGCGAAAACTCTGTCCTTTAAGATGCTTCTGATGAACTCTCGATGTTCATTGCTGCGAAAGGTTGCTTCAAATCAACTACAATGCTGATGTGTGCAGGCAGTTAATAACAAATGGCAGAGAGATTACTTGCCTGTAACTGTTCTGTTAGAAATGTAATTTTAAAAATTACAATCAGTCATCCTACTTTTTTCTCATAATGCCTAGAAATTGTGATTGTGTGTTGGGATTTTCCAAGAAACCAGAAGACAGGACTCTAATCTTTGTTTTTATAGACACTTTGTCTCTGTGCATGGACAGTGAGGTTTTAGGTGTGTGTTTACAGATACTGAAGCAAAAAAAACTCTAGCAAATAGTGCTTGTTTGTGTCTGTTTCCCTTGTGTGAATGCATGTATATGTCATACCTGGAAAGAGGCTTGCTTCTTTCTGGGAAACCTGTCTCTGTGTGTATAGATGATAAATATGACTTCATACCAGGCTTTCAGCTTCTTATTTTTGTGACAGCCCATGTCTGAAAAGTTGCTTATTTAATGTTTTAAATACCAGTAGGGCAAGCCCTTGCTGATCAGACAGAATTTTGACAACTGCATGCATGTTAACATATGGATACATATATGTTTATCATATGTCAAATAGAAATTCAAAAGCACATGTCAGTACATTTGGGACCCTTGTTATGATATTATAAAAACAAAGAGTATGGAGACCCACTGTTTCTCTGTCCCCTTGCTTTACAGGGAAAACTGCATGAAATGTTGGTATGCTATGTTACTGTTTTCCAGGTGACTTCAGTTGTTTTGGGGTCTGTGCTTGCTTAACTTTTCTAAGTAAAGCACAAACTATTTGCAAAGATCTATCTTATTTTCACAAATTTTAAAAATAAAATGTAAAAAGATCACATTTATATTGGTACATCCATGTCAAAGTTCATTTTTCCTCTTCATGCAAATAGCTTAGGATAAATTAGTTGTGCTTCAAGATAAACATCTGAAACAAATGTTCCCATTTTTTCATTTTACTACAAATCAATAAATTGGAGATTGAGTTGCTTTTACATAGTGAAATGAGTGTTTACAATTAATTGAACTTTGTTTTCTGTGTTTAAGCTTAGACTCATATTTCATTCAAAAACCTGTGGGAACTGTAGTTGTATTAATGAAGTGTGTTCTCTGGGGGAATTATACATAAATAACTATTTTTGAATGATGCAGAGTTGAATAGTACATCAATTTAGGCTGACATCCTCTATAGTGTCTCCAGAAAGACATGAAATGGGAAGTGATAATAGCATGTATAATCACGACTATGAAGAATGATGACCCTTTTATCAGGCTATTTTTAACTTCTGCTACACTCAGAATTTAAATCCTTACCTTTAAAGAAGTATTGTAATCCTTGTTTTCATTTGAAATTAAACTTGTTTTGATGAAATTTTGCTGGTTGTAGCTTGTGAGGTTTTTTTGGTTGGTTGTTTTGTCTTATGAATCAAGATTTTTTACAAGGTTCTGTAGACCTGGTCGTTTTGCCTGATGAGCTTGAAAATGTGTTTAAATAATAGTGAAGCAGAATACATGTGGGCTTTTTCTAATGTATAGAACGGGAAGTCTAGAAAGAGTTTTCCTATTTTCATTTTGCCAACTGTGTAAGATTTACTCCAGACTATTCCGTAATGTGTTTACCGGTTGTTTTATTACCTATATCTCAGTTGTGTCTAGAGCAGGAATATTCATCCTACAGGTGAGCAACTGATTGTCCAGTGGATAATCCTCCTCCTGTTTTGCATCATGGGTATGAGTAGCAGGCTGGACTGATTGTTCTTGTCTGTAGTGTCAGTCCATTCCTGTCTGTCTTTTCTGGCAGTACTATGGTCTTCACATGCAAAAGTGGACATGCAGTTGTCTTTCCAGGACAGCAAATGCTATCCTGCAAAGACTGGTACAATTTATTGCCTCCCAGGAGGTAATGGCCAGGTTTGGAGGGGAAAAAAAAACCACAACAAACCCACAAAGAAAAAACCAACCAACAAACTCAAGCCGCCACTCCCTGCTCCCCCCCCC